>JAESUZ010000320.1:0-307836 GCA_017311185.1 Proteles cristata cristata
ACCTTTTGAAGTGTACACTGTGATTTTTCAGATTTCATGGAAATAAAGTGACACTGAGCGAGGCGGACAGAACTTAGGAGGTAGTACGTCCTGGGCCTGGAAGTCTGACTTCAGCTTCTGCTCTGTAACTTTCCTCCATTTTTTTAAAATGCCCTTTAAGTTTACTTATTTATGTTGAGAGAGAGAGAGAGAGCAGGGTAGTGGCAGAGAGAGGGAGAGAGGGAATCAAAGCAGGCTCCGTGCTTTCAGAGCTGAGCCCAACGTGGGACTCCAACTCACAAACTGTGAGATTGTGACCTGAGCCAAAATCAAGTCAGATGCTTAACTGACTGAGCCTCCCAGGCGCCCCTCCTCCTTTATAAAAAAATCCAGTTAATTAATTTTGAGTTGATTTTAAATTACTTATGAGAATAAATTGGTAATGCATTTCAAAGTTTTAACCTGCTCACTTGTGAAAACATTTGTGTATCATATTTTTTCCCATGCCGGTGTAAGTCAGCCTCAAAGACCTAGACTCCTCTATAAAGTTTAGGAACCAGGCTCCTTGATTTTTGAGAAGGGTAGATTTTAAAGAGTCTTAGGATAGAGGTTTTCCATTTTTTAACTTTAACCTCTTTAATTGTTTAAGAATTTAAGGTGAAATAGTGTTTAGCCTCCTTTTCATGGCAGATAGCAAAGTTAGTTGGCCAAGATCAAGTGCACCCTGGGAAAGAGTCACAGTGTACAGACTGAGTGTGATTTCAGATAAAAATGATTATTAACTTCAAAAAGGTTTTTCATTGCTATGGAATTAGAGAGTAAACTTTATACGGTCCCTTTTCAAAAATAACTTTATCTAAAAATAAAACACCTTGGATATTCCTCAGATAGACAGTTTCAGGTCAAATAATTTCTTTTTTCTTTTTTAAATGTTTATTTGTTATTATTTTTTTAATATTTTTATTTATTTCTAGGAGAGACAGAGAGAGACAGTGTGAGCAGGGGAGGGTCAGAGAGAGAGGGAGACACAGACTCTGAAATAGGCTCCAGGCTCCAAGCTGGCAGTCAGCACAGCCCAACGCGGGGCTCGAACCCACGAACCGCGAGATCACGACCTAAGCGAAAGTTGGACGCTTAACCGACTAAGCCACCAAGGCGCCCCTTTATTTGTTATTTTTGAGAGACAGAGCGCCAGCAGGGGAAGGGCAGAGACACACCCAGAATCTGAAGCAGGCTCCAGGCTCTGAGCTGTCAGCACAGAGCCCGACGTGGGGCTCAAACTCATGAACCCCGAGATCATGACCTGAGCTGAAGTCAGGTACTTAACTGACTAAGCCATCCAGGCGCCCCTCAGCTTCTGATGAAGCTACTCGTCATCTACACAAAGGTCACCTAGCCAGTAATGATTTTCCCTCCCTTGAATTTCTATATTTGGTTCATGCTGCTCACACAGTACTGACTTCACAAATAAGAACACTGAACTCGCAAGACCCAAAGAAAAAGAATTATCCTATCAGGTTAAGTACACAAAACCCATACACAACAGACAAGGTTAGCTGGTCATATACTAACAGGGCTGTGTCAGAAACGTGTGACTGGTCACAGGATCAAAGTAACTGGAGTGAAATCTCAGGGAGGCATATGAGACCTGGCCATAAATAGGAAAGCTCAAGTCTGGCCAGGTGTATGTTAGCCTGCGTGAGAGTATTAAAATAATCATGTAACTGTTTTCATATTAACTTAATAATTATCTACCTGAAATACTTAAAACCCAATTATTCTACGTTCTAATTCAAACAATTCTCACCCAACCCCTAGGAGATGGGTATTCTTCTGAACCACGCTTTTGTAATGAGTAAACTGAGGCACAGACACATTCAGTCACTTTCAGGATTCAATCTGGTGAGTGACGGAGCAGGATTCATTCCTGGGTTCTAGGGCCAGGACACGCCAACACCCTGCTTTGTCCCTTGAGTGAAAAAGAATTCCTCTTGCCTGATTGCCTTTGAGTTGGGACGTGGGTCTTCCTGCCTTCAGACTTGAACTCAGACTGAATCACAACAATGGCTCTCCCGGGTCTCCAGGTTGCTGCTCATTGATGATGTCGGGACTTCTCAGCCTCCATAACGGTGTGAGCCAATTCCCTATGATAAACACATATGTCCTGTTTATGTTATTATGTTATACAGTAATATTATCATATAGATTACTTATGTATGTATACATATTTCCACATATTTATATATAAATATACAACTTATAATGATTTAAATATCTATATTGTTTCTCTGGAGAATCCAGACCGCTACAGATTTTTGTTTTGAGAATGGGGTATATATACTTACATATTATATGTGTATATATTTAGTTATAACCCTGATGTGCTGTAAGCTTCTCAAGAAGGGAAATATGTGTTCTCTTTCCACTGTATACCCAGCACCTGCTGTAATTTCTGCTGCAGGACAGGCTTCCCAAATGAGGAATGCGTTCATTGGAGAGAAGTGCTAGGTCAAAGAATACAGAAATAAAATACACTATTGCTGCCCTCAGGGGCCTCACACTTCTAGGGATGACATGCAAAATCCACATGGATAAAATCTAATTAACTGGATGACTTCCATTATGAATTCTAAATGGGTATGGACCAGATAATGGAGTTTCAAAATGTATGAATCCAAAGTTGATAGAACTGAAAAGGGAAACGGAGCCGCACTCGTAGCTGGCGGATCCCAATACGCTGCTAGGCACCTGACAGAGTAAGTGGGCAAAAACCCGGTACGGATGAAGACGCGAACAGCCCCGCCCACCCGCGGCGCAAGGCGGCCCTGCTCCCACAGCAGGACGCACGTGGTTTACAGGGGCGCGTGTGACCCCGGCCACGAGGCCCCACGGTCCGGCCGTAAGTATCTTGGGAAGGACTGAACTCCTCCCCGCGGGAAGCCTCGCCTCTCCGGTGCGGACGCAGAGGACTCGGAAGGGAGGGGCTGCATTCAGGGGTCCGCGATGACCGTGTCAGGGCGGGGGGAGAAGGAAGTGTGAGCGAGGGCGGCCGGGAGCACCGAGGGGACTCGGCTCCCAGCGGCGACCGTGCTTCCTCGTGCCGCGGCCCGGGTCCCTGCAGGCACCACGATTCTGCTTACGGACAATAAACCCAGAAACAACCGTCCCCACCGCTTCCTCGCTTCCGGCCACGGGAACGCCGCCCCTCCCCTTCCTCAGGTCCCGCCCCTTCACGCACCCGCCCGGGGAGACCAATCCGCGACCGCAGGCCCGCCCGCGCCGGCGCGCCGCGTTCCGAGGGGGCGGAAGTCGGGTTCACGCAGAGCCGTAAAGCGCGCTCACTTCCCGTTAGCGACAGCCGCCGCCGCCGCCGTCCCTGCCCGCCTTCCTCCGGACAGCGCCTGTGCCGGAGCCTCGGCGTTTCACGGTTTTCCCAGCTCGGGGCTCTTCGTGTCGCCGCCCCCTTCGCCTTGGATCATGTTCAAGAAATTTGACGAGAAAGAAAATGTGTCGAACTGCATCCAGTTGAAAACCTCGGTGATTAAGGGCATTAAGAACCAGTTGATAGAGCAGTTTCCAGGTATCGAACCGTGGCTTAATCAGATCTTGCCTAAGAAGGATCCGGTCAAAATAGTGCGATGCCACGAACACATAGAGATCCTCACGGTAAACGGAGAGTTACTGTTCTTTAGACAAAGAGAAGGCCCCTTTTATCCGACCCTGAGGCTACTGCACAAATACCCGTTCATCCTGCCGCACCAGCAGGTCGATAAAGGAGCCATCAAATTTGTGCTCAGTGGCGCCAACATCATGTGCCCAGGCCTGACGTCTCCCGGAGCCAAGCTCTACCCGGCCGCCGTCGACACGGTTGTGGCGATCATGGCCGAGGGAAAGCAGCACGCGCTGTGCGTCGGGGTCATGAAGATGTCCGCGGAGGACATTGAGAAAGTCAACAAAGGCATCGGCATCGAGAACATCCACTACCTCAACGACGGGCTGTGGCACATGAAGACCTACAAGTGAGCCGAGCGGACGGCGCGCGCCGGGTGTGGCCGTCGCGCCGTGTCGGTGACCGTGTCCGTGAGTGACGGCCGTGCCCGTGTGCTTCTGCCGCCCAGGCTCCACAGGCGGTGTCCCGCTAAGGGAAACCGCAGCCAAACCGAAGTAAAGTTTCGGAACGACTACGTCTGTCTGCGTGCGCGTCATTGTGTGAGTGTGAGCGTCTGTGTCCCCACGGGAGTGTGGAGGAGCGGGTGTCGTGTGTTTGCAGGCGGGGGCGGGGGGTCAGTCAGGATTTGCTGTCGTATCCGCCCAAGCGGATGTGGGTCCAAACACGGGGAGAGGATCTGTGGTGGAAAATAGATTTAAAAGTGGCGAGAGAAGAGCTTGGAGGACGAAAAGGGCTGGAGAGGGGCCTGAGCAAGTGTCCCAGTCGATTAAGTGTGGGACTTCCGCTCGGGTCGTGGTCTCACGGTTAGTGAGTTCGCGCCCACAGTCAGAGCCTGGAGCTGCTTCGGAGTCTGTGTCCCCCTCTCTCTCTGCCCCTCCCCTACTCACACTCTCTCTAAAAAATAAATTTAAAAAGTAATGAAGGATAAGCAGACCCTCTAGTTAGTGAGCATCTGCCCAGCAAGCACCACCCTGTATGCTGGCAGAACTCTTTCCATCCCTTTTCTACATGAATCAAGAAAACCCTGATTAGTCCAGGCCCATCCCTCTGATCTGTTCCCCAGTGAGGCTGAGGCACTTACGGGTGGGCATGGGACTCAGGCCAAATAGGATCTAACTATTGAGAAATCCCAAGGAAAATGGGGGTCTTTGCTCCCACGGTTTTGATTCATTATATAGGTGGGGGCTCTGTGACCTGTGTTAGGAGGGGCTGCGTAAAGGTTTCTGGGAAAGGTTTTCAGGCTCTCAAAGAAAGATGCATGGGGAGGAACAGTCTCCCTGCTTTCGGTGGACAGTGGCTTGTGTGGTGGGTCTTGCCACACACACGTACACACGTGCACACCCACACAAAACCTTGAGAAGCGTTAAGTTTGAACACACAAAAACAACATGAAGTGAACGGTGCCTTTGATGGTTTATGATGATTAATGAACCGCGGAGACTAGATATTGGGGCCTCCCTATTAAGGGATGTGGCAAAGTTATGGGAGATAACATGTTTTCCTTATAAGTTCCTTCATTGAATTTTCTTAAATTTAAAGCCAAACGTATCTCAATTTTTATAGAATGGCATCCTAGACACCCAACTGAAAACTTGCTGGAAGAATAAAATCGGTCTACTGAAGGCCCATTGGTGATGTCCCCATGATGGGTTTCAGGGTAATTCGTATGAATTGCAGTAGATTTAGGGGGGGGTGGAAAGTGAAAGGGCAAAATGTGGAAATTTAGGCTTCATGTTATTCCTTACAGAATTTTGGTTGTGAATGAAAAGATTGGATAAAAGCTAGAAGAAGATTATAGTCACGATGCTCTGTTTTGGGAGTTCAGTTATTTGGCTGTTGTTATTTTTATCGTTTTTGTTGCAAGTTGTTAATGGGATATTTAATATGTTTATATGCTGGGAAAGATTCACTAAAGGTGGGCATACTTGGTGGGATGTAATCAGTGGAACAGAAGAGCAGGAAGGAATGGCCCCAAGGGAGACGAGGAAGGTCTGATCTGTCCCCATGAATCTGCACATTTGGATCATCTCCCTTCCCTACAGGGTAGTCCTGTAAACCACCACTAAACTCTCCTCATTAGGCCACTGTTTCTTCTCAGAGGATTAGGGCTTTTGCCTCTTAATTCTCTACCCCAGTCCACACCACTAACTCTGGCCGTTGGTGGACACCCGTGGAGCACCTGTGAACTTACGATCACATTCTGGAGCGCCAGTGACTGACGACACCGAGGGAGGCCCTCAAGGTAAGCAGCCCCACACTTCTCTTACCGTGTCCCACCAGCTGCCTCTGCCAATAGTTGAAAGAGGACCCCCTGGATCAGTTTTAAGCCTTCTTCGTGCACATGCATCCTGTCTCCCATTCTTGGGTACTGATCCTTACGCCGCTCCCACGCCTACTGGACAACTCAAGATGGAAAGTCTAGGAAAGGCTTAGCGAGGAGGGAGGGCAAAGGGCTCTACGAGCTTCCTGGAATTTCACACAAAATTCGGTATGTGTATTCAGAAGTTGGTTTATTGGTTAAAGCATTCGCTACATTCATCATGTTTAAGGTGATCTGTGAGCCAAAAGGTTATTAGCAATTAAAGTAGAAGAGGAGTCTTTACTTAATCTCGGCTAGTACCAGTACCTGTTTTGATGGTGAGGGTACTTGCCAATGAAATACCAATGATGGTCACATCTTACCTCGAGAATCCACCCAGCCCAGTGCTATTTAACCCGCAACAGTTCCTAGCAAACATCATTGGGTACATTCTCTGGGGCTAGACACTGGGCAAGAGGTAAGACGCAGAAATAGAAATGTGTTTATGTTTACTTGTTATATTTGTTCTTCATAGTTATTTATATTGGTTATATTTATTTTTATATCCTGTTTCCTGGGAACTGAGTCTCGTTAGGATAGCAAACATAGATATACAATTTTACTCTCAAATATTTGTGCGTGTGTATACACATTTATAGTGAATATATGAATTACGTATTATAACATCATATAAATGAATGGGGGAGAGTTGTCTCTGCCTAGGAAATCAAAGAGGATTTCTGAGTGGAAATGGAAAGAAAAAAGATTCAGGATATTTTCATAATGAACATGGTGACCAAAATTCCAGGAAAAGAAATAGTGTGAGCAACACAGTAGAGTCAAAGTACAGGCAGTTTGCGTCATGAAGGCCCTGATCGTCCAGGAAAGGGCGAGCAGAGATGAAACTAGAGGCTTGTGGTAGAGACCTGCGTTGAGCGTGCTGGAAAATGTGCATCTGGCAATGGAATGCGTCTCTAAAAGGCCACTAAGGAGGAACAAAGCAGGAGCGGTATTAGACTTTGGGTAGATGGCAGCGGGAGAATGGAATCGGGAGCAGTAAGTAACGTCGCTTTCCGGATGCTTCAGGCAAAGGGCGACAACACGGATTCAAGCGATTTGAAATTCTAAACATTTTTGTGGAGGAAAAATTCTTCGGACATTTACTGGGAAAAGGAACTCTGCAGAGGAGTCTCGGGTGTCTTAGTCCGTCTCCACTTGGTGGGAAATGGCCCCATAAATGGAACAGGAGCCAGGAGGGGAATAATGAAGGCAGCACCGGAGGAGAAGAAAAGGAAATAATTCTAGTGAGGCGTGTTAAACGTAATTTTATTTTTTTAATTTTAATTTTTTTAAATGTTTATTATTGAGAGAGAGATGGAGCACAAGCAGGGGAGGAGCAGGGAGAGAGGGAGACACAGAATCGGAAGCAGCTCCAGGCTCCGAGCTGTCAGCACAGAGCTCGAAGTCGGGCTTGAACCCATGAACGGTGAGATCATGACCTGAGCCGAAGTTGGACACTCAACCAGCTGAGCCAGATGCCCCTAAACATAAATTTCTCAGGACATCCCAATGGGATGACCCAGCAGACATACAGGTAGTAAGTGTCTGAAGACCAGGCAGTGCCAGGCCTTTTATACAGATTTGTGAGTCATTGGTATGCAGACAGTGACCAGCGAGGAGGCTGAACAGGGAAGGGGGGGACATCAGCGCTGCGTGGCTGCGGGAGTGTCTGTCCGCCTAGACAATGAAGAGTTGGTGGGACTCAGTCCGATGATCAACTCTCTAATTCCTGGGACGAGGAAGGCGGCTTCCTTCAGTTCTGGAGGAGTAAGTGTATTACAGGCAGAATCGGTGACTTGCAGGGTCGGGAAAAGTCCTGAGGAATTTGGAAAGAGGCTCGTCCCTCCCCAAGTACCTGATGCCCGCTGGTAGCAGGAAAGGGCGACGGGCGTTTGCCCCTCATTCCTGGCCAGTCCCACTAGACTCGGATCGCTATTCGGACACGTGATGTTCCTGACTCTGGGCCAGCCACCTTGCGGATCTATGTCATCTGTAAGATTCAGAGAAGGAAGCGCGCCGGGGAGGCCCCGCTGGGGCGCCCAGGACGTGGCGGGAATGCAAGGCTCCGGCCCCCAAAGTCATTTCCAGCTGCGGCGCGTCGGCAGGCGTCACCTGTGGGGCGCGCAGGGCGGGGGCGTCTGTGCGAACCAGCACGAAGCCGCGGTCCCTGCCTCCGCGGCCTCCCGCCTCCTCGCTGAGCAGCGAGCGGTAGACGCGAGGTAAGAGGGAAGCCCGGCAGGTGCCGGGGCCGCACGGGCCCCTGCGCGCTTGGGGCTTCGCGATCTTGCTTGCGGCCTGCTGGGAAGGCCCGTCCCCGGTTTCTCCGTCTCGCCCTCCCGGCCCCGAGGGGAGGCCGAGGCCGAGGCCGAGGGGCCGGGCAGCACCGGGGCGCAGGAAACCGGCCTTTCTGATTCCCCCAGCGCGCGTGGCCTGCCTCTTCCTGGGCGCCCGCTGTTGCTGTAACGCTGCCTGTTCACGAGGATGGAGCCTGCGGCGGGTTCGCGAGCCCACGGCCAGGAGAGAGTTCTGGGGACGCCCTTGGTGCCAAAAGGTGGTTTTGTTCAAGCCCGGACACAGGAGCCGCGGGCGCCCCGGGCTGTGAGGACCGCTGGTGACGTGCCTTCGAGCCTGTGGGGGGAGGGGGGCATAGATACCGCAAGTCTCCCAAGGAATTTCTGGACCGGACCCTGAGGATTCAGCTACTGTCCAGACAAGGTTGCTTTCAGTTCGTGAGGAAGCAGTGAGGCCGCAGACAGGCCCTGGGGACTTTCAGGCTGCGGGTCCGGGCGCGCGTCCCTGGGCCGCAGGCTGCGAGGAATTTAATTTAAGCTGCATTGTTTCCTGCCTTTGGTCCCCTCACCAACGGCGCACCTAGCTTGCTGCTTTGCAAGGGGGATGAAGTCTGAGACGCACGTTTTGTGACAGTTCTGGTGATGGGATCTGAGCCACGGCTTCTAGAAGAGAGGACGCGAGGAGCTCTCAGGCTGGGCAATGGGAGGCGTGAGAAGATACTCAGGATCCCCTGTAAGGAAGGCCCTTGCCCTGCTGGGGGGTGAGAAGGCACAGGCTGGGTACTGCCCTCTCCTAACTGTTCAGGAAGGTCTAGAGGCTGAGCAGGAAGAGGTGGGATTGAGACCGGCCTTTCAGATGGTACCTTGATGGCCATTCACTCTCTCCTGAATGGAAGAAGGGAGGGATGGTGTCACTAGCGAGGGCAGGCTGGGACCCGAACTGACAGGTGATATGGTCTTGACTGCCGAGTCAAGGGATCTCCAATGCCAAATTAAATGACATCTCTAAGGGGATAAAGGTTCTGGAGAGAAAGGTTTGTTTACTGAGCTGAATGGGCCGCCTCTGGAAACCAAAAGGAAATGATGCAAAACCTTGCTTCCTGGTGAGAAGCCACTCTTCGCCGAGGCCCTAACACCTCCCTCCGCTGCTTTAGGAACAAACCCGGATGACTTAGCCCTTGACGCACAGGTGTGGGGGCACCTGGGTGGCTCAGTTGGTTAAGCATCCGGCTCAAGATTTCGGCTCAAGATTTCGGCTCGGGTTGCTGAGAGACCATACTTCGTGCTGAGGGCCAAGCCCAAGCTAGCACCCCCTCCCCCCATCCCGCAGGATGCATGACATTCCTCAGGCACTCCTGGCTGCCCAGGGACAAAGGAGAGGAAAGAAAACAAATGGTTAATTGATACAGTTCGCCGTCTCCACCAGTTTACTTGGTAAATTACAAGGAAACGGCAATCTTGTCAATGGCTCATCTCCAGAAACCTGTGGACTCAGTTTCCTGGAGCCCCAGCATCACCCCTCCATAGTGATGGCGGACACAGGCAAGGAAATGGCAGGTAAAACTAAATTTCCTCCCAGCCTGCAGCCCATTGACAGACACTCGGACATCTCTGCAGGAGCCCCTTACCATCCTAACGTTGATGCCTTACTAGTAGCCTGACAATAGCTGGCCTCCAGTATCTTAGGAGTCCTCCTTAGCACGTCAAAGTCCCTCTGGAGGCCTCCCTTTTGACTCTACCTTCCCAAGTCCACAGTATGACCCGAGCCAGTCTGCACCACCCCAGGGCGGCTCTTTCTGCCCACGGGTCCTGTCCCCGTGCTTTAATAAAATCACCTTTTGGCACCAAAGATGTCTTCAAGAATTCTTTCTTGGCCGTCGGCTCCAGACCACCCCTATCACCCCAAAACCTCATCAAGGTCATGGTCTCATGGTTTGTGAGTTTGAGCCCTGCATCAGGCTCTGCCCCGCCCCCCCTGCTCACACTCTCTTATATCAAAATAAATAAATAAAGCATTAAATACTAATTAATGAGAAAGCCTTGATCCCTGTTCTCATTTTGGGGGTGGCTGTGGGGAGCAGCATCTGAATTCAACTGGTAAGTTCTCGGAAAATTCGCAAAGAAAGAAAGAACGGTAACAAAGTACCAGCTCACTTAAGAATAGGTAACTAGAATAGTATTTTTGTGCAGGAACGATTTTACTTCTACCCTTTTAGCTTCTGTGGCTGGTCAATTATGATGACATAAGACAGGTTAAGAGGAGAAAAACAAATTAGATTATACGGAGACCCATAAAGATAGGAAGACTCAAAAGGCAGCTGGGTAATCAAAGTTTGTATACTTTGCTGAGTGAAGGAGAGGGTTGGGGGGCTGGAGAGATCAAGGGAAGGAAGGCCATTCACAGGAAGGAGGGAGATGTTTGGAGAACAAAGGCTTCCCTGTGGTCCGGGTAAGTTTCTTAGGTAAACAGGTTCTCTCTGGTAATTGCTCATTCTGATACAAGGCCTCCTTTCCAATGTAAATGTAGGCGGTTGAAAGAAAGGTAAAGAGCTTTTCCTGAATCTGCTAGGTTTTGATCGCCTTTAGCTCAAAATAATCTTCATACCAATGTGGCATATATTGGGGAAACTGCCTCTGAAACTCTTAGTTCTGTATCTATTATAGTAGTTAAATTTGTAGTTAAGGTACTTCAAACAAAGAAAACTCCAGACCCAGAAAACTAAACATATAAGGGGGAAATAATAAAAATTTTACAGAATTTTTTTCTTTAATAAAGACGTTTGGGGAACACTTCCCAATTTAATTTATGAAGCTGGTGTTACTCAAAAATCCAAACCAAAGACATGACAAGAAAATAAAGCCACAGACTGAAATCCTTCATGAACATAAATGCAAATATCCTAAAAAATATTAGCAAAGTGAGCCAGAAATATGTAAAAATGACAAAACATGGGGTTTATTCTGGATTATTCAATATTCAGAGATTAATTAATGTAATGAACCATATTAATTACAGAGAAAAATCATATGCTTATTTTACTTGATGCAGAAAAAAATGGATATGATTCGATATTAATTCATTCAGTAGAAAACAATTGCCTCAATCTGGTAAAAGATCTACAATACACCTACAGCTCACATATTTATTGGTGAAAGACCGAATACTTTCCTCCTAAAATCAAGAACATGACAGGAATGCCTCCTATTACTAATATCAGGGGCGCCTGGGTGGCTCAGTAGGTTAAGCGTCTGACTTTGGCTCAGGTCAGGATCTCCTGGTTCGTGGGCGTCGGGCTCTGAGCTGACAGCTCAGAGCCTGGATCCTGCTTCAGAGTCTCTGTCTCCCTCTCTCTCTGACCCTCCCCTGCTCATGCTGTCTCTCTCTTAGAAATAAATAAAACATTAAAAAATTTTACTTATATCAGTCATTCTACATAGTGCAATAAGGGAAGAAAAATAAATAAAACACAGCCTGTAAATGAACAATAAAACTGTCTATTCACAGGTACTACGATTGTCTAAGTAGAAAATTCAAAAGAGTCTACAAAACCATTGCTAGAACAGATATAGGAGATTAACAAATCAACGGATCTAAAAATCAATTGCATGTCAGTATGCGAGCAATTTGGAAGCTAGTATTTGGAGGCTGAAATTGAAAAGCAGACCACGTTCAGTAGCATGGAAACCTTGAGGTAATTATGTATCAGTGTAACACTGTATGTGCACCGTCTGTATGCCAAACCACGAAGCACTAAAGAAAGGAGCCCAGATTAAAGGAAACTTGAGCAAATAGAGAGGTACGCTCTCTATTCAGGAGCTGTAAGAGTAAGGTGGTAATGTGAATTCTCCCCAAATAAAGGTACACACAATATAATTGGGGTCAAAATCACACAAAGTTGTTTTCTATAAGAATTAACAAACCATTTCTAAATTTTAACGACAATCCAGAGGCATGGAATAGCCCAAACCATTTTGAAAAGGGGAGGAAAAGTTGCATCGCAGTTGCAGTAGATGGTGCTGGAAATGCAGAAATACTGGACTTCAGGTCATACCTTGCAATGGATACAGGAGATAACGCAAAATGGATTACAGACCTAAATGTTAAAGTGGATTAAATATCTAGAAGTAAAAATAGGAGAAAACCCTTTTGACCTTGAGTTCAACAAGGATGTCACGAACCTAACACCAAAAGCACTACCCTTACATGAAAAAATAGAATTAATTGAAATTAGGAATTTCTGAGTTTTGGAAGACGGCTAAGAAAATGAAAACACCAGCCATATACTAAAAGAAAATATTACCACAACTTGTGTTTAATAAATTATTAGCATTCAGAACATCGGCTCCAAATTCAATGGCGAAAAAGCAGAAGCATTAAAAAAACTGGACAAAAGATTTGAACAGACCCTGTCCTGAATAGGATGCAGACACTTTAACCATGAGACACACTCACATTAAACCACAGTGAGATGCCTCTGCGTGTCTGTTTGAATGAGGAACAACAAACGACTGACCGAGTTAAGTGGTGGCAAAAACCCTGAGCCCCTGAGTCCAGCCCCTGCTGGTAGGAAGGAATGCAGACGGAGATGTTTACGTGGGGTTATTTGTACTCCTCTCAAACCAGAAACACAGAAAGGGACATTCCTACCATCGCCGCACGCTTACCTGCTCTCAATCTGCATTTTACTAGGAATCTTTTAATGGGAACCAGTACTAATAGTGGCCAGTAAGGATTCTGAATATTACAGATGGAGGTTTTCAGATTCCGGGGAGTAGCGATAAGATACGTGTGGGCACATTTTTCTTTTACCTCTATGCACCTTCTCATTTAAAAGAAAATCAAAGTCTGTGTTAACCACGGGGCCCCAGTGCCTTCATTTCGTCTTCACGTGATAAACTCCAGGAAAACTTTAAAACATTTACAAAGAGCATGATTGCAATTCTTGCATGCTCTTTCAGCAGAGCTAAATTCAGGATATAATTATTTTCTTTAAAAATTCAGTTGGCTCAACATATTTTCAAAAGAGGAAATTCCAAGTCTTTGAAAAGCACATCTGTGTTACAGAGAAAACATTTTTAAGCAGGAAAAGTCTTTCTGACTATGCGAAATATCAAATTTTCAATCACATGTTTTGGGGTTATTTCTACCCAAAGACTCTTTTCCTTTTAGTTAGAGTGATTTAGAAATGTGGGCAAGCAAGTCATGGTAATGTCAGAAGCTTAACCAAACAACCATGAATACTATATTAAATGGTTTTCTTACGGCAAAATAGAGGCTTTTTCAAGTAAGCTGTGTGTTTCCGATGCACAGAGGAGCATTTACCTGAAGACAACAGTGTCTTTCAAAAGCGTGAAAATGTGCAGATCCTCCGTGGGCTCTTTGCGCACACACACCGGCCATTGGTAATTATGTCTGTGTTCCTTTGAGGTCAAATGCCAGTGATTCCCTTACGTTTGTATTTACCTCCATATCTCCTTAAAAATCTAAACCTGGGTGGCTCAGTCGGTTAAGCATCCAATTCAGCTCAGGTCATGATCTTGGGGTTTGTGGGTTCGAGCCCCGTGTTGGGCTCTGTGCTGACAGCCCAGAGACTGGAGCCCTCTCTCTCTGCCCCTTCCCCACCCATGCTCGGTGTCTCTCTCAAAAATAAATAAATACTAAAAAAATCTACAAGAAGGTAAAGTAGAATGAAAAGGTCAGATGGAAATTCTCCCTTTCACAGCAACGTGGGTGAACCTGGCCCTCCGTCCTGCCGAGGGCTGTTAGTCAGAGAAAGGCGCATACTGGAGGGTTTCACTTACACGTGGAATCTGGAAAAGGTTAACTCACTAATACAGAAAGTGGATTGCTGGTTGCCAGGGGCTGAGGATGAAGGAAATAGGGAGATTGGGAGTCAAAGGGCACACGCTTTGTTAAAAGATGAATAGGTTCCGAGGATCTGATGCCTAGCGTGGTGACTAATTAGTAACACAGTAGTATATACTGTGCTTGAAGTTGGCCAAGAGAGCAGATTTAAAGCATTTGCATAAAAAAAGGTAATTATGTGATGTGATGGGTTAGGTTACCTTGCCTGTGGCGATCGTTTCAATCATCAGGGTGTATACCTTTGATATACTGTCATTTTATTTATCAACTATACCTCAGCTGAGCTGGAAAAGAGGAGTAGTGAGATGAAAAACGGACTGGACAATCCATCAGTGAAACTTTGGAGTGTGACGCTTCCCCCTGCTGGTCGCCGGTGTTCATTACATTCCCCCGCCCTCTGTGGAAGGAAGGAGGCTGTGTGTCCTGATCCTGGTCCCTCCTCAGAAGGAACCAGAAACCGGAGCTGTGGCATCACAGCTGGGCCTTCGCGGCACAACTCTGCGCTTCGGCAATGAAACGTGCTCCTGTTACAGTTTTTGCAAAGAAAAACACATTTAAGGTTGTTCATGTTGCAAGATGTCGGAGACGATCTCCCTTCATTGCGAGAAAGAGAACACTGAACCATGGGAAGACGAGCAAACCCGGTCCCAGACGTGGATACCCTGAGCTGCGGAGACTTCTGGAACCCATCAGCTCTCCGAAGCTGCTGCCAGCGTTCTCCAGCCTTCCTTTCCTGCCGCCCCTTCCCCAGAACCGACACCGCCCTCCCTGGGCAGCCCCCCTCTCCCCGCACTCCCTTCAAAACATCCAGAATTTATGAGGAGGCCCCTCCGAGATAGAATCAGAAGCTTTTTGGAGATGACAAACTCGAGGCTCAGAGAGGCTAAGCTCATGACCCGAGGTCACAGAGCCTGTGAGTGGTGCCGCTGGGATTATTTCCAGAATCAGAGGGCTGGGCTGTCGGACACCACAGTGTCGGCCCTACCGATCCGACTCCTTATTTCACATGTTAACTCGCCCCCAGAGACCTGTGAGAACTTCCACTCCGTTCTCATTGCTTCCTGGGGAAAAAAGTCCTGAAGTCTTAGTTTTCAATCCGCTCATCTGGGAGAGCCGACCCACTCCCGTCCAGCCAGGCTCTTTTCCTCCCTCCCTCTCTCACACTCTGTGTGGACCCCCCGGAGTCTGTCCGATTCAAGTTATTCTTTCACCTTAAGTTTGCTCTTCCCTCCTGGCCTAATTGCGTTCACTCGTCTTCAAAACTTAATGAAAGTCCTCCGCTTCCTCTATTAGATTCTCTTGCTTGCACGATTTCGTGCACCAAAAATCAAATCTTCTGAAATCTTAGCAGAACTTAATGTCTGTGTATCTCATTTGGTCACTCTGGCCTCAAGGAATCAAATAAAAGCCGGACTGATTGTCATCTAGTTGGAAAACCTCCGCGCTGGGTACAAACCAGCTCCAACCCGGTCCATGTGCTCAGTGCATTTATATACGTGAAAGAAGAAGACGAATAAAGGATGGGGTTGTTTTTGTTGTTGTGGTTGTTTTAATTTTTTTTTTTTTTTTTTTTTACAAACTCAAAGGTATGGATGATAAAGACAAGCAGACACCAAAGAGCTGATGTCAGGCAGAAGGCATATGAGGGAAGGAAACACTTCCTGTGTAAAGAGGAGGAATTGCCCCTGGTGTCTGACCAGGCAAGCAGGGTTTATGGGGGGACCCGCGAAGCTCAGATGGCATAAAAATGTTTCTTTGGGGCAGAAAATTCCAACATCAGAATGGAAGAGGTGGGTTAAAACCACACAGGGGTGCACTTGGAGTTCCCAGTCACTGAGCTCACTGAAGGCAAGACATCACCCGTGCTCCTGCGCCCACCAAGGGACTGTTTCTGTGAAGGTGCTGCAGGAGGGACGCGGATAGAAAATTTCCGGGTGACAAACGGGGACGGAGCCACGGAGGGCTGGGGCACCTTGTGCACGGAGGGAGAGGACAGGGAAGGGAAGAGGGGGACAAAGTGATGACTAGGAGTTATCCACACATGGCTGTGCACGGGTGAGTGTGTGTGTGCGCGCACACGCGCGCAGCGCGCTTTAGCAGCAAATATCTGAGACAGCACAGGACAGCTGTGCATGGCCTTTTCCCTCCAGAATCCCCAAATAATTAGTGATTCAGAAGGACCAATAACGTCTGTCATCTGACCTCAGCTCGCCTAGCAAGAACGACTCCGTGGAGACAGTCTTTGCTCCCTCACCTGAGGGGCTGGGAGTGTTTGGCGTCCACTTAGTATCTGATCAGTGTCTTTACCCCATTCTCTACCGAGCACTGGAAAGAGCACCACCCATCTAATGAGGGAACAATTTGCGTGTTCTTTTTCTTTAAAAATTTTTTTAAAATGTTTATTTATTTTTGAGAGTGAGAGAGACTGCGTATGAGCAGGGGAGGGGCAGAGAGAGAAGGAGACAGGATCTAAAGCAGGCTCCAGGCTCTGAGCTGTCAGCACAGGGCCCGACCTGGGGCTCGAACTCACAAACTGTTGTTATGCCCAGATCGCAGTATCCTCACTGACCAGAGACCACCAGGGAGACCGAGTCACGCATGCAAAGGCAAAGGGCTTTATTACGGGCTCGAGCTCGGGCTCATAAACTTCACCAGCGCTGTGGATCCGTGCTGAGAGCTCCGAACAAGGGCAGAGCAGGGTTTTTATGGGGTTTGTGACGGGGGAGTTACAGAAGTTGTGACATGGGAACAGTGATCCAGTCATAATTATACAACATCATTGAGAGCAGGTTTGACCATAAGCATTGTCTAGAGTATTCGTTACTTTTGGCGGGATCCAATTACAACGTTTAGAGTAGCTTTAAATTTAACCAATCACTGAGTGAGCCTAGGTCTCACTCCACGACTAACCACTGTGAGGTTGTGACCTGAGCTGAAGTCGGATGCTTAACCGGCTGAGCCACCTGGGTGCCCCTAAATAAATAGATTTTGAAAAAAAAAATTATGTTTATTTATTTTGGGAGAGAGAGAGAGAAAATGTGAGTGGGGGAGGGGCAGAGAGAGAGAGGGAGGCACAGAATCTGAAACAGGCTCCAGGCTCCAAGCTATCAGCACAGAGCCCAATGTGGGACTCAAACTGATGAACCCTGAGATCATGACCTGAGCTGAAGTTGGACACTCAACTGACTGAGCCACCCAGGTGCCCCTCGTTTTCTTTTTTTAATGGCAATGTGAAATTGTGATCTACAAAAGTCTAGATCCTTCTAGCACTAGGAACATGGGTGATTTAAAACGTGTGATTGAATTCAGGTAAAATAAAATTAGTGCAGAAATATGACTGTGAACAACAATAGCGAAGAAGAATACAATATGATGTGCAGTGTTTTCCCCATAAAACTCTAGTTCAGGGACTATTATACATATGTTTATATACTTAAATACCTAAAAATTAAGAAATATATAACATAAAATGTTCACAGAAGCTACAACATGAAATTATGATAGAATGGGTGTGTAGCATAGTTTATTCCCTTAGAATATTTCAAAATTTGAATTTAATAATCCATTAAATTATTAATAAGAGAACAATTTCATGAAGTGCATTTCTCAATTTTACTACACAATGCAACAATCCAATAATAGAGAAGTCCTTAGCACTTCTTACAGCTTTTAAAAATTATCATCTTTAGGGGCGCCTGGGTGGCTTAGTCGGTTAAGCGTCCGACTTTCGCTTGGGTCGTGATCTCCCGGTTCGTGGGTTCGAGCCCCGCGTCGGGCTCTGTGCTGACTGCCAGCTCAGAGCCTGGAGCCTGTTTCAGTCTGTGACTCCCTCTCTCTCTGACCCTCCCCTGCTCACGCTGTCTCTCTCTCTCTCCTAGAAATAAATAAAACATTAAAAAAAAATTATCATCTTTAATTTTACACCTATAGGCAGATCCATAAATAAGAAGTAACTATTTTTTAAAAATTTTTGTTAACATTTATTCATTTTTGAGAGACAGATAAAACAGAGTGTGAGTTGGGGAGGAGCAGAAAGAGGGAGACACGGAATCCGAAGCAGATCCAGGCTCCGAGCTGTCAGCACAGAGCCTGACACAGGGCTCGAACTCACGAACTGCTAGATCATGATCTGAGCTGAAGTTGTACACTTAACCGACTGAGCCACCCAGGCACCTCAAGAATTAGCTATTTTAAACATTAGAAAATACAATTTTAAGTACTGCATGTTGGATACTTTTTGCCAAGTGAGTCATGCAGGAAAGGACCCCTGCTCCCCACCCCCCCAACATACTAGACAAACTGAGTCTCTCAATTTAAAACAAGCCTATTGAGGAGCTCTTGGGTGGCTCAGTCCATTAAGTGCCCAACTTCGGCTTAGGTTATGATCTTGAGGTCTGTGGGTTCAAGCCCCGCATCGAGCTCTGTGCTGACAGCTCAGAGCCTGGAGCCTGCTTCGCATTCTGTCTCCTTCTCTCTCTCCCCCTTCCCCACTCACACTCTGTCTTTCTTTCTCTCAAAAATAAATAAATAACATTAAAAAAACCACAAGTCTTTCGAGTAAGGTAAACATAATAATACATGAAAGACAAACTGCTTCCTTGGGGAGAGGAGAGGATGAAATTAGGAGAGAAAATGTAATCAACAGATTTAGATAATTCATTGGAAGAAATAATAAAAAGCTTTATGCTGTTAGTGAAAATTTCAAAATTCATCCGAAGTCACTGGTTTAATTTATGCATTCATTTATTCTTACATTAATTCATTTAATAACTATTAAATAACATCCACTATGAAAAGGAAATTAAAACATTTAGGCAAGTCTTCTTGGTTGCGATGAACAGAACCCCATTTCTCTGTAGGAGCGAGACACTGGGGGGCTATTTTAAAGGTCCGAGGCTGAAGGAAGGCACGGGTGGGAGGGGGTGCTAGTTCTCACTGGGAGCCATGCCTGCACACCTGTCTTGACCCAAGGTGACAAGGTTCCCTCCCTCTCTTCTCTGTCCTGTTATGCTCTCTCCTAGCTAACCAACTTGCTCTGATTTCGGTGTGTGCGATCAAAGGTACCAGGCCGTTCTGAACAGGCACGGGTACCAGCCCAGGACAGCGGCTGGCGTCTGAAATCAAAGTCCAAATTCCAGGAAGATCGTATACAGTTGGCCCTGCTTTGCTGTCATCACACCTCAGGCTCATCAGTTACATTTAGGAGCAGAGTCATGCAGTGTAAACACTGCCCCAGGATCCTAGCCCCATGGATGAGTAGTGGGTAGTTCTCAGAAAAAGAGGTGAGGTAGAGCCCCGGGGCTGTAAGACCTTAGAAACCTGAGGTTTCCAGCGCTATCACCAAACCCTCCGTGATGAGCTTGATATGGAATCCACAGACTATGTTACATCACCAGAAAGATGACTTTTAAAGTTTATTTTTTATTTATTATTATTATTCATTTTGGTAGAGCCTGGGCATGAGCAGGGGAGGGGCAGAGAGAGAGGGAGAGAGTCCCAGGCAGGCTCCATGCTGTCAGAGCGGAGCCTGACATGGGGCTCGGTCCCACGAACTGTGAGATCATGAGCTGAGCTGAGATCAAGAGTTGGACGCTCAACCCATTCAGCCGCCCAGGTGCCCCCAGACAGATGGCTTTTAAAAGTCAATATAAGGGCACCTGGGTGGCTCGGTCAGTTAAGCGTCTGACTTCAGCTCAGGTCATGAGCTCACGGTCCATGGGTTTGAGCCCCGTGTCGGGCTCTGCTGACAGCTAGCTCAGAGCCTGGAGCCTGTTTCCAATTCTGTGTCTCCTTCTCTCTCTGCCCCTCCCCTGCTCATGTTCTCTCTTGCTCTGACTCTCAAAAATAAATAAAAAAACATTAAAAAAATTTTTTTAAGTCAATATACTGCCCTATATTATAATGTTAGAGGAAAAGAAAAGGAAGGCAACGTAAGATGAAATGGTATGATTTGACTACTTAAATTCCTTGCAAGTATGAAGATGTTGGCAAGAGACTGCGATGTGCACACAACACACACAACATCACCGTGAGTGTGGTGGCTACAGATACAGCTCAAATGCGGGTGAGTTACAGTGAGTCCGCAACTCAAATGTTGCAAGTAACAGCGTTCTCTACGCTGAGAACGTAGAGAAGTGGAGAGTTTGGGGTACCTTTCTGAAGCAAGCTACAATCTTCTTTTAATTTACACATTACTTGAATGTCTATAAAATTGAGTGTGAATGCAAAAATGTGTGTGTGTTATTTAAATGGACTCAGATAGATAGAGTTTTCAATTGTATGAGTGCCCGGCACCACGCCAGAGATCTGGCTAGGATGTGGAAGGCTCCATGCGGTGCCCGGGGCTCCCCGTGCCCTGCGGGACGTCCGGATTCTCTGGCAGAGTCCGCTAAATGACAGCGGTACCACAATAGTTGTGACAGTCCAAAGCTTCTCCGTGAATCCCAGAGGGCAGCTCCCATTAGAGGTCATGGGTTTAGGGATGGGTTTCCGGAAAGAGTTCAGATGTACAATTCCATCGCTCAGCCGCCCTTCAGTCCTCAAAGCCTGACCTCTCTTCACAGTGACCGACAGATGCCTGAGACGCACCGGCAACGTTCAGCCCTTACTGTGCTTGAGCTGCTATCGTTCTGCCCAGATCCAAGCAATTCTTCTTCGGATCTTCTGTTTTTGGTGCTCCTCAGATGTCTCTCCTTCTCGTCCACATCGTTCTTGGATAGTCTGTCGGCTCCCAGACCTCCCAGAACGAACTTCAGGCTGATAGTTCAAGTATTGATACCTTTGCCAACAATCTCTCCTTAGAAATCAGAACGGGGCGCCTGGGTGGCTCAGTTGGTTAAGCGTCCAACTTGGGCTCAGGTCGTGATGTCATGGTCCGTAAATTGAAGCCCCACATCGGGCTCTGTGTTGACAGCTCGGAGCCTGGAGCCTCCTTCAGATTCTGTGTCTCCCTTTCTCTCTGCCCCTTCCCCACTCATGCTCACTCTCTCTCAAAAATAAACATTAAAAAAAAAAAAGAAATTCAAAACGTATTCTACTGTCAGTTGAGCTGGACCCCGGACAGTCCCACAGGGACACCAAAGACGAAATGTACAAAACCAGCCTTCCACCCCCCCGCCCCCGCCACCCTGCCTCCCCCACCTGGCCACGGTGACCTTACTGTGGCTTCATGGGGCAGGAAGAAGATGCTGTGACTAAGATGCTACTTGCTACCTTGCTGCACGGGGAGATAGGTGGTCACCTTACAGCGCAATTATCTTTCACTTTCTCATTCGTCTCAGTGATTCTCTGGGTTATTCAGACATCAAGATTAGCAGAGACCCAGGCCCGGAGTATAGACGATACTACAATCTTCTGGGTGCAGTAGAGAGCGTCCGCACACTGTTTTGGGAAAAGCTGAATTTCCCTGTGGTGTGCAGGGCCGTGGGGAGGGGGGCCAGTGTGGGTAAGATGCAAGGGGAACCCGCAGGGAAGACTCCGAGGTTCCCGTCCCTTCTCCCCGTGATGGATGAACAGGCACCCGGACGGTGGATCTTGGGTCAGCCATGCTCGGCGAGCTGGTAAGTTTTAGCTGAGCACGTCGCCTCTCAGGCACAGACCAGGGTCTTTTATCCCCGTGACTAAGTGTAGGTGCCGGATAGGGCAGAAATGTCTGCACAGCTGGTCACCTCGACGCCAGAGCTCACTGCTCTGCACCTTCTTGTCCTTCCCATTGTGGGGCGTGGACGCGGCTGTGACCTGGCCTCCAGACGGCGACACAGCACAAGGCTGCCGAGCAGAGAGGCCTGCGCCAGGCTCCCAGGAGCTAGTCCTGGAAAAACGGTTACAATTTTATTTTCATGAACCTCTAAGAAATTTACCATTTCTGTAAGTATGACTTAGGAAAAGCCCATGGCAGCATCAACGGTCCCTCTGCCCTGGTAACCAATGGCAAGTGCAGAAAGCTTCATACTTTATCACGGCCATTAGTGACATGTGATAAGGTGTGCGTTGTCTACGCGTGTGGCTACTTCGGACGATGGTGCTCACAGGTCTTCTTCTGGACTGTGTTTCTGAATGTCTAGTGAAGGGCACACAAACATTACTGTATATATACTGCGCGCCAGCGGCCATAACAAAATAGCCCAGACTTGGCCAGACAAAATAGCCCAAAATAAACGGACATTTATTTTCTCAGTTCAGGTTGCGAAAGTCCCAGATCAGGGTCCTAGCTCATCTGGGTTTTGGTGAGGCCTCTCTTCCCGGCTCACACCTGGGTGCTTTCTTCTGTGTTCAAGCGGACTTTCCTTGGTGAGTGCGCACGCAGAGAGAAAGAGAGGAAAAGAGAAGGGAAGTGAGAGAGCAGAGAAAGTGAGCCAGGGCTCTGGTGTTTCCTCTTGTAAGGACACTAATACTATAGGATCAGGGCTCCACCCTCATGACCTCCTTTAACCTTAATTCTTTCTTTCTTTCTTTCTTTCTTTCTTTCTTTCTTTCTTTCTTTCTTTCTTTCTTTCTTTCTTCTCTTTCTTTCTTTCTTTCTTTCTCTCTCTCTCTCTAAAGTTTATTATTTTAAGACAGAGAGAGCACATGTGTGAGTGCGAGAGCGGCAAAGAGAGAGGGAGAGAGAGAATCACAAGCAGGCTCTGTGCTGTCAGCACAGAGACTCTTGAACCCTGAGGTCATGACCTGAACCAAAATCAAGAGTCAGACACTTAATCAACTGAGCCACCCAGGCACTCTCCCCCCACCCACCTTAATTACTTCTTTACTCAAAATACAGTCACACTGAGGGTTAAAGCTTCAATGTATGAATTTTGTCAGGAGCACAGGGGTGTGGGGTATGTGCAGATGGTAACATTCAGCCCATAACACTATACTATAATTGTACAAAATGTTTTTGTAAATTTTTTAATGTTTATTTATTTTTGAGAGACAGAGACAGAGCATAGGTGAGGGAGAAGCAGAGAGAGAGAGGGAGACACAGAATCCAAAGCAGGCTCTGGGCTCTGAGCTGTCGGCACTGAGCCCAACGCAGGGGCTGAACTCATCAACAGTGAGTTCAGTGAGCTCATGGCCTGAGCCGAAGTTGGACACATAAGCGACTGAGCCACCCAGGCGCCCCTGCAGTTTATAATCTGATAACTGTATTCAATATTGTGTCCTTCATAGCCTTCTATATTTCATGATTCACACTTAAAATAAGTTTTGAGGAGGCTATAGTTCTCATCATGCTGACGCAGAGGAAGGTTATATAAAACAAAGTAAGAACCCTGTCTACAGCTCTATTGTAACACAGGGAGAGCTCGAGGCCCTCAGTGACTCCATAGCACTCTGGTGTCCCCTGCCTTTGGGTTTAACTTCTCCGTTCTCTCTGCATGGGACACACTCCCCGACTTTACGTGGTAAACTCTCACCTCTCCTTCTGTGTTAATTGCGTACTGGGCCCTGCAGCCTTTCCTATCCCAAGTCTGAGCTGACGCCCGCCTCCCCGTGTGCCCCCCTCGCTCCAGGCCCCACTGCTCTGGAGCTCTGGACATTTGTATAGTCGCCGTCTGTTCATATGTTTGCATAACCCATGAAAACTTGTTTTCACCTAGAGCATCCTGGATTCACAATTGATATTGATTGAAGAGGTACATAGTCAAACATGGATTCCATAATATGATAGTGAGATTCCCAGAAGGGAAGCAGACCTGACTATTGGCTGTCCCTCCCCCCACACTAGGCAAACTAACTGTGGAGGAATAGTGTTGCTTAAGGGAAATAAACTGATGATTTTAAATCAGAAGAAAACAGGGTGGGTGTGAGAAGTAAGGGAGATGACTCATTTTCAGAAATACCAAATAAAAGCTGTGCTGCTTAATTAACAGGCTGTAAAAACCTATTGGAAATATGTATGATGAACACCCCCCCTCCCCACAATGGAGTCCCCAACCCTTAGACACTTGACTTCCTGGTTCTGCTTCCCCTCTCTGTTTGGTGGGTTTATTCTCCTGGGTTTGCAATGAGCATGTGCCAAAGAACAAAGGGAGGAATGACAGAAAGTCCCTGCAGCACCTCAGGGAATGTACATTTGTTCCAATCAGACTACTGTTTGCCTTACAGGTGACATCTGGCTAAGGCGGTAACCTCTATAGTGCTCAGCCAATGAGGAACCAGAGGAGGGACTCAGCTCTATAGTACGCAGCCGATGAGGAACCGGGAGAGGGACTTAACTCTCTAGTACTCAGCCAGTGAGGAGCCAGGAGAGGGACTTAGCTCTCTAGAACTCAGCCAGTGAGGAGCCAGGAAAGGGACTTGCACATTAGGAGATAAATTGTCTGCTGTAACTGCCCCCAGTGTGCCTGTCTATCAGACACTCGCTCTTGCAAGAATGTTGATTAAAGAAGCTTTACTTCATTGTGCTCTGAGTCTCTGTGTCCCTCCTTTGATTGGGTTGATGGGCTTATTTCTCACAATGGGTGATAGAAAACAGAGGGTTAACTTTAATGCGGTAGGTGTTTGAAAAATATCATGTCTAATCCTAGTTCTTCATTAATTCATTGTGCAAAATTAGTCAAATCGCTTATGTTAGTCAGTTTACTCAAGGGTAAAATAGAGCAGCCTCATCAACAGCTCACGGTTTCTAAAAATTTAAATAAAATGACATAAGCAGTTCGAAGCTGTTAAGAATCTCCATAAATAGTACAAAGTCTAACACACACTTATTATTTTAATCTATATCAATCAATAATATAACAAGTCCAGGGAGCCTGGGTGACTCAGTCAGTTAAGCATCTGACTTCAGCTCAGGTCATGATCTCATGGTTCATGAATCTGAGCCCTTCTTTGGGTTCTGTGTTGACAGCTCAGAGCCTAGAGCCTCCTTCAGATTCTGTCTCTCTCTCTCTCATTCTCTCTCTGCCCCTTCCCGACTCATGGTCTCTCTCTTAAAAATAAATAAACATTAAAAAAAATTAAATAATATACCAAATCTAAAGTGTACCTGAATAACTTAGAGATCAACATTCATGTCAAGCCTAAGGTATTGTTAGCTCTTTTCCTGTAATTCCTGTGCTCAGAGAGCCAACCTCATACTTGTCTGTGGTGACTTAATACACATTTTCCCCATTTCTACTCTGCACTGGGAATTAACTGAGAGACAGACAAACAAATCAGGCAGATGGGATTCAAATATTTATTACCGCGGAAGCTGTCGGCAAATATGGCTAAGTTGTGTGGCAACAGCATTCTTACTAAAACTATGACAAACCCACAAAATCTACTGTCAACTGTTGAAATTAAGGCTTTGAAACTTCTCAGCTCAAGTCATGCGTCCTTGCATGAACCTTGATTTCATTATCTGTAGGTAGAAATAAATGTAATACCAACCTACATATAGCTTGTAGTTGTGTGTGTGTGAAGCACACACACATGAGCATCCTTGCTCATGGGTCTGTGGTCCTCCAATCCAGTGCAAACTCGAATACAGAACATTATCATTTGGCCAAGCTAGCTCAAATAGCCCAAATCCATAGGATTCTGAAGTCTCCCTTCGGTTCTTGACACTGGAGAGGATTCTTCTTTCTAGATTCGGCGTTGTCATTCTGGGCAGGGATTACTCACACACCCCAAACTTAGATTCTTGTAGCCGACTGGCATTTTTTTTTTTTTTTAAACTTATACATGCGTGTGCTTGCATGTGTATAGCTACAGAAGTAAGAAAGTCCACTAGCCTTGAGCAGGAATGACTCTCCTATGGAGAATTTCATCATGCACATTAGGGTAAGTAAAATATAACTCCAAGGGCAGTTATTATACATTAAGAAAACATTAAACAGAATTTGTCACAGTTAGGCATTTTATTTCTTCTCTTGCTTCATTCTGATTATATAAGTGCAATTTATTTGTGATATTTCCTTGAAGTATTTTTTTTCTCTGTTTATGAAAACCAAGGCTATTTTACTTAGATGAATCTTTCAAACGTTTTCTTGGATGGTGGCCCCCCAAAGGTAAAACCACAGGGAACCTCAGGATGGGACCTGGGGAGCAGGGTCTCTGCAGAGGTCATTAAGGGAAGGATCTGAAGAAAATACCACCCTGGACTAGAAAGGTTCCTAAATCCAATGACATGTGTCTTGTAAGAAAAAGAAGGGACACACAGACACAGAAGGCAAGGCCGCGTGGACACACAGGCAGAGACTGGATGGTGGCATCCACAAGCCAAGGAATTTCATGGATTGATGAGTCCCTGGAAAGTGAGTGAGAGGCAGGGGCCAGATCCTGCCACAGCGTCCAGAGAGAAATGACTCTGCCGACACCTTGATTTTGGATTTCTTCTTTGTTTTTATTTTAAAAATTAAAAAAGTATATACTTACTTACTTTTTTGGAGGGGGGTAGAGGGGCAGAGAGAGAGGGAAACACAGAATCTGAAACAGGCTCCAAGCTCTGAGCTGTCAGCACAGAACCCGACACAGGGCTTGAACCCATGAACTGCGAGATTATGACCTGAGCCAAAGTCGGACACTCAACCAACTGAGCCACCCAGGTGCCCCTTCATTTTGGACTTTTGGCTCCCAAACTGTTGAAGAATAAATTCATGTCATTGTAAGCCACGTTTGTGGTGATTTGTTACAGCAGCCGTAGGCAGCTACTAGAGTAGCTAATCATAAAATTCAAAACACAATTTTATTTAGGTCATTCCCTATGGACTGTCATGAAGATGGTTAAAAAAGAAATTGTCATTAAAACAACAACAACAAAAACAACAACAACATGACGATTTCCTGTCCTTGGATCTTATTTTTGCATTTTGGAAATTTATGTTCTGAATTTTAAAATTTCTCTTTTGTTTCAACCATGACTAGGTAAGTTAGGGTTTATTGCTTATGATCATATAAATTATGAGTTGGAAAGGGGCACCTGGGTGGCTCAGGTCATGATCTCACGGTTCATGGGTTTGAACCCCACATCAGGCTCTGTGCTGATGACTCGGAGCCTGGAGCCTGCTTCGGATTCTGTGTCTCTCTCTCTCCCTGCCCCTCCCCTGCTCACGTCTGTCTGTCTCTCTCTCTCAAAAATAAATAAGCTTAAAAAAATTAAATTATGAGTTGGAAAAAGGAACTAATAAAAGATCGAACAATGAAGAAGGGTCACTTGAACTTGGCCTTCTGAGTTGTGCTGGGCAATAAAGGGTAAAGCGATTACATTCCTTTTGAGAACTTGTAAGGTAATTTAGATGATCTCAACATGTGGGCAGCCATCTGAGAAGAAGGACTTTGGGGATGCCTGGTGGAAAAAAGCCATCAGCAAAGGAAGAATCTGCTGTCATCATCATCATCATCATCATCGTCATCATCAAACCCTTACTATTGAAGTCATATCACTGAAGTAGATTCTACAGAGTCTGATTTAAGGTTCTGTCCTCAAGACGGACACATCTTAGAAAATGACAGGTAAATAAATTCGACTTGTCTCTCTACCTGCTCTTTTTAATAAGAGCACCTGACTTTTGTTTGAGGATTTCCCCAATCCTGGAATCACTTGTTCCAGGAGCACCTAGATGCCCCTGTAGTTTGGGCTCAGGCCTGGGGCCATCAGTGCAAAGCCTCCATCCCAGGTAGAATGGATTGTTTCAGGGGTCTGGGCAATTTTTCCCAATAGGCTCCATCAGAATGATGCCCAGGACTTTAATGATAGAGGCAGCCGGCTTGGAAGTGGGGCATGAAAATTGCTACCAAAGGGACATGAGACACAAAACGGAGGCAGGTCCAGGAAGACAGGAGGGGCCGAGCCCCAGCAGACCCCGAGGACGCGGCCTCCACGCTTGGAACCCCTCCTACCTCTTAGTTATGTGTGTCCATAACTTTCCTTCTTAGCTTTAGCCAATTCGATTTGCGGCTTGCAGCTTTTATTTTCTGTTATGTTGTCAGATTTGCTAATAGAATTGATTCATGAGATTGAATGTAGAGATTGCACAAGATATTCAAACCAGGCGTTAGCGTCATATATTTCTAAGTCTATGTTAGGACAGGCTTGGTAATTTCATCTGAGAACCGCACACTATTAGGGACCTCTAAAATCACGGAGTTCAATCCTTCATTTTATAAATGAGAGACTGAGGCCACCAAGCATAATTGAAATTGTTGAAGCTAATACACTTGGATAACAGCATGGTTAAGGTGGAAAATCAGTTCTCTTGGGCACCGAAAGCACTTCTCCGAGAACAGTGTTTTTTGCAATGTTTTCCTGGGACTGTGACATCCTTGAGTAAGGTGCAGGGCGGAGGGCGCCAAGCTGAGAGCGCTGCGCAGGGGTGAGGGCAGAGTGGAGCAGAAGTATTTGGGGAGCAAGTCCCGAGGGGAAGAGAATAAATGCTGGGTCCCCAGAAGGCTTCTACTGCCTTCTAGAACAAGTGCAGACCCAGAATGAAAGGACACAGAGGTGAGTTGGCTACCCTACCGCCTTCACGGATTTGCTGACTTCACAAGTGCTGTGTGTTCGCCCTGCCTCCCTCTGGCCGCCTGGTGGTAAGAGGCTGAACACGGCAGGTCCCGCCCTTACCCACCGGCCTGCGCCTAGAAGGGGGGTCTAGCAAGGACACAGAGCACGATCGGGGTAAGTTCAAGAGGGGCCTGGGGCCAGGAGGGCTTCCCCCAGGGAGCCCACCCCTTCCTCAGGCTGGAGGGCAGGCAGAAGGGGAGAAGGGCATGTCAGGCTGGGAGAAGGCCGCAGCACTGGCTTGAGAGCAACAGGAAGGGAGACTCAGAGACCTTCACGTCACTCACGCGGCTGGGCTGTGGGGCCGGAGTGGTGAGTGACAGTGGACGGGAGCCAGTTTGCCCAGTGGAGAAGAAGGCACAGGAATCCAGGCACCGGAGCCTGGGTGCGTCCTGTTAAGAGGACACGTGTGGGCTCTTTCTCGCAGGAAAAGACTGAGTGTCCAGGTCCAATCTGGAGAGCGACTTTGCAACGGAGACAATCATTTTCGGGGACACCTGCGGGGCTCGGTCGGCCACGCCTCTGACTCTTCGTTTCCGCTCAGGTCCTGATCTCACGGTCTGGAGCTGGAACCCTGCATCGGGCTCTGTGCAGACAGCGCGGACCCTGCTTGAGATTCTTTCTCTCTCCCTCTCTCTCTGCCCTTCCCCTGCTCATGCTGTCTCTGTCTCGCTCAAAAATAAATAAATAAACTGAAAAAAAGAAGAAAAAACAAAAGAAAATAATTTTCAAGGCAACCAACCTTTAAAACCCTCAAAGCCCGTAGACCAAACAGCATTCAAAGTATACGCTTTTGGCTTTTGCTCTTAGGAGCATGACAAGCGGCTTCCATTTCACACAGCACAAGGCATTTTTAGGCTTAGAACACTGGAATGCATAACCAAACACAATTCCTGTAAACAACCATTTATTCATCCATATCTCTGGAGAAACAAGATTGCCCTCTTAAAAATGTTTTTATTACAGCAGAAGCTATCTTTTGTACAAAGAGACAGCTAGATCATTTGAGTATTTAAACATTCCATTCCCGATATAATCAAGCCTCATTTATTCCAATAACATCATGATTTTTTTCTTATTATATACATATATTTGTCAAATTATATCACGGGTTCTCTTAGTGTGCATTGAGGAAAACTAACAGGTGTCTATATTTTCCAGTTTGCTGTGGATCCTTTAAACATGCAATCTTACACTCCACTGCAATTTCCTTTATAATTTATTTGTGGGGTGCCTGGGTGGCTCAGCCCGTTGAACATCAGACTTCGGCTCAGGTCATGACCTCACGGTTTTTGAGTTCAAGTCCCTGCTGTCAGTGCGGAGCCCGCTTTGGATCCTCTGTCCCCCCTCCTCTCCGCCCCTCCCCCATTCACATGTGTGCACCCTCTCTCTCTCAAAAATAAACATTAAAAATGTTTACAAAAAGGCATTTGTTGGATACACCTTTTCACAGCAAGCTATGTGTGCCTTATGTGTGGGCTCTCTGGCCTCCTTAAAATAATATATCCATAGTATTGGTGGTTAACCCATCACTTGGCAAACACTGGACTTACTAACAAATGGTCAGTCTCCTCTGGGACTACCATGTTATCTCCCAATTTTTAGTGGTACCTGGACAGAACATTTTCTTTCCCGTTAGCTAAACTCCTGTTAGCCAGTTTCAAGAGTCTTACCTTCTCAAAAGTAGCTATAATATAGGAAGCTTGAGTTTCAACACACTTATGAATTCCATTCAATTGTTTAGCCCCACACCCCGGGATGAGTTCTCTGAATACCTTTAATGATCCTTTGTTGCCACACACCTGATACTCAGGAGGCAGGGCAGGGTGAACTCATTGTTCAGAAAATGTCTCAAAAAAGCTGAGCAACCTTGATGCTCTCCCTTAGGGTGGAATGGAATGATCTATTACTTTGAAAGTTTGCCAGCTTTACAGAGGTCTACACAGCCATACAATGTATGCCGTCCACACCCTGAAACCGACACATTGTAGGCGCATGGCTCCTGAGTCTTTGCATCTACACAAGAACTCTCTGGGGGTTTCTCTGTCTCCACTCCGGGTAGCTGTTATCTTTTGTCACCACAGCTCAGGCCAGGGGAGCCGGGGACTAAGGACGGAGCAGCTCATGCAGTGTTCTCTTCTTTTATTTCTACTTTTCTTGGCATGCATCTGAGATTCATCCAAGTCAGTGTGGGTCAGTGTCACCTGCTCCTTCTTTGCTGACTAGCGGGCGCTCGATGGCGCGGTACGATGCCATGGTTCAGCCGTTTGCCGAGTGATGGATCACTGGGCTGTTTTCAGTTTGGGGTTATATATACAAGTCTTGCCAGATACGAGTTTTTTTTCCCCCCAGAAGTATGATTTTATTTCTTTTGGGTAAACACCTATGTGTGGAATTTCTGGGCCGTAATTTTAAATTTCCAGCAGTAGTGTATGAGTTACCCAGTGCTATACATCCTCAGCAACATTCGATATTGTTTGTCTTTTCATTTCAGACATTTTATTGGTTACAAGATTATATGTAATTGTGGTTTTAATTTGTGTGTTTCTGATCACTGAGGACATTGAGTGTCTTTTCAGATATTTATTGGCCATTCTATTTCACATATGTATTTCCTCATTTCCTATTTTTAAAAGCTTATTTATTTATTTAGGGAGTCTGGGTGGTTCAGTCAGTAAAGTGTCTGACTTCGGCTCAGGTCATGATCTCGCAGTTCATGGGTTCGAGCCCCGCTTCGGGCTCTCTGCTGACAGCTCAGAGCCTGGAGCCTGCTTTGGATTCTGTGTCTCCCTCTCTCTGCCCCTCCCCTGCTTACTCTCTGTCTCTCTCTCTCTCTCTCTCTGTCTCTGAAAAATAAACATTAAAAATTTTTAAAAAACATGAAAAAAAAATTTTTTTAAAAAGTTTATTGAGAGATAAAAAGAACACACATGAGCAGGGGAGGGGCAGAGAGAGGGAGAGAGAATCCCAGGCAGGCTCTGCACTGTCAGCACAGAGCCCAATTTGGGGTTTGAACTCCCGAACTGTGAGGTCATGACCTGAGCTGAAATCAAGAGTTGGACACTTAACTGACTGAACCACCCAGGCGCCCCTATTTGCCCACTTCTTATTGGCTCACTGTCTTCTTTCTATTGTGTTGTAAGAATTATTCGCATATTCTAGATAAATAATCATATATATATGATCGGTTGGATATATATATATATCTTACTGTATGTGTACTCTCACTTCTGACTCTGAACTGAGGTTGGTGACCGTCCTGTTTTCTGAGCTACTTTCTGGGCCACCCAACGGCTCTCCCCCATGAATGAGATCTTACGACGGGCCCCCCCGCCTGTCACTCCACTGCTCTTGTAGAGTCCGCCCGTTTCCTCCCGTATCACCTCCTCACTGCAGGAAATGCGGCATTTACACACTGCTCTCCGGTGGGTCTTCTCAGGCCTCCCTTTTCCGGTTGTCCTAGGGGCTGGAGAAATAAATCGGAATTATTCTGGGCCTATTATATACAGGGAGACCATCGCTAACTCTAGGAGGCTTGCGGCTAGGAGGCTCAGAACGAATGCACGTATGACGATAATCCCAAAATGTACTCTAAAGGTAAACTGACGGCACGATGCTAGAGCCTTCCTGGGAGTGCTGCCGAGCGTCTAGAAGCAGAAACGCTTGGAGCTCACGTCTTGCTCGAAATGTGGAAGATTATGGGTAAGAATTCCAGTGAGTCGTGACACGTGCGCCTGCGCGCATCTGCGCATGTGCGTGCGCGCATCTGCGCATGTGCGTGCGCGCATCTGCGCATGTGCGTGCGCGCACCTGTGCGCGCGCAGCTTCTCTCCTGGGACTCGCCGGGAGGGAAGCGGGAGCGGTGCGACAACAGCGCGAAGACTTTCCCGGGCTCTTGGTGCAGCGGTTGAGTCAAGAGGTTCCGGGGCCCGTTCCCCGACCGCAGTGGGGGGAGAGCGGAGGCGAGGGCGTCGCTGTGGCGACGGCTGATGTGCGGGGGGCAGGAAAAGGGGGCTCCAGAGGATGGGGAGAGCTGGGCGGTGCGCGTCGGCCGCTGTCGGCGGCGCCAGCAGCCGCAAGGGTGACCTCGTGACCCCGCACCCAGGGGTCGGAGGTCAGCGCTGAGGTCGGAGACCCTGAAGAGCGCCTGGCGGTCCGTGGGTGAGTGAGAACTCGCCGGCTGCAGAGCGAAGGGGCCGGTCCACACCGGCGCCCTTTCCGGTTTCCCCTGAGGCTCCCTGAAGGCCTGGCCCGTTGTGGTGGTGGTGACGGCGTTACGGACATGGGTGTGAACGTCCAGGAAGCAGCGGTAAGTCCCCAGTCAGGATACGTGTACCCGAGACGGGCCGGAGGCGCTCGGCCGAGGCAGCCGGCTGATGCGGAGAAGTGGTTTGCAGCAGCGCGGGACAGCCACACCGTGAGCTAGAAATGCCGATCGCTGCTTGAGGGAAACGTGTGTTTTCCAGAGTAAATGTTGCAGCCTCTGCCTTTTGCGACCGTGTGTCATTCAAATACATGCCTACAGGACGGCAATACAGCTTGGAAATGGCTTTCACTCCTAGTCCATATTTGTGTCTAACTGCAGAGCCACGTAATCCTCCAGTTCATTCCAGTCATCGACACAGAGGGCACATAGAAACATTTCCTTCATTATAAAAAAAAAACTAAAACAAAACCAAGTACTTTTCTCTGCTTTACATTCCTTTTGAATACTAATGCATGAAAGCCCAGATTAAATTAATCTCAGCTGTCACAGCCACACTTGGCAAATGAATCATAAAATAGTTTCCTCTTCATATGACACGTTGCCCTTGACAGCAAATTAAAATCTTAATAAGGGTTTCTAAAATACACATGCATATATACATGCATAAGCTTCCTTATTGGAGCTCAGTGTCAAAATACAAATTATTTGGCTTTGTATTTCATAAATGGTGAACTTTTAAGAACGTCTTTCAGACCTTTTTATCTGGTGGCTTCAATGCTCTGTGCACTTGAGTACCATTTATTTACCTTCACAGTAATTGTTTTGGAAATCTTAGAAGAGTCGTTGGATAATGTTCTATTTTTTAAAACTATATAAAAATCATTCGCTAGCTCTTTCCTGAAATGATACACATATTATGGTATAATTCTCTGCCTCCCACCTTTCCTCAATAACAGTGGCTTCTTGGGCTCTGATGGAACAGAGAGAGGTCAGAGACCAGCTATAGACACAGATTCCCATAAGGTCACAACCCAGGGACAGACGGTCACAATCAAGGGACTGTGACTTAACTGTGAGCCAATGAGCACTTCCACTCTCCCATGCCCTGCCATCAATGACAGTAGCTTGTAATGGAGATAGCTGAGGGACTCAGACTCTAAGGAGGAATTCTTGGAGAAGCCCCAAAGATGTCATGGGAGGTGGTACTAGAAAACTCCGAAGGCTTTGGCACGTATAGCTGCAACAGACATAAACACAGCCTGCATCGCACATGAAAGGTCTCCTTATCTCAATTCCTACTACTCAGTAGGTTGTATCTTTCCATAAAAAAAAAAAAAAAAAAAAAAATCACAAGGCATGCTTAAAGGTGAGAATGTGTACAATCTGGAAAGATAATAGAAGCATCAAATGATGACATCATTTTGCTCTGACACAGATTTCGGAATTCTTTAAAGTAACTGTGATTAACATGTCAGGGCCCTCATGGAAAAAGTGACAACAGATAAGATAGGCTGGGAGGTAGAAGCTGATCGATGGGCTCCTCAGTGGAGTAGACATGGCTGGAGAGAGAATCACTAGACTTGAAAACATGTCAAGGGGAACTTCTCGAAGTAAAATGCAAAGAGAATAAAAGAATGAAGGGAAAAACATGGAAGGATGGAAGGAGGAAAGGGAGAGTGAAGGATGTCTGGTATCTGAACTTGATAATGTCTGCAGTAATTTTGTCTGAGGGACCAGGGAGGTAGTTGAAGTCCAACTCAGAGAGGCATAGTTTGACTGGAATTTACGTAAGGCATTTTTTCTGGCACTGTAACATCATCCATTCCTTCCCGATCTCAATCCTGTCCTTTCTGGATCCGGGAGGTAACATAACATGCCGGCAAACATTAAGTGCTGTATTGTTTCTGGCACTTGAGTCCAGACTGTGAGTCCCCATGAGTTAGGTAGCCTAACAGTGTTCTAGTAATTGTGATAGTCTCTTAATACTGTCTGCATATCTGGGACAATTAAGAGCAAATTGTACACGATTGTCAGGCCAATTGTTCTCCATTTAAGTATTTCAGCATTTTAATAGATTTTTAAAATAAAATCTCATTTAAGTATGTACTTTTTATGTGAGAAATGTGGAATAATTTCAAAGCCACTGTGTTTTTAATAGCTGACATTGTACTGTTTGCAAGCTCATGTTTGGCTTGCGTAAGCTTAATGCCTGGTATTTTCTGAGCGACTTCCCTACAAAATCGCATTTGATACTTGATGATTAGGTGTTCCTTGGAGGCTCACCAGTTTGGTCTCCTGATGACTGAATTTTTAAATGGGAAGTTTTGCAGCCATTTCTTGAAGATATATTGCCTTTATTCTGTTTGGGTCATGCAAAATCAAGAGACTTGTAACTAAAATTTTGGATCTAAGTCTGTTTGGTTTAGTCTGAAACACTGCAACGCTGCATGGCCTTTGCTGGGGGGCAATATATATGCATGAGTTTGAGGTCATCGGCTTTGGAATAAGTTTCTTGGGATGGAATCCTGTCCCTATGGCTTAGAGGATGTGGGCCTTTGAGGACGTGACTTAATCTCTATATTCCGATGTATTTTTATATGCAAAACTGAGATAATACTGTTTCCTATCGTACCTCGTTCTCAGGGGATCAAAGGTGTTTATATGCGCACATCATTCAGAGGATGGTAATGTAAGCACTCAGTTATAGACTGAGTTATAAACTGCCTTTGGTTTATAAAAATTATCCTGTCCTGGGGCCCCACGTACAAGCCGGCTGTTCTATTTGGTAAAATCATTTGTTGGAAGACAGACAAGTATTTGTAGCCCTGAAAGACACAGCAGGGTTTGACTAACTAGTGTTTCACCTGCCACCCACGGATGCAGAATCAGATCGCTAGTGAGAGGCTCCCTTCCCTTATTGTCAGAAGCATATTTTGGTAAGTTTCCATGTCTTTCATAGAGTCCTCTCTCCTCCTAGGTTGACTTATAAACCTGGGGTTTGTTTGTGAAGCCCAGTGATGCCTATGCCTTTCCTCTGAAGGGCTGGAATGGGGTGCCTGAGAAGCTATGGTTTTAACAAGCACCTCAGAGATTTTAAGGACTTGCTCAGTTGGAGAAATATTGGTTTAAAACTCTACATGCGGTGAACCTGGAGGGGCTCAGTCTGTTAAGCGTTGGACTTTGGCTCAGGTCATGATCTCGTGGTTTACGAGTTTGAGCCCCTGTGCTGGGCTCTGTACTGACAGCTTGGAGCCTGGAGCCTGCTTCGGATCCCGTGTCTCCCTGTCTCTCTGCCCCTCCTCCACTCGTGCCCTGTCTCTGTCTCTCAAAAATAAATAAACGTTAAAAAATGGGGGGCTCCCCCCAAATAAAACTCTACATGCTTGTTGATTTCAGTCTCCCATGATAGTTGGAAACAAGTACTTTTAAAACAATCAATGTTTATTTATTGTTGAGAGAGACAGAGAGAGAGAGAGACAGACAGACAGAGGGAGCTGGTGGGGGCGGGGGGCAGAAAGAGAGGGAGACAGAGAATCCTAAGCAGGCTCCGTGCTGTCAGTACAAAGCCCGACGTGGGGCTCAAACCCACAAACGATGAGATCATGACCTGAGCTGAAGTGAAATGGTCAACTGTCTGAGCCCCCCAGGTGCCCAGGAAGCAAGTATTTTTCATATATATTAGAAACTATGTTAGAAAAATTAATCTCTGAGATTACTGAGAATTTTTTGTGTTTTGTGCTATATAGATATAGTTCAACTGGGCTCTCAATTGTTAGAATAATTCATTCTTTTTCATAATGAGGGTGTGGGAGGCAGAAAAATGCCCCCCCCCCGCCCTGTCCCCCCATCCCAAGATATCCACTTCTAGGTCTCCAGAATCTGTTAGTATGTTATGTTACATGACAGGGGGAGTTAAGGCTGCAGATAAAAATAAGATTGCTAATCAGTTGACCTTCAAATTAGGAGATTCTCCTAGATTATCCAGGTGGGCCCAGTGTAACTTCAAGGGTCCTTGAAAGTAGACAAGGGAGACCAAAGGGAAGGGAGGTGTCAAATCTGAAGATGCCCGGCTGCTATCTTTGAAGACTGAGGAAGGGGCCATGAGCCATGGAATGCAGGCAGCTTCTAGAAGCTGGAGAAGGTGAGGCATGCATTCTTCTTCTATCTCCAGCAAGGAACACAGCCCTGTTAACCTGGTTTTAGCTCAGGGAGAACCATTTTGGAATTTTGACTTCCCAAACTGTAAGATAATAAATTTGGACAAAATCTACTTGACCTTCAGTTTGGTCTTGAATTTCTCTCTCTCTCTTTATTTTTTTATTTTTTAATTTATTTTTTAATTTATTTTTTTTATTTATTTCTAGGAGAGAGAGAGAGAGAGAGAGACAGCGTGAGCAGGGGAGGGTCAGAGAGAGAGGGAGTCACAGACTGAAACAGGCTCCAGGCTCTGAGCTGGCAGTCAGCACAGAGCCCGGCGCGGCTCGAACCCACGAACCGCAAGATCATGACCTAAGCGAAAGTCGGATGCTTAACCGACTGAGCCACCCAGGCGCCCCTCTCTCTCTTTATTTTTTAAAAAAAAATTTTTTTTAATGTTTTATTTATTTCTGAGAGAGAGAGACGGTGTGAGCAGGGGAGGGTGAGAGAGAGAGGGAGACACAGAATCTGAAACAGGCTCCAGGCTATGAGCTAGCTGTCAGCACAGAGCCTGACATGGGGCTCGAACCCACGAACCGTGAGATCCTGACCTGAGCCAAAGTCAGATGCTTAACCGACTGAGCCACTCAGGCGCCCCCTGAATTTCTGCATACAGCACCAAAAACATGATCCAACAAAGAAAAAAACAATGATAGGATATCCATTGGCCCCACCCTCCCCCACCTCCCCATGCATACGCTGATTGATGGATGAGAGATAAAGCTTGCCATTTTAAGCCTTTCAGATTAGGAGTTGGGGGAGCACCCTAAGAGTGTCATGTGGAGTCTCAGAACCAGATATGAGACCAAAGCTCTTTCTGTTGGCTCACGTAGTAGATGCAGACCTTTGAAACGCTGGTAGATGAAGTAGATCCTAGGATTAAGATGGTGTGTGGGGAGGGGGTGTTATTCACTTGAAGCTATTTTATTGGAAGATGAAAGGCAAGAATGAACTCATCCTGAAGACCACAACTGCTTGTAGCTGGTAAGCACCTATGTTGTGTTCATATTTCGGTGGGATGACATACAACAGACGAACAACAAAAATAGTCGCAACACATTAAAAAATGAATGTGAATTTTGCACAGTACATTCTGGTGAAAACATTGTTCCTTCTGTGAGTAGTTGTACCGGATTTAATGTGCATACACATCACGTGGAAACCTCGTTAAATGAAGATTCTGGTTCAGTAGATCTCAGATAGGGAATGACTACGTGTTCTGCAAAAGCCCCATATGGTGCTGATCCACGGGCCACACTTTGACAAGCAGATACAGAACGCACACATGTAAATAGAATGTTTTGTATTTTATGAATGTATAGTTTCATTTTTAGGAAATAATGACGCATCCAGGTAGGTCATAACTGTAGTTGTAGTTTCTCAAAATATGAGGAATTCACCAGATAAATTAAAATCCTTTGCTACCCATTCTCAACATTGGCTTAATCTCATATCATTTCCGTTTGGCTCAGAAAGGATTTCTCGCTGAAAAGTATTATCACAGATTTAAAAAATGAAAGAGAGAGAGCAATAATGTCAAAATATAAATGAAGAAGAAATGTATATTCATAAAATTATTCAGGTTGTTTCTTATTTTGCTCTGTTGGATGGAAGAAAATATGACAGTTTATATTTATCAAAGAAGATTTACAGTGCGGATTTGGAAGGTTGCAGTATATTACTACCATTTGTTCTCATCCTTAGCATCAAATAAGATGCTCAGTGGAAGAAATGCATATTCAATTGCAGTAGTGATGTTCGAGCCAGGCTCAAACTCAAGCCAGATCCTAAAACATTTAGAAAACTAAACTCCTAGCTATTCTCTCTGTACTTCTCTTGTTTTTGGTTACTGGTGCACTGACCTTTCTCCCGGGTGCTAGACTCAAATATCTGTTTTAAAAGTAAAAGCAATCTTCTTACAGTCAAACCACACATTCACTTATTATTTGAATGCTTCCTAGCATATGTGTTTTAGATTTATTAGAATATAGCTGTTTGTTAAATATCAATTTTATCGTTATCTTTATTTACAGAATGGCAGAGGCCGTTGAACAGAGGCACACAACCTGAGACGTCCAGCATCCTGTTTCCAGCTAAGGAACGCTTAAAACTGAGGACAGAAGGAATCCTTTGCTACGTACTTTAGAGATGAAGCATGTAAAACCGCACTGGGAAGACTGCAGTAAGGTGTGCTAGAGATCGAACTTAAGTTTTGTCTGATTTATTGGCATTTAAGTTTAGAAGTATGTACTTGGATCATGAGTTCTTTTCTGATCCTACCAAACTGGGAGGTGTGTCTGAGATAAACATTAATATGTTACTCTCATCGAAAATTATGAATCAGTAATTTTTAATATTACATGACTGCCTATTGCACAATATTTTTGTATGTTAAGTGTCAAATGACTAACACACAAAATCAAAAACCTTGTATGTATTTAAGAAAATAACAGGCATTTTTTAAAATATAAACTTTTAATTTTGGAGTAGTTTGGAGGTTGATAGGAATATTGTGAAGATGGTAAGGTCCCCAAATGCTTAGTTTCCCCTGTTGGTAGCTTCTTACCTTACTGTGGAATATTTGTACAATTAACAAAATAAGGTTGATGTATTATTAGTGAAAGCCCACACTTTATTCAGATTTCCATAGTTCTTGTCTAATTCTTTCAGTCTACCTTCCTGTCCAAAATATTACCTTACTTTTAGTTTTCGTGTATCTTTTTAAAAATTTTTTTTTTTTAATTTTTTAATGTTTTATTTATTTTTAGGAGAGAGAGAGAGACAGCACGAGCAGGGGAGGGTCAGAGAGGGAGGGAGATACAGACTCTGAAACTGGCTCCAGGCTCTGAGCTGGCAGTCAGCACAGAGCCCGATGCGGGGCTCGAACCCACAAACCGCGAGATCATGACCTAAGCGAAAGTCGGACGCTTAACCGACTAAGCCACCCAGGCGCCCCATCATTTTAAAAAATTTTTAATGGTTACTTATTTTGAGAGAGACAGAGTGTGACCTGGGGGAAGGGCAGAGAGAGAGGGAGACATAGAATCCAAAGCAGGCTCCAGGCTCTGAGCTGCAGCACAGAGCCCAACAGAGGATTTGAACTCATGGGCCATGAGATTCTGACCTGAGCTGAAGTCGGTTACTCAACCCACTGAGCAACCCAGGCAGCCCAGCTTTTGTGTCTCTTTATGCTCCTTTGTGCCATGACGGTTTCCTTGATTTCAGTTGTTTTGATGACATTGACCTTTCTCAGGAGGACTGGTTAGATATTTTGCAGAATATCTTCACATGGGATTTGTCTGATGTTCTTCTTTCAAAATGACACTGGGCTTATGAGTTTTGGGGATCTGATCACACGGACAAAGTGCCTTTTCCATCACATCATATACCAAAGTCTATACTATTGATTGTTGATGTTAACTATCACTGTTGATGTAACCTTGACACCTGGCTGAGGCAGAGCTTTTCAGGATTCTCCACTACAGAGTTACTCTCTTTGTCCATCTTTGTATATTGTCCTCTTTGGAAGGGAACTCCCCAAGCTCAGCCATACCTAAAACGTGGGAGTTAGGGGGGGTGCCTGGGTGGCTCAGTTGGTTAAGCGGCAGACTCTTGGTCTCGGCTCAGATCATGTTCACCAGTGTATGGGTTCAAGCCCGACATCGGGCTCTGTGCTGATGGTGCTTGGATTCTGTCTTTCCTTCTCTCTGCCCTCCTCCACTTGTGCTCTCTCTATCTCCAAATAAATAAGTAAACTTAAAAAAAAGTAGGAGTTAGGCTCTGACTCTGAGTGCAGAGTTCTCCATAAAGGATGAGAAATACTCTTGCACGGGAATTTGTCTGTTCTCCCTCATTTGTTTGTTTAATCGTCTGATTATTTATTCCTATTGGTAGGGACTCGCGGCTGTTTTTTTAAATTGGGGTTACAATCCAACAGGAATTCGTTTTGTTGCTCAAACTGTTCCAGCCGTGACCACTGGGAACTCTCCTAGAAGTCTCTCATGTTCTTTCAACATACCTTGAAAGAACATGGCTTGTTCTTGTGGGGTTATGGCTGTTGATAGCGTTGTTTGTTGAATATCTCTACTCTTTGGCACTACCAAGATGCCCCAGGCTCACCCTGTGTATTTCCTGTACGAGTCCTGGAATTGGCTATTCCTTTGAAGAGCCTGGTTCCTTTTACCGGAGACAGTGTCAGGAGTCGAGATCTGGGGCTAAGTATGCACATTGCCGTTGGTGGGAGCCATTGCTTTTTGGTTCTGTTAGTTGACAGTGCTAGCTTCTAAGCTCTTTACATGTTGAAGATGGAACTCGGAGCCAGGCATTAGTTTCCTGAGTAAGTTTTCTCCCAAGCTTCTCAGTTACCTTGAAAAGAATACAACACAAGTTTACATGGGATAGTGGCCAAGCAGCAAATGCCTACGGGAACATTTTTAGGACAATGGAGACAGTCTACCGTATTTTGCATGACTCATGGTTAAAAGACCTTGTGATGTTTATCCAGTCAAATAGAAAACTCATGGCGGAAGTGTTGAAATATTACAGCTGTTCGCAAATATTTGAAGGGCTACCCTGTGACAGCACAGTCAGTTGGGTTGTATGATAAATGGATTAAAACTACGTGTCAAACAGATTACCAAAAAAGAATGTATTTCTTTTTCAAGTTTATTTAGAATGTCGAAGGTCAAGCACACACACACACCTAACTTTCCTGCTCTGGTTAATGCATGGTATCAGACTGTGCACAATCTTCTCAATTACCTACCACAGTCAGAGGTTCTTTGTTGGCAAATTTAGGGCTGCTCAGTGCTAGGAAACAACACACATCATTGAGATTTCACTGATAAACTGCCAGTGCTCTCCACATCTTCTCTGCATCAACGTTCCTCTTGAATTCTGTAGCCAACATTTCATTCTTGGGCATCAAGGCCTCTTGCTTTATGGTCCTAGATTACTCAGGCGAGCACGTTAGGGGGCTGTCAGATGCAGTGAAAGTCACAGTCACGTACAGATGGTAGAGGCTGTGCCTTGCGGAGGTTTTGGCAGGGCCTGAGGGCCTTGTGAACAGGAGGGAGTGCAAACCTCAGAAAGCAGTGGTAAATGCCACTTAAGAGGAAACTGGGGAGATGAAGAGTGTTTTCTCCTGATTCCTGGGCCACTAGCCTTGAGCTTGTCTACGGGACCTGCACTCCGTGGCCCACTGGACACGTGTCTCTGTGTTTGTGTCATTTGGCTGTTGCTCTCACTGGGTTTCAGGAGACAGTGGTCACAGAGGGGTGTGATGCCTGCATACGTGCAAACAGCTGAACACTGCCTGTGACTTTCTCAGCAAGTGCCGAGCACCCCTTCATGGGTATCACCCCCCACCCCTGCCTTCAGAGTTTTGAACTTGGCATTCTGGGACTCCATCATGACAGTCCTCATTCAGCTCTTGGAGGGTATTTCTTTTTTTAAATAGAATTCATTGTCAAGTTAGCTAACATAAAGCGTGTACAGTGTATTCGTGGTTTTGGGAGTAGACACCTGTGATTCATCGGTTAATACAATGTGCTCATCCCAACAGATGCCCTCCTCAATGCCCATCACTCCCTTTCCCCTCTCCCCCACCCATCCACCCTCAGATTGTCCTCTGTATTTGTGGGAGTCTCTTATGGGTTTGCCTGCCTCTCTGTTTGAAGCTATTTTTTCCCCATTCCCTTCCCCCATGGTCTTCTGTTAAGTTTCTCAAATTTTGCATATGAGTGAAAACATATCTGTCTTTCTCCGACTAACTTATTTCACTCAGCATAATACCCTTCCTGGACGGTGTTTTTAAGAGAAAAGGATCTATTTGCAAAAGAAATGTAAAAGGCTGTTATAAGATTTTATATATTGTTGATGGTCATAAACTTGTACAACAATAACAAAAAAATATAGACACAAACCCTCATGTTGGGAAGTGAAACAGCTTCAAGACACCACTGATGTGTATCTCTTCAACTGACTGACTTCTTAAATGCTTGAAAATACCTTTTCTAACAATAATTATATTAATCCTTTAAACTGCCTTCATACATACCCATTCTTTTAAGGATACACGGGATTCTTGAGTAAGAAGATTAACACTGCTTTGGCCTTCTCAAAGATAGTCACTCACGTTTAATTATTGATTGATTGAAACCTCCAAGTATGATTCTTCTATCATCCAAGAGCTTGACTAACACATTCCCATATCAGAGTTGGCTTCGTATCAGGTTTCAAGTGGTCCATGAAACTACCACTTGGTACCAACTCTTCATGGACTTGCTAAGAGGAACAGATCCTCAGACTATATTCTTCCATATAGAAGAATTCAGCCTTTAGAAATCATTCTTTGTACTCAGCATTCATATCACATTTTTTTTTTTTTCAAAACAAGGTTAAATAGCTAACATGGGTTTGTTGATCATTGTACTGAAGACTTTATGTTTTGTAAGGAAAGTCTTTCTGCTGCTTAAAACGAAGCAACTTTGCTTCACTACATTTATGCGTTCTGAATTCAAATCGTAAAATTTACAGTAAATCCTCATTAAAGTAAAACATATACTCTTTAAAGTTCAGATTTCACCAGCCAGACTCATGATGACCAAGAGGCAGCAGCCTGAAATTTACCAAGTGTTTATTCTTGTTAGCCGCCTCCATATTAAAAAACAAATACTTGAATGATTGGTTTTTGTGTTATTTTTCACGGCCGTCCCCCTTCCTCTCCATGGATTCTACTAATGGATTCTCACCATTCTGTACTAAGTAACTGATCAGTGTCTGTAATGTTAGGACTATGTAGCTACTATTCAGTGCTTAGCTACAAAAAAAAAAAAAAAGAAAAAGAAAAAAGCCTCTACTTCCTTATTAAATGACTTTTACTGGTTTTGGAATTTGTGATTATTCTTTCATTTTGATTTTGTCCCCATTTGTCATCTTCTGCCCTGCTCTCCTTGACGGGCACCTCTGTGTTAGGGATTTCAGACTTTCTACCTCCTTGACTTACCCTGTTACCTAATTGACAGCATCCTCAACCTGAGGAGTATATAAGAGGTACCTTCTATAAGAACTTACATAGTTTCATATGTCTTTAATTTGCTCCAAAATAGAATTAAGGGGAAGGTGATATTTTAGGATAGTGTGCCATTGTGTTTGACACTCTAGGGAGCTGTTGCAATGTCTAAGTCCATTCTAATTCCGGTTTCTTTGTAGTGGCCTGTTTCTGTTTTTATCTTTCTGGAAACTTTAAAGTCTTCTTTGTATTTTGGGTGCTTTTAAATTTCATATTGATAGACCTTGGTGTGGGTTATTTCTTAGTCATTACATTGGCTACTGGCTGGTCCCTTTGAAGATAGAAAATCTTACAGTATAATTTTCTGAGATCTTGATATTTCTTTAATAATATCTCTTCTCGTGTGTGTGTGTGTTTACTCTTTCTAGAACTACTATTAGCTGTGTATTGGACCTCCATGATCGACCCTCTGATATTCTTCTATTTCCCTCCTATTTTGTCACGTATTTCCCTCTCTTACGGTGACTCATAGGACACTGTAAATATTTAGTCTTTCTTTAATTACTCAAGTGGCAATTCCATACGCCTCAGACTACATGTCAGTGTATGAAACATGGTTTTGATTATATCATACAAATTATTTTATATTTATCATGATACTTTGAATTTCCAATTTATTTGCATTCAGTATCAAGATTCTTATTGAATATCAAGATTCATTATGTTCTCTTATTCTCTTGGGGTGTTAATTGTACTATTTGAATGTTTTCTTCTACTTTACAAAATTGTTTTCTCTTCAAAATTTTTTTTACTCCTTGCTTTCTCCTAAGAAGTTTTCTTAAAATATTTGTTAGTATTTAACTATCTGTTGATGTTTAAAAATTGATCCCTAAAAGGCTAATTAAAAGCTCTGTGTTCCCAGTGGAGTAGGCATGTGGTTGGATATGGACCCATTTATTCTTTGCTGGAGCCTAAGGTACAAAAAATGGTAGGTCTTTCACATTCTTCCTCTGAGACTAATTTTGTCCCTATCTTCTGCCTGAAGATAGATCAACTTTTGATCTTGAGGAGTTGAGCAGGGGGAAGAGAAAGATCATGCAGTTGAGTTCATGGTCTTCAACGTAATTTCTTAGTTTTACATTCAGTCCTTTAAGTCCATACACAGTGCCTGCAGGGTGCTGAGTCCTGTTGGACGGGAGAGGCAGAGCCAATGGTCTAGGAGAGGGAAGGATCCTGGACACCTCATCACTCTTGTGCTCATGCTGTCAGTCACCCTGGTTTTGAGTCCACTCCATCTTCTCCACCTGTATGTAGTACCGTGTACTTCTGATTCCTGATCTTTCCCAAGTTCTCTGGTGAAAAATCCACTCAGGTTCAGCTTCTCTGTTCCATGAAGTCCATTTCCACTCCATCTGCTTTCTTTCTTTCAAAGATCTGTGAATATCTTTCATCCACAGCTGCCTCTCCTTCATTTACTTCCCCTGGGAGTTTATACTTTTCTGTGATTTTAGTAGGACTTCCAGAAAGATCAGACATACATGAGCATGTATTTAATCTACTACATTTGGGGCTCTTGGGTGACTCAGTTGGCTGAGTGTCCAACTTTGGCTCAGGTCATGATCTCATGGTTTGTGGGTTCGGGCCCTGTGTCAGGCTTTGTGCTGAGAGCTCAGAACCTGGAGCCTGCTTCGGATTCTGTATCTCCCCTCCTCTCTGCACTCTTGTCTCTCTCTCTAAAAAATAAATAAACATTAAAAAACTAAAATAAAATCTGTGTTTAACCAGAACTCCTACAATGTATTTGCTTAGAAATGTGATGAAACTTATTTCTAAATCCTATGACAGCCAGCATGCATTACTGAACAGAGCAGAACCTTCTAATTTACGACTTTATCATTTATGCACAGGTAATGGAAACCTGAAGGAGACTAAGCTTAGGATCCCCGAGGTGGAGATTGGGATTTCTCTTTGGGTGGGTCCTCTCCTTGCTCTTGGAGGAAATGGTGTATAATTTCACATGTGTGCTTCAATTTCTGTATAAATTCATGTAGGATTGAGGTCTGTACTTCATTATCTTTGTTATTTCAATGGATTAGCCTAAAAGCAGTTTCTTTATTTTGAGCTGTGCTTCTGTTTGGAGAATGGAGACTGGATACATAAACAAGGCAGTAACCCTGTACAATTAGAGCATTTTGAATCCAATTTTGGAGTTAGATGACTTAATGATGAAAAATTAGACATTTGCTTTTAGGAATTTGGAGGTCCTTCTACTGATAGAAGAATGTGTCCACATTATTTCTGCTTGATGCTCTTTGAAGGAATTTACTTAATGGCAAGGACCTCGCTTGGCTAAGAACACCTCCAATGTTAGTTCCTCAAGGGGTTATTTAAGAATGAATAAAATATGACTTTGGGAAAATGGAATACGGTATTTGTAGTGTCTGGTGGACAGAGCATCTGTGAACATCTTTGAGTCTAGATATTTTGCTTGTCAATTAACCTGCTGCAGGACAGAAGGCAGAACATGAGAAGAATGTTAGCCAGTCTTTCCTCTTCTTTAAACTGGAATCCAGCCCAGGAAGCTTTGTTATTTAGGCTGGGCAAGCAGTCACCAGAGGGCTTAGTGTTTATTGGGAAGAAGGGGAATGAAACCCACACCCATAGAAAAAATTATCCAGAACTGTCACTGTTACAGAATCTGGTCTGGATCACCCGGCGGAAGAACCAAGCGGCACTCGGAGATCTTGGAAGGCAGGAGGGTTGTTTACACTGGTGGGCTCGGAGAGCATCTCCAGAGGTCTGAGCGCCGAGCATCAGCGGAGGGAGCAATTTATAGCCCGTTACGTCCGCATTCCTCATCACTGCGTGCGCCGGGAGGGTGGGAAGAAGAACCTGAAAGGGCGAGTCTTTGATCAGGGACATGAATTTCCTGATCAGTCCTGTCGGCAATCTTGTAACAGATTTTTCCCTATCGTAACGACCAAGGAATCCCGCCTATACAGACCCTTCCAGAATCTTGAAAGAAGCCCCATGAGTGCCTCCCCAGGGCAACATGTTTTGTAAAATCTGTGAACGTAGAAGGCCACTGTCTCTTTCCATCCTGATGTCCCTTCTGCTCTGTCCCTGTAGGCGGTAGGGGAGACACCACAGACAGCGTGAGGCTGTGGCTACAGGGGCCTAAGTCAGGGATTCATTTAGTTCGGGTATAGCACCAAGTGTTTATGTAATCAGCCATTTTCTAACATTTTTGCATGGAAATGGCTGCTGGGAGTGTCTTTCTCAAGGATGTGAAACCCATTCCTTTAAAATGTAATTGTCAGGAGGGGTGGGGCCTGTCTTCCAGTCTAGGCGGGGATAGCCCCCCAACCTTGGTAATCGCCAGTGAGCAGGCACAATGGGCCTAATTGCATTTGCACTGACTGACCCGTGTGACTTTTCGCTTCGGTGACCCCACTAAGCCCAGTTTGCCCCTCTCTGCCTCCTCAGTCTCTCTCTAAAATGACTGGTGCCTTCAGTACTAGTCAAAGTGTTGTGGGAAACAAAGGCAGAAAGAAATGGCAGATAAAATTAAATTTCCTTATAACCTGAGGTCCATTGACAAATAACTTGAGGCTGGTAGAGTATAAAATGTTTCTCCAGGAACTCCCTACTGTCTTAATGTTAATGCTTTACTAGAGAGAAAAACAACCTTAACTTGACAATAGCTAGACCAGCAGTAGCCTGAGTCTTCCTTAGCGTATGAAAGTCCTTTTGGAAACTTCCCCTTGACTTTATCTCCCCCAACTCTCAGGTGTATAATCGTCATTCCTCATGGTCCCATGGCAGCTCTTCCTGCCCACTGGCCCTGTCCCCTTGCTTTAATAAAATCATTAAAGGATTCTTTAATGGCCGCCGGCTCCGAACCCCCCCACCATCCCAAAACCCCATCAAAAGTGGAGTCCAGTCTACAGCAGACCTCCTTCCCTGCTGCGGCGGGGAATCGTCCTTGCCAGTTTGGTGCCCAGCTTTGTTTATTTAAGTCCCAAACTGTGCAGTCAGGCATCTGGTATCCACAGAGTCGCAAGATTGCAGACCCAGTCGCCAGCTCAGGCTGCCATAATAAAGATATCACAGCCTCGGGGGCTTAAGCATAGGCAGTTGATGTCCCACTGCTCAAGGCTGGGATTCCTTCTCTGGGTGGGACCCGCCTCTCCTTGTCTTCCCACGTGGGGCCACGTCTCTCCTTGTCTCTTCCTACAAGGGCACTGATCCCACCCATGCGGGCTCCACCCTTACGGGCTAATCACCTCCCCAAGACCCCGCCTCCAAATACCATCACTTTGGGATTCAAACTTCAGCATACAGATTTTGGGGAGACACGTGCACTCCACAGCACAGACCAAGTGGCGTGCCCAGAAAATGTCCAAAAAAAGCAAATGTCCCAGTGGCACTATGTGAATCCAAGAGTGATCTGATTTGGTGGTATAATCTCAGTAGGAGATGTGGTTTGCTTTTGTGGAAGCCATAAGAGTTTGGATTCTTTTTCTTTTTTTCAGAGTTCTCAAACGGAGTAGATGTCGTTAATGCAGATTGCTTATGGCCTGTCACCGCACAACGCTGGAGATGCTCTGAAATCCTGCCGCTCGGGTGAGCTTGACAAAGACGCTCTGAAATTTGACGAGAGTCCCGAAAATGTGCACAAACTTATCAACAATGAATTGAGAGGGTGACATGAGCTTCTCAGAACCGACAATAACAAAATCTCAAGTTCTGTCCAGCTCAGCTACCGGAAAAAATGGAACTATTTTTTATAACATAACATAACATAACATAACATAACATAACATAACATAACATAACAACATAACATAACATAACATAACATAACATAACATAACATAACATAACATAACGGTGCTTGGGTGGCTCAGTCGGTTAAGCGTCTGACTTCGGCTCAGGTCATGATCTCACGGTTCAGTTTGTGGATTCGAGTCCCATGTCGGGCTCTGTGCGGACAGCTAGCTCAGAGCCTGGAGCTGCGTCGGATTCTGTGTCTCCCTTTCTCTCAGTGCCTCCCCTGCTCATGCTGTCTCTCTCTCTCTCTCAGAAATAAATTTTAAAAAACATTTAAAAAATAATAATATATGACATAATATAATTTATAATATGATATGACAAAATATAATGTAATATAACAATAATATACTTTTTAATATAGCATAATTTATAATATAAATGTTATGTTAGAAAAGCATTGCCAAATGAAGCAGTGGTCAAAGAGAGCATGATGAAAAAGGCAGGGAAAAGCATTGTAGAGCTATGTTGTTGGGCAGCTAATTAATAGAAAACGTTTTTCCCCCAAATGTGTTGTTTGTGGCATTTATTAGCTTTTTTAAAACTTGTACTTTACAGAGACGTTTGTTTTCATTTCAGACAAAGATTCAGCTCTCATGTTTGTATTCTTTTTCTTAAAGAGGGTCCCGGGCACCAGTCACTCTGGAGCCCACCACCCAGGAGCCGCCCCTCCGTGCCCAGAGGCGTTTCCTTTGAAGTTCGCACAAGTCGAGTGTGCGGAGCTCAGGTGCCTGTAACTGAGCAGGCGGATGGGGAGGGGAAGAGGACTGCCCTTGAAAGGAGAAGATCTTGGGCGCCTGGCTGGTTCTGTGGGTGGGGCACGCGAGTCTGGCTCTGAAGGTCACGAGTTGGAGCCCCACGTTGGGTGTAGAGATTACTTAAAAATAAAATCTTAGAGGCCCTGGGCGGCTCAGTCGGTGGAGTGTTCGACTTCAGCTCAGGTCATGATCTCTCAGTTCGTGGGTTCAAGCCCCACGTCGGGCTCTGTGCTGACAGCTCAGAGCCTGGAGCTGCTTCAGATTCTGTGTCTTCCCCTCCCTTGCTCACCCTCTGTCTTTCTCTCTCAAAAATAAATGTTAAAACATTTTTTTAATCTTTTTTTTTTAAAGTGTTTTTTTTTAAATGTTTTTTAAATGTTTTATTTATTTCTAGGAGAGAGAGAGAGAGAGAGAGAGAGACAGCGTGAGCAGGAAGCTGGAAGCTGGGCTCAGAGCCCGCGCGGGGCTTGAACCCACGAACCGCGAGATCATGACCTGAGCGAAAGTCGGACGCTTAACCGACTAAGCCACCCAGGCGCCCCAAATATTTTTTTAATCTTAAAAAAACAAAAAACAAAACAAGAAAGAAGGAAGGTCTTGTTGTTAAGGGAAGGCTGGCCCGGTGACGTGGTCCTGGAGGCTGGACCTGAGTTGCTCACTCGGGGAACAGATTGGGGAAGGAGAGCAAGGCCGAGCCCTTCCAGACCAGCCGTCCTGTCCCGGGAGTGGGAGGCCCCGCAGGTGGCGGGTGGCCTGCCCGCGACATGCAGAAGTGTGCTCTAGGGAGGGCCGGCCCTGGGGCCCCAGAGCCCCAGCAGGCCGCAGGGGGTTGGGGAGGACGTCTGAAGTAACCATATTTTCTCAAGCCTGGGGGGGCGTAGATACTTCCGGCTCTGGGCAGATGCTATATGAGGGGAGTGTTGTTGTGGTTTTCTTTTCTTTTTTTTTATTTATTTCTAGGACAGAGAGAGAGACAGCGTGAGCAGGGGAGGGTCAGAGAGAGAGGGAGTCACAGACTGAAACAGGCTCCAGGCTCTGAGTCGGCAGTCAGCACAGAGCCCGACGTGGGGCTCGAACCCAGGAACTGAGAGATCATGACCCAAGCGAAAGTCGGACGCTTAACCGACGAAGCCACCCCGGCGCCCCATGTTGTGGTTTATCTAAGACTAATTTCTGGAGCAGTTTTAGGTTTGCAGCACAACTGGGGGAAAAGTACAGAGATTCCCCATATACCGCTGCCCCACGCTCGCATAGGCGCCCCGCTGTCTACATCCTTCAGCAGAATGGGACTTACTAGGTTTTTTTTTCTAACCGAGGATAAGCCTACATTTTTTGTAAGTTTATAAAAAAAAAAAGTCTAACGTTGCTCCAAAGCCTCAGTAATGACTGAGCCACATGTGTTTTGTCTACAGTCACTTTTCTTTCTTCTCTGGAAGTGTCTCAGATCCAGCCATCCTTTACAAGAAGCCAAAACAGTCTTCTCTTCCGATTCGGGTGCGGACTTTTACAACGAATTTGTTTTATCTCCTGCTTCCTGTAGGTGGCGCTAAATCCCCAAGCATGTGTTTACGCGTCTTCGAAATTCCCAGGGAAGGAAATCCTTGTAAGACAATGTCAATGCTTGAGGCTCAAGGCCTTTTCTGTAAGGGCTGCTCCAAAGTGCAGGATTTGGTGCTAAAGAAAAACCCATCCTGGAGACGCAAAGTCCCGCCTCTGCTTCCCAAGCTTTGCAAGGAGCCTGTTTTAAGTGGCAATTGATAGCAGTGTTGCTGCTACTTGGTGTTTTGTCTAAGGTCATGTCTGACTTCTTTTGTGTTTTGTTAAAAATTAAACTGTTGCACTGCCCATTATCCATTGTCCATTGTCCTTTTTCACGGGTGTTTCCTGTGTACTGGTCTTGTCCCTTGCTCTGAATGACTGAGTGACCGCATGTCACCAGCTATAATGAGCTCTCACGATTTCTCTCAGCCACGTAATAAACACTGCTTATCTGTGGACAGAGGGATGTACTTTATTACTTCCCCATACGGTTTTTAAGGGATGGGAGAACACGGCGTGACAGGCCAACAGGAAACCCAAAAAAAGAAACAGAAAGAAAGAATGTTCTAAGGAATCTGATTGTGTCCACACCGAGCTGCTGATAGCGCTGTATTTGTTTATTGATTCCAAAACCAGGAAGAGAAAGTTCATCGTTTAAATAGAAAAGAAAAAGCCAAATAATACTTCAGGGACTTTAGATATCACTATTAATATAGAAAATATTATTAAATACATTTTCCTGTCTCTTAGATGCTTTTTAATTTATTCAGTGGGGTATTGAGCACAGTTTCCTTCTTGAAGTAAGAAAACAAGGATTTCTCAAAAGGTTTCGGTGTTTTTCTATTCTTTCCTATTAATTCCCAGTTTTGTAGCCAGTATACGTCACAGGCAGAGTAAAAACAAACCCATGATTTTAACTGTAACCTATAATGATATCTTGAACTTAAAACATCAGAATTATTTTGAGGTTTAGGAAGGAAGAAATTCCGGCAGCAAAGTAAATGTTATACTCCACGTTTCTAAGCTGCATATTAGACCCTTAGAAACACAGTCTTGTGTGCCTTTGACTTCTCTAAAGCTGTGGCATTTTCAATAATCAACTATTATTGGATTTTTGGATTAGTATGTGGATTTGCATACTGGATTAATTTCATTAATATGCGAGTTTTAAATTTATGTGTCAAATACTTCTCAAAGTGCTAGCATAGTCAGCTTCATGTATTTGTTAGCATTTAGATGTGTGATTTGCTATTAGTTTTTTGGGTTTGAGGGATTAAAGAAGAATTAATACTAAAGAGACAAATGACAAAACGTGTGGCTCTCAAAACACCATCCAGGATTCTTCTGTTTTTAAAATGTAATTACATTTTCTCAAAGTTACATTTCCTATTGTACAAACGATCCCTGTTTTGATTTATTAAGTAGACAGTAAAGCTATATCCTTTTTTACACATTTTTCTTACGACTCCATTAAAACAAATGGCTTTCCGGTCTGTGCCCCATTTCAGGTCAGCTAATAATTTTATATTGATTTGCAAAAGGGCCTCCATTACAAAAACCTTTTGTAATTATCTAAATTCCATGTGTTTAGGAAGCTTTTGAGACATCCTGGGATAAGCCAGTTTCCGGAATGTTGAAAGAGAATTGTATGGTGGCTACAATGCCTGTCTATTTACTCAGGCTTGTACATGAATAAGTGTTTGTTTTATTAATTAAAAGAGAAGTGGAAATAATGATAACCTTGAGTTGTACTGCTGTTTCCTACACACACACACACACACACACACAGCAAACCACTAGCTACCATGTTCCTCAGAGAATACTGCCAACCCACTATCTCAAAGTCAGAACTAAGAAACCCGAGATGATATTCTATGTGACGGGGAAATTTCAAGAGATTTTATACACTGCAGAGTTTAAAGAGATTCTTAACATGTAAGCATCAGACTGGATTCCAGAACATTGAAAGCATGCAAATTGACAAAGATTTATAAAGATCATTGAAGGTGTTATGTTTGCCTGGGTATTGAGAGTACATTTACATTTTATTTTATTTTTTTTTTGTTTCATTTTAAACAATACTTATTTGGAGAGAGAGAAAGAGAGAGAAGGAGGGGCAGAAAGAGAGGGAGAGAGAATCCCAAGCAGGCTCTGCACTGTCAACTTGGAGCCCGATATGGGGCTCGAATTCATGAACCATAAGATCATGACCTGCACCGAAATCAAGGGTGGGACCCTTACCTGACTGAGCCCCCCCCCCCAGGCGCCCCTATATTTATACTTTTAAATGGATACCAGCGGCTACTGGGTGGGGGAATTAGGGAATGTTGGTCAAAGCATACGAAGTTGCAGTTATACGACAAATATATATCATGGTAATTATGGTTAGCAATACTGTATCGTATTCTTGAAAGTTACTGAGAGAGTCTATCTTAACTGTCCTCATCACTAAAAGAAAGGCAATCCTGTGACATGATGAGGTGGTGGCTAATTCTAAGGTGGTGATCATTTTGCAACATACAAGTTTATCAAATCATCAGGTTGTACCCGTAAACTTACACAGTGCTGTGTATCAGCTGTATCTCAATAAAGCTGGAAAAAGGGAATCATTTCTAAAAAAAAAAAAAATTAATTTGAATATACCTTCTAATGGGGCAGATGTTTTCAAATCGACCACGCTCAAATCAGTTCTTCCCTCTTCTCTCCTTGCGTAGGGCTGGCTCTCTGGCAGCAAAGGGAGCTAACTGAGTTAGGGCAATGGGTTTCCAGGGTCCTGTGGGCTGTGGCCTTATTTAATAAGGCATGGCCTCTGCAGTCGCTAGTTGGATTTGATTATGTCCCTTCCTGACATTTTCATTCATTTGATTGCCGAGGCCTAATATATTAAGCAAGATGAGGTCTGGGGCCAGGATGAATTTCCCTGAAAGCATCAGACCAGATTTAAATATTTGCTCCTCCACCTACATACTCTGTCTATCTCTAGGCCAATTAAATATTTTCCCATCACATTTATGAAAGCCCCTGCCTCCCCCCTCCTCCCACCATACAATCTAGAAAGGCATGCATTCAAACTTGCTGACTCAACTATATGTTGAGACACGGAAGGGTAGATCTGATTGGGCTGTTCTGACACGGAAATGTCTTTTATTGATGCAGGAAGCTTGGGAGATAGCCCTGGGCCGGCAACCGCCTTGAGCATAAGGGGCCTTTTCATGGATCTGCGCTTTTCCTACTGTCCTCGGGTAGAGGGGCAATGGATGGGAATGAAGGAAGAGATAAAGCAGATGGTGGTGAATCACGGTGCAGGCAATCTGAATTGCACAACCTGACTGACGCCGATCATGTTCTCCAGGCAAATGAAAAAATTGGTTTGCGTTTCCTGAGTGTGTGCTGGGTCCCCTGTGCTGCGATTAGATCACAGGCTGCCATGGATTTGAAAGGAGTTCAAGCGAGTGAGGCTAACATTCCCGCAGGAGCCCCTGAATCACTTGTCAGAAGCCAGCCATGGGTGTGAGTGATGTCAGTGGCTCTCCAGGAGCTAAACTAAATGTAGACTCGATTTTAAAACACGTTTGCTTTGCACGTCGTGGGATCTGAGCGCCGTCATATTTATCAGCAATTCCAGGGTTTAGCTGCCTGGTCACTTTCAGGTATTCTGATGTGACTGTATATCATTCATGGAATTTGGCATCCATCGCGCGCTCCCTTCAAAGAGGGATTTTGGAATTGAACGAAGCCGTCCTGTGTATCACCTTCAGTGGGTGCGCCTGGCTCCACCGGACGGGGCGCATGCTGTGATCCACCCAGACCTGAGACTTTTCTAGAGAAGGTTCTGGAGGCCAGCCTTATCTGAACGGTGATGAAGGTATATGGCTTGATTTTTCAATATTAAAACCATGAAAAGTCACCAAAGCAATGTTATCTTTTTGTTTACTATAAAAGGGACAAATGTTCCAAGAATGAGAACATCTTCATAATTTTTTTTTTTTTTTTTTTTGGTGGGGGAGAGAGTACGAGAGATGGAGGGGCAGAGAGAGAGAGGAGAGGACAGAGCATCCAGTGCAAGCTCCATGCTGAAGGCACAGAGCCTGATGTGGGGCTCGAACTCATGAACCACGAGATCGTGACCTGAGCCGAAGTCAGATGCTCAACCGACTGAGACACCCAGGCGCCCCTGATTAGGACATCTTCAAGTGCACCTCTACGTTGTTGAAAGACACATAATTCTGGGGACCTTTAAGTAGAGGATAATGGAAGCTTTCTTAATTCTTTGATAATTCTGCCAAAGTGCACTTGTATCACCCCCCGCCCCCCCCCGCCCCGCGAAGACATTGTCTTTGTTCTTTGTTCATTAACAGATGTGCGTTCATTGTAAGTCGGAGCTAAGTGATCCGTTCTGTCGCAGCTCCTGTCCCCTAGTACAGCGATGCCTGCATATGCACCACACCTCATGGAGGGCTCTTTTGGGAAGGTCCCTTACCACCTCTGGGAAGGAACAGTGAGGCGGCTGTAGCCAAGAAAGAGGCTATTTTGCATCCTTTAGCTTCCTGGAGGGAGTCTGGAGGTGGGGAAGGGATTGCATTATAAATACTATGTATTTATACGCCCCACTTACTTATGTCAACAAGTTCAATGCAGACATCTTACTGTAAAAATGTATGTATCAGTCCCTCTTTGGAGAAACACATGGAAGTGCATGAATAACAAGCTCACTACTTTAATTGTTGTTAGACTAACGCCAACTCTCCTGGCATTTATACGTACTTGGTGTGGAGATCAGAAAACATTTAGAAAGCTTTGGGGGGTGACGCATGGGGAAAGGAAACGTACCCTTAAAACCTGAAAGCTCTTGCAGGCTCCAGAACTACCGGCAGATGGCGCAACCACCTCTTATAGTCAACAGGAAGGCTTTCATTAGCAGGAAATAACTGAAAATGGAATTTTTTCTCTTTGCTTATTAATTTTTCACTCAGGGAAAATATAAAGACTTTACTGGCACAAGCATCTAAAACTATAACCTGGAAGTTGTAATACTTGTGTTAGAGTCATGGTAGGACGATGATATGCAACGTCTGACTTTTTGAATTAAAAGGGACCTTGGCTCTCTGGTCCGATTCCTGTGTTTAAGAGCCAAGGAGACTGAGGTCCTTAACCTTGAAGTAAGGACACCAGCTGGGGAGGTGATGAGAATCCAGTCACATTGTGGAGCCCAGTGTTCCCTGACTCTGCAATGACTCCTCTCATCCAAATGCCGTTTTCGCTGCATAATGACAATTTGGGGATGGCTTAGCCTCATGGAGGCCCATAGTTGCCTTTCAGGTGATGTCTGTCTGGAGGGGCTCCTCGGTTCTCCCGTAAGGGGGTTCACCTTCTCAGAGAGATGGCATCGTCCGGGAGACCCGGAAGGTCCGTCACCTTCTCTACCATTTTCTTACAACGTCTGTTCTCAGCCCGGATCTGGCAACACTGTTTTGCCAAATGCTGCCTTCCCAGCCTCTGGCTGTTTCTGCAATGGAAGGAAAAAGGGATTTTCCACACATGTGGTTGGTTCTAGGAAGATGTTTCCGATGGAGTCAACAAATGTCATACTCACAGGAATGATGGAGGAAACCTTACTGCAGTTGTGGTAACAAAATGCTAACGGAATGTACTCCGCCCTTCAAGAGAGGGGGCTGATGTGAAGTTGTGTAATTACACTAGAAAAAAAGTGCGATGAGAGCTTGCGTTCTAAAAGAACATGATGTGCCCCAAATCTTCACCTCACCTGAACAGGACAAGTACAGGAAATGGGTCTGGCAGTCATGGACTTTTAAAAGACAAGAAATGTATTTTTTTTTAAATTTTTTTATTTCTAGGAGAGACAGCGCGAGCAGGGGAGGGTCAGAGAGAGAGGGAGTCACAGACTGAAACAGGCTCCAGGCTCCGAGCTGGCAGTCAGCACAGAGCCCGACGCGGGGCTCGAACCCACGAACCGTGAGATCATGACCTGAGCGAAAGCCGGACGCTCAACCGACTAAGCCACCCAGGCGCCCCAAGAAATGTATTTTGTAAATTACATGCCTTCTTTGTATTCATGTTGCCAAATGGCTTGAAAACCGTCTGAAGGATCCTAAATGATTTATGCCATAAATAACCTATTAGAGGTTTTTGCCAGAAAGCTGAGGAAAGAGAACTTTTTCTGGAAAACCAAGGTTTTCTGTAAGATTGTTTCCTGTTTGTTTCCTTTTCTCAACAGGTAATTATTTCACTCAGCCATCAAACATGGGGAGGGAGAGTAGTCTAAGAAGAAAATAACATTCAGCATGTTATAATGAGAGAATACAAATTCAGCAGAACTGCTGTCGAATGTCCGGTTAGAAAAAAAAAATGAGTTACTTTACAGAATTCCTCAAGTATTATGTTAAAATGTGGTTTCCTTTTGAAAGTGTCTGGAAATCAAATGGTCTAGAGTATGACACATGTAACTAAGTTTGAATTTGACAAAGGCTGTCCGTTGGGATATGTATTTTAGAAGCAAGATATAAATGAGTAAACGCAGATAAAACGCTGTGCCCGCTGCCTGGCTCAAATAAGTTATTTTTTATTACCCCTACCAGGAAGCAAATGGCCATCCAAGTTTTGGCGCATTCTACCATTGATCGGAAGGACTTCTGCAAAGAACTGAATGTCCGGGTCTTGGTTTAGTCATGAAAGTAAATGGCCTGGTCCTCCGAAGCCTTCTGAGGTTTCACGTTTGGTGATTTTACTGCCTTATCCCAAATAAAGAAGGAAATGGTTTTGATTTCAGTGTGAGATTTGTGTCTGAATAACTGGGAAGATTTGGTCAAAGAAATCTTATTTGTAATAAATACCTATTTGCTTGTTTTGGTAGTTGTTATTTTGAGAGGCAGAGAGAGACAGAGTATGAGACAGAGAGGATCAGAGAGAGAGAGAGACACACACACACACAGAATCTGAATCAGGCTCCAGGCTCTGAGCTGTCAGCACAGAGCCCCATGCCGAGCTTGAACCCATGAACCGTGAGATCATGACCCGAGCCGAAGTCGGACACTTAACCGAATGAGCCACCCAGGCGCTCCTGTAATACCTATTTGAACTGGAAATAATCACTTAGAAAACATGAGTTTCCTGATACTTACTTCATTAGAAACTGTCCTGTTGGGGTACCTGGGGACTCAGTTGATTAAGCATCTGACTTTGGCTCAAGTCATGATCTCAAAGTCTGTGAGTTTGAGCCTGGAATCCCGCTATCTGCTGTCAGTACAGAGCCTGCTTGGGATCCTCAGTTCCCCTGTCTCTCTGCACCTCCCCTGCTCGCACCCTCTCTCTCTCTCAAAAATAATATACATTAAAATAAAAAGAAAACATTTTGGCAAAACAATCTTTGTGGAGCAATCCCACATTGTTTAAATATTTTTTCTAAGTTATTTATTTTGAAAGACAGTGCGAGAGAGAGAACAAGCATGTGGGCGGGCGAGAGAGAGAGAGAGAGAGAGAGAGAGAGAGAGAGAGAGAATCCCAAGCGGGCTCTATACTGTGAGCATACAGCCTGACATGGGGCTCGAACTCGTGAACCCTGAGATCATGCCCTGAGCTGAAACCAAGACTCAGACGCTTACCTGACTGAGCCCCCCAGGTTCCACTCCTACATTCCTTAAAAGGTCTAACCATTTATCTTTCTATCCACATGGAAGTCATTTTGCTCATCACAGGTTTTCCTTTGGTTGTTTAACTTAGGTTGTTTCTTTTAAAAAAGGAATAGACACTTAAACAAGTAGAAAGTCTACTGATGACTTTCATTAGATGGACCTAATGACACCTGGCTTCCACCTTCTGCCGAAGCCCGTTTCCGGTGCAGGTGAGGACAGCTCACAGCTGGGGAGGGGCCTGGGCTTTGGATGGGGCGGGGGTGGGGTAGGGGATGGCAGGTGGGTCCCTGTAAGGGTGTACGTTGTTGGTCCCAGGTAATTTTCACTATCTTTGTGTGTTTTTGTGGCAATACGGACATACAAACGAACTGGAAAAAACTCTGATTAATTTTACAATTCAGTTATTGAAAGGTTCTATTTTGGAGACACTAGCAATTCAGTCATTTCCTATTACTTCGTATGGAAAGTAGTGAAAGGCGCCCAAGTGGGGACAAGTCAGTGCTCTTCATTCTGAGCTTGCTAGAGCAAGGGAGCTGGCCACCCTCGTCGCTTGCTTTGGGGGTGACCTGAGGCAGCGGGGGCATCCAAGGCTTCCTCATGGACACAGGGGAGGGCTTCGGGGGCACCGTGAGGGAGGCTGTGGGCACTGGGAAGCTGGGGGGGGGCGGCTGAATCGAAGCGGGACATCTGTGTGGCTGATCGGGGGATCATATCTGACTTTCTTTGTTTGGTTCTGAGTTAGAAGGGAGGCCAGAGAGCAAAAACGGGGGGAAGCTGGGAGTCTGGTCAGGCCCTGGCCCTTTGGGCCACCAGCTGCCGAGGTTGTGGGTCAGCGTTCCATGTCCTAGATCGCCCGGCTGTGTCCTTTTCCATCCAGTCTCTCAGGATAAGGATGTGCCAGTGGTAGTTGTTCAATCTCTACCAAGGAGAGGCTTAAGGGATAGTTTTATGGCTGAGGCTCCTTCGGGCCATGGAGCTGTGTTTGCACAGCCAACTCCCTGGCTTCACTTGGATTATGTGTTTATTTGGGCGCGTTGGGTACAGTGAGGCCCCGGGAGCGCCCACTGCTTTCTGTGGCCCCTCAGTGGGGTCTCCCTCTGCCCTAAGTTTACTCCATTCCCACGGAGCACCTTGCCCTGCTTTCCTCACGCGGCTGGGCAGCACCAAGGCTCGGAGAACAGGCTACACGTTTCAAGTCTTGAAGAGAACGTTCTTGCTTGGTGCGAACTTGGCTAACAAAGCTCGCTAACCAAATAATCTGCGTGGCGGGTCCCCGGAAAGTCACGGAGACGATGATGAATAAGAAGAAAGGGTGTGGGGATAGGAAGGTTGGAGAGAGAGGGGCCGATGAACTTCTGAGTCACTCGAACAAAATCAAATACTAACTATGGAAATTAACCATTACTCAAACTAATTGATTTATAAGATGAATAGCTCTCTCAGAACCAAAATAATGATATTAGATGGCAGAGTGAGTGCATTCGGGGTTATTGAAAGGAAGGAAAATCTCTGCAGTGACTGAAGTTAATGGGCTGCTCCTGCCCCGCCGTCAACCTCCTCCATTCGGAATGTATATATTTTCTCTCCTCTCTCATCCGTGGATTATTAATATCCCTATGACTATTGGATTAATTCACACATGACAGTAAAACAAAATTATGAGGTGAATATTACTCCCATGTTTTGAATAGTCCCCAAAGTGCCTTTTGGGTGATTAGAGTGATTTTTCATTTAGAACGTGACGATACTGATTTTTAAAATGAAGAGGTTCTCATACACACGGCACCTAAATGACAGATTTCCATTTCATGTTTTGATGAAGAAGTCCATCTGAGGCTTCCAAAGCCTGTGGCTCATTTAAGTTTGCTTTCTCTCCAGCCACGTGGGGATGCAGGGTAGCTCCCTACTGGAGATTCGGGCCAATTTGCAACCAACAAGTGGGCGGCCACCATTTCGCTCCCAGAAGACATGAGATGCCCACGTCAGAGACAAAGGACTTCACTACTCTCAGGCAGCTTGAGCACCGTGTTTGCTGAGTTCTACCACTTGGCCACAGAGGGAGGATGCATGCGCTCAGGCCCAGCGGGAGGCACACACGTGCCATGGGTGAGTTTGCAGCAGGAAAGCCCTGACACTATCTGTGTGTAAGGGAGTCTTTAAATGAGGAGTTGAGAGGTAAGTAACCATTGACCAGTCTTTTAGCCTGAATATGCCAGCCACGGACGGCTGTGGTATTACACTTGAACGTCCGTAAGGACTTTTTAAGGGGCTCTTCTTCTTCTTCTTTTTTTTTTTAAATGTTTTATTTATTTCTAGGAGAGAGAGAGAGACAGCATGAGCAGGGGAGGGTCAGAGAGAGAGGGAGACACATACTCTGAAATAGGCTCCAGGCTCCAAGCTGGCAGTCAGCACAGAGCCCGACGCGGGGCTCGAACCCACGAACCGCGAGATCATGACCCAAGTGAAAGTCGGACGCTTAACCGACTGAGCCACCCAGGCACCCCAAGGGGCTCTTCTTTGGATCATCACCTTCTTCTGATACGGTTTGCCGGTAGTAGTTCATGACGCCAACATGGCAAAGTCCTGGCCTGGCCTGTGCCCTGTGTGGCCCCCACCATGGCCACCACCCTGTCCTAAGGCGCCCCATGTGGAAATCTGGCAGGCAGTGCGGCCACCCTGTGCCGCAGGGGCGCATAGAGCCACAGTGCCTGCCTCCGATCCTGTTTCTAAGCATCTTCTGGCCTGGGCTCCCCGGCCTCTGTTCTTTGCACTGCTTTTCTGTTTTCCTCACCTCTTTCCTGAAGCTCCCTTCTTGTGTTTGCTTCTCCCCTGCCCTCAGGACACCAAGCCACCCTTCTCCTTCTTTTCTCTTCGTTGATGTCTCCGGCTTTCCATTATTAGGAAAATGTATTCTTCTAACGCGCCTTGTACAGTCAGTGACACCAAGGTATTACGACCCTTGGAAACTCACGCGTGTTCTAGGGCTCCCTGGTTCCTGGGAACAAGACCGCGTCATCTCTGACTTTTGGTGTCCTTGTGAAGAGTCAGGGAGACTGTGAGCAAGAAGGCACACATCGTAGGCTGGCGGCCATGGCCCCCAGGAAGTACCCTGAACAAACATAACCCTCCACGGCCTGCTACAGCCAAATATATACTAACACGTGAAACTGACTTTGTTTTACACTGAGTGAATTCTTGCTACCTGCTTAATTTATTTTTATTTCCAGTATAATTAACAGTGTTGTATTAGTTTTAGGGATACAATAGTCATTCAACAATCCTATACATTCTTGCAACCTTGATTTTTTTTAATGTTTATTTATATTTGAGAGAGAGAGAGAGAGAGAATGAGTGGGCAGAGAGAGAGGGAGACATAGAATCTGAAGCAGGCTCCAGGCTCTGAGCTGTCAGCACAGAGCCCGATGTGGGGCTCCACCCCATGAACTGCGAGATCATGACCTGAGCTGAAGTCAGACGCTCAACCTTCTGAGCCCCCCAGGCGCCCCTCATTCTTGCTACTTTAAATACAACAATACACCCCGTATGGTGGTCACACAGGAGAGGCGGTCGCAAGCCCTTACGTTTTCCATTCTGTCTTCTCTGCTCTTCATTCCCACCTTAGGAAGGGGCACAGTAGCTTGAAGGTCACTCAGAGGTGTAGTTAAGTTACTGTAATGTAAAACTTCGTTTCACAGTTTCCTCTGCAGCAAGAGTAATTAAGAATTTGGGCAAGCATACCTAAAATTTTTTGTAAGCTTGTTTCTGACTTGCCTATATCATGCACTTTTTCTCTATACTGTTGTAGTATCTTTTTTTATATATGGTGTTGGGAACTTTGGTGTGTGTGTGTGTGTCTCTGTGTGTGTGTATTTCCTATTTTATTATTGTGGTAAACTATGCACAGTATAAAACCTAGCATTTTTGGGGACACCTGGGTGGCTCAGTCAGTTAAACATCTGACTTCGGCTAGGGTCATGATCTTGCAGTTTCTGAGCTCGAGCCCCTCATTGGGCTCTGTGCTGACAGCTCAGAGCCTGGAGCCTGCTTCAGATTCTGTGTCTTCCTCTCTCTCTGACCCTCCCCGACTCGTTCTCTCTCTCTCTCTCTCTCTCTTTCTCTCTCTCAAAGAAATAAATAGGTAAACATTAAAAAAATCTTTAAAAACAGCATTTTCACCATTGGGAGGCATATACTTCAGCTTCGTAACATTAGGTACATCACACAGTGGTATAGCCATCACCACTGGCTCCATAACGTTTGTCATCTGCTTGAGCCCAAACTCTGTCTCCATTAAACACGGACCCGTCTCCCCCTCTCCCCGGCCCCTGGCAACCGTTGCTCTCCTTTTGAACTCTATGGACCTGACTCTTCTAGGCCCCTCCTACCAATGGACTCAGACAGGATTTGGTGTTCTGTGTCTGGCGTATTGTACTCAGAGTAAGGTCATCAAGGCTCACCCACGCTGCAGCCTCGGTCAGCGGGGCCTTCTTCTTTAAGACTAATATTCCTGAAACCGATTTTTAAATACAAGTTTTTCATGGCGATCCCCATTTCAGGGGTTGAGTTTATTGTATCCTTTCACCCGGGCGAGAATTTGAATGTTATTCACATTCCTTCTTGTGATGAAAGTGATGTCTTCCTTGGGCGAGTTGAGAACTCTCGAGAAAGTGAATTAGATGGGAGTTAAATCTCTAAAATCCGAATCAGACCACTGATAGGGATACAGTGTGTTAGTGAGAAGCGATGTGATTCTGCTGACCAGCACTAAAGTTTGACCTTTGTCTTCATAAAATAGAAGTCGACTCCTGCACCATGAAAATGTTTATTCATGGATCAACAGGGTGAGTGAGACCTTGACCCTGGAGGAAGGTCTTCCCGCAGACACTCAGACTTTTATGCCAGCCAGCGTCGCCGCAGGGGTCGGAGAGCAATAATGGCTGTAAATCTGCAACTCAGGGCATTTTGGGCTCCTTGCATCCAGCTTTACTGCCTTTGTTCACTTGACCTCTTTATCAAATTTTCCCCACCCACTTGCCAATATCACCTTGTTCTGACATAAGTTGTGCTTCAGCCGGCTTAAGCCTCACTGACAAAGGAGGTGAAATCCGTGTGAGGAGGCATCTGAGGCATGCTGAATCGAGAGGGCTTGCCTCAGGAGCAGCAAATTGGGTGTGGAACAAGAAATAGAGCTCTGGAGTGCACGTTTCCAGTCATTTCCTTCAGCTGGGAGCCAGCATCCTTCAATGAATCAATCAACATTTACTTATCCGTCCCCTGCAGCAGTTTTGCAAATCGTTTTCAAAAAAAAATCATTCAACCACTAGCTGTTTATCCACTCTGCAAAATACACACAGGCTCTTCTCATGCCCACAGGTCGCTCCCCTCTCAGCCGCAGCAGCAAGCTTTACCGCGCTGATTTCAGGAGGCAGGAGATCTACGCGCCTGCGCAGGGAAATGACTCTTACACATAACTGCCTCTTGTCTTTAAATGTCTGCACGACCCTCTCAAAAGAGTGGAAGAGCTGAAAAGCATAGGGTTCTTCCAACTTAAAACACACTTGTCTTATCAATAACGTGCCCTCGAGAATGGCCAACGCGGCTTCCTCCTGGGGTGTGACCTTCGCTACCTCCAGTTCCAATGACATCACCAGGGAAGATGTTACCCTTACCGGTGGCTTCTATCCCAGCGTCTCAGACGCATACACGGTCCCCAAAGGACTTCCTTGTGGTCTCCCTGCTCTTGTGATCAGAGACGGGGCGGCTGGTGCTTCTGCAGATTGTACCCTGGGGGAAGGTTCCTGACACAACTCCCCTTTCCTTGCTCGGAAGATGAAAATAAGATTTCCTCCCTCACAGGGGGGGGAAATCCTATTCCTTTTGCTTTTATGCTGTTTACACCTACATGAGGCGCATGCATCATACCTATTGCCTTGTGAACTGGGCCAACGGAATCGGAAGTGAGACGCAGCACACACCTTCGAATCAGTGACCGAAATCTACCTTTGTGGTTCCACACTGACCTGAACAGTATAGCTGCCAGCAACAGTTAGATTCTTTAGGTTAGTTATGGTATCTATGGTAGTGAGTGGGAAAAATTCTATCTATCTATCCATCTATCTATCTATCTATCTATCCATCTATCCATCTATCCATCTATCCATCTATCTATGTATCCATCTATTATTTTTCCCCTCTACACTTTCAGCTTCTATAGCTCCCTGGCTCCTGAGAGCAAGAGCGCGTAATCTCCGACTGTCAGTGTCCTCAGGAACATACAACATTGACCAATGGTCCGGAACCCCCTGGAATGATTCTTAACAAACGCAACCCTTTGCTACTGGCTACTGTCCAATATACATGTTAAACATTTGAAAATGACTTTGCTTCATATTTGGTGAAGTGTTGCTGCTTTAAGTAAACAGAGAAACCCCCACGAATGGCGACAACACACGATGTGTCATATACATGCCCTTTTGCTGCAATAGCGTGAGATTCTAACGCTCACACCTGTCCCCGTGAGCAGGTGCAGCGCAGCCCTGTGGCCTGCTCTCCTGGGGGCGCAGAGCCCCACTCTCCACCATCAGGCCTTCCGTCCACCCATGTGGTCTTCTGTCTGGACCAGCCCGCTGCGTGGGTTGTCACCTGTCACCCAGGACAGGTGACAGAGTCTTCTGCTGCAATACCTCTGTGAAACAGAGTCACAGTGACATAGAACAGAGAGCATCTCTTCCTTCCTCGTGCGGCTGCAGGTCGGACGCCACTCACCCGGCTCAGCTGCCTGCCGGGGACGGGGCTAGAGGCGCCAGGATGCCAGCTGGGTTCCAGGCTGATCCATGTGTTTCCGCATCCTCTGAGAACCACTGACTACCTGCAACATCGTCTTTTCGTGGCAGTTTATGTGAATGCAAGGTGGCCAGCGAGACATGCACATGAGCTTAAAGATGGCTGCGGGTTCCGTTCCTTGCTAAGTGGTCTGCGTGCCTAAACCCACCACCAACACGCACGTGCGTACGTTGTTTCAATTCTGCGCTGTGTGTGAAGGGAGACGGTGAAGCGTGATGGGTAATTGTAACATCCATTGCAAAGGGACATTCCTGAGCATTGATAGGCAGTCCTTCAGGAAAGAGAAGGAGAGAAAGCAGGGATGTCTTTGTTCAGCTCGGCTGTCTGGCCGAAGACTTGGAACCCGGAAGGAATGGTATCTTGAACACCTACCAAGTGAGGCTCTGGGAAATATCAATGAATGCCAATTCCATTAAACATGCAGGGAAGTCTGATCCCGTATACTGAAATGTGAACATTTGTGAGCGGTTCCATGAGATTGTATTTATAATCATTTCCCAGGACTCAGAATGATTTTGGGAGAGGAGAATATGGAGCAGCTTTTATTTAAAAAATTTTTTTTGAAAAAGACAATCTATCAAAATGAACTTTCAATATATTTGCATATAATAAAACGTAGGAAGTAGATTAACCTTGAAATGCAGAAATAATCTTAATACAGAAATAATACACCAGATTCTCAAATGCTTTGAAAATAGGTCATGCTCTCCATTTCTTTATATTCTGCATATTTTAAATCCAAAATGTCAAGTTTGGTTGAGTCTTGCAATTCCTGCTAAAAATAAAAAATGCTAAACCAATCTGTAGAATTCAGAAGTAATTGTATGACTACTTTATTCATGCTTAAATATTCCTCAGAAAATGAGCTATCTCCGTGACTATTCATATCTTCCCCTTCTAAGAAAAGAGATTTTCTGTAAATATGATTCCAACATAGATTTTTTTTTTGAAAGAGAGTGTGAATGGGGGAGAGGGAGAGAGAGAATCCAAAGCAGGCTCTGTGCCCAGCACAGAGCCCAATGTGGGGCTTGATCCTACAACCCTGGATCACGACCTGAACCAAAATCAAGAGTCAGATGTTTAACCGACAGTCACCTGGGGAATCCTGTTGTTTTTAACATACTATAGATCCATTCTTAAGTACTAGCTAAATGCCTTTCAGTTCAGATACCATTTTTTACCTAGCAGCTTGTATAATATAAGCCAGCAGTTCAAAAATATGGTTATGTTGACAATAAGATATGTTATTTATTGAATACAAGCAACAGTTCAATAATTCAAGTCTTATATTTATTTTCTTAGAGTAACTTGCTGTCAGTAAAAGGCAGATTTATGCAAACACATTTAACAAACAATGGTGGATTTCAACATCTTTAACTCATTTTTGAAGGACTCTATGCAGTTCAAGTAAAGTAATTTTAATATGAAATGCTTTCCTTAACAAGTCATACAGGCTCATCTGAGTACTTTTGACATTTTAACGTTCTTTTCCATAAATATTAGGAATGGTTAAGTAGTATTTGGAGAGGCTTTAATTTTCTTACAGGCTTTGGCTAAAAGGAAATGAAAAGACAGAGGATCTGTGTTTTTGGCAGCGAGCAGAAGGACATGGGGGTGTAGTGCATGGAGGGAAGGGGCCGTTTAATAAGAGACATGAAGACGTCTTCTCTTGGGGAGGCAAGTGGCCTTAACTTTACCGCCTCCTCAAAAAAAGTTCCATGTGGGGGCGCCTGGGTGGCTTAGTCGGTTAAGCGTCCGACTTTCGCTTAGGTCATGATCTCGCGGTTCGTGGGTTCGAGCCCCGCGTCGGGCTCTGTGCTGACTGCCAGCTCAGAGCCTGGAGCCTGTTTCAGTCTGTGATTCCCTCTCTCTCTGACCCTCCCCTGCTCACGCTCTCTCTCTCTCTCTCTCTCCTAGAAAGAAATAAAAAAATAACATTAAAAAAAAAAGTTTCATGTGGAAAGTATGCAACTTCACAAATAATTAATAGGTAGTCAAACCTAAGAAATTGATTCTTACTTTTTGAGAACAGAAAAATGTCTCGGCTAGTCAAATACATGGGACCATTGTTTAAGTTGTTTCCCCTTAATGCCCAACATTTTAATCTTTCGAACTTACTGATGCTAGAAGTCTACTTTCTTGGTAATGTGAATGATATGTTATCAGAACACACTAATGAAATGATTAGCTTATTTTTTTTAGCTGTTCTTTTTTTTAAGTTTACTTGTATTTATTTTGGGAAAGATACAGAGAGCAAGCGGGGGAGGGGCAGAGAGAGAAGGAGACACAGAATCTGACGCAGGCTCCAGGCTCTGAGCTGTCAGCACAGAGCCCAATGTGGAGCTCGAACTCACGGACTATGACCTCATGACCTGAGCGGAAAACAAGAGTCTGATGCCCTGATATGATTAGCTAATTGATGATATACTAATTTAACAATAGAATAATGATGTAATGGCATAACGGTTTCTCACACATGGCATGTTGAACCCTGTTCTCAGTGTTTTCGTGCATTAATTAAGTGACTGCTGTATGCAGTGATGCTGTGCCCCACTGCCACATGCCTCTTCGTTCCCCAGGGCAGAGGCTCATTCCCACGACTGTTAGGAGTATGGGCGCTGACTGGTCACAGCCACATCCGTCTCCAGAGCTGCCTGAGGCCCAAGGAAGCAGCCCGCGTCTCTAGCTGAGACTTCTCTGAGGGTCATGGGCCACCCAGCTCTAGAGGTCCCGCTGCACTAGATTCCTGTAGTTTGTTTCTGATGTTTACACTGCATTTATATTTTTATTGTTTGATAACAAATAATCTGTGTCTATGTCCATGCCGGCTCTGTGATTCTATGAAGACTAAATATTAAAAGCCAAACAGACTCTATGCTATTTTTCCCTCTTCTTTTCCAGCTCAGATCGTCGCCGGAGTCTGATTCACAAGTCAGCGCCTGAATCAGCAGCTTTATCTTGTCAGGGAGAAGCGCAGTGAGAGTTATATTCAGAACAATAGGCACAGCAATGATTCATGCTTAATTCTTATAATGAAGTCTGTCGACTAAGAGCTGGTCAATCTAAGCGCTACAGGACAAAGGGAAAGGCCATTAGGCTCCGACACCTACATGGAGTGAACTACTTCAGTGTCTGAGGGAGACATCTCCTTCCTGTGGGTTAGGGGAGAGCGCCTCCCGCTTACCCAAGCTGATGTAGACACATACGACACTAGCATTTGGAACAAACCCGTGGCCGTAAGAGAGGTTACGAGGACCAATATGAAAGGTTAATGAAATCAAAGAGCTGACAAAACATGAGGGAAATTAATAAATTACGAATGACAGAAATTATCCTATTTACTCCTGAGCTGTCCTACCAAAATAAAAACACAATTCAATCTTAGACATCTCAGAAAGTTGGACCTTATGTAGCATCGAGTGAGGATAGTCAGGGCAGAGGGAAGAACAATTAAAGGCAAATAAAGACCTGTGTGAGTGTGTGTGTGTGTGTGTGTGTGTGTGTGTGTGTGTGTATGCCCATATTTTTATTTTAACTTAAAATCCTACTAAAAGTTAATAAATAATTGTATATCCTGTAAATGGATCCAAAAAGCTGTCTTAGTTCATAAAAAACTGCAAAACAAGTCATACATGTACTTCTTTATTTGTTCCATGGGAAAATTTTCAGGGAAAACGCAGTGTACCTCTGGAATAAGTTGTATATATTTACAACATTTTGAAAGCATAATTGTTTATTCAAATGAGAGGCACTGTTTATTCAAGTGAGACACATGAGATCCTCTTCAAATATAGAGATCTTTAGTTACACTCAAAGGCCACGATGGCTGTATTAAGATCTTATGAGGATGCAATTTAGGTTTTAAAGTGGTGAGGGGCGCTTGGGGGGCTCGGTCGGTTAAGCGTCCGACTTCGGCTCAGGTCACGCATGATCTCACGGTGCATGGGTTTGAGCTCCATGTCGGACTCTGTGCTGACGGCTCAGAGCCTGGAGCTGCTTCAGATTCTGCGTCTCTCCCTCTCTCTGCCCCTCCCCTGCTCATGCTCTGTCTCTGTCTCTCAAAAAATAAATAAAGGTTAAAAAAAAATTTAAAGTAACGAGATGAACTGGCATCTTTGGAAACTCAAACTCAAAGCAAAATTTAGATGATAAAAACTCCAAGAAGCATGTGGGAAGTGTCAGCATTGACTCTTTATTCTGATTGAATTGATATGGATGTCTGTATCCATATATCAGGATGACTGATATATTGATAAATAAACAATCATTCTTATACTCAGGTAGTAAGGTAGTATGGAATAGTATTTAGTATATGTAAGGATACATCCTGGTGATATGCATTTATTCATTAATGCTTACAATAGCCTTCCCACATAGATATTCCTCTCTCCAGTTCACAGATTCAGGGCCTTACACTCATTCTGTAACAAAATAAGTTTCCTCATGATCTGAATCGAAAGCCTAAGTGCTGTGGTTATTCTCAATTTCTGACAGGAAATGAATTTCATGAAGCAATTCCAAACCTCTGTTATATGTGTGGCTCATACTACCTAGCACATGTCGGTTATACGTTAAATAAGGACAGGATAAAGTAAAACTTTCATGCAAAGGAAATCAGCAAACATACAAACAGCTGCAAGCATGCATATTTCCATCATTTTCTGAGATGTCTCCACCTCATGCTATCAGCTGGAATTCACTGTGAATGTGGCCCGGCCAAATGCATTCCTGTCTGCTTAGCCAGGAGATATTTTGTGAGTAATTAAATTGATTGAGTTTAATATCGTAGGTTGACAAGAGCAGCGAATCGCATTTTCTGGATGGAAGGGTCACAGATAGATGGGAAAAAAGTGGAGGGGAGGAAAGCAAATATTTAAGGATGTTACATTTGGGGACCAGGCCGGCTAACACGGCCAAAGGGAAAAAGGCAGCAGCAAAATATGGGAGAGATAGGGAAGAACTCTGACACAAACACTCGTTTTCCCACGAAAGGCTTACGTATGGGTTTTGTGCGATGCTGTTCATAGAGGAAGAGGCAGGCACATTTACTCCGGAACATATTTTGTACTGACGAGGCGCTCTGGAAAGAAGAGGCGGAGATCGGGAAGAACACTGTGATGTGCAGGAGCTTGGGAGAGACCAAGGAGACAGAGGTGGGCATGTGTCACAGGTAATTTGACTTGACAGTCCTGGTCATCCTCTTTACAAGTAAAAGTACCTTTGGCCTAAAGCAAAGAGTTCCGTCCAACTCTTCCCTTCCTCGCCAGCGCTGCTGGGACTCCGGTTTGAGGGTGTCCCGCCCTCTGCCTTCTTATTCAGCACACACGCACGTGCACACACATCCTGCGGACGTTTGTGCCCAGAACGGGGCCCCTCTTCTACTGTGGCTCCCGGTACGTGGCCGTGACCCACGGGCACCTTTGACTCGCCTGCTGCGTCCTTGGCAGAAATGAAGCAGAGGAAGGAAGTTCAAGATGTTATGCCACACAAACTGATGTTCAAAACTGCCTGTATGCCAGGAAAAAAATGTTATTTAGAACAAAAAGTGATTTTGGCCTACTCTGATGACCAGGATAAAGGTCACCATCCCTACGCTGAAGGCAGCTTGGTGTTAGAAGAGTTTCTCATTTTGAGTTTGGAATTTTATGTGACCACCTCTCTCCTGAATTACTTTAACTGGTAAAGCAAGAAAAATGTTCACTTATTGTAGACAGGTAAGAAGAACGGGTTTGGGGGAGCAAACATCGAAAAAATGGCATTTGAAGAATAGCAGGGAGCAAAATATATATATAAACACATAGATAAAACCATAAAAATATGTAAGGCTTTGCTTCCTGAGGAAGAAAGTTCATCAGCAAAAGACACTGGGAATGATCGAGATACTTCAGGTAAAGGGCTGAAGCGGAAATACGTCGGCAGTTGTTCTGTGGATAAAGTGTTCTATTACACGAAATTTTAGTAAAATTAGGCAGTATGCAATAGCTTTATGTGAAAGTTGCTGCATCTTACGTTTGGGTTTACTTGTTACAGAGAGATGGTACCGGCCACTGTTAGGGACTCAGGTAATTCAGCTGTAAAATACATGGAGTGGGGCGCCTGTGTGGCTCAGCTGGTTGAGCCTCTGACTCTTGATTTTGGCTCAGGTCATGATCCCAGTGTCATGGGATCGAACCCCATGTGGGGCTCTGTGATGAGCGTGGAGCCTTCTTGAGATTCTTTCTCTCTCTCCCTCTGCCCCTCTCCCCTGCTTTCTGTATCTTTTTAAAATTAATTAAAAAAAAAAACATACTCAAAGATGACCATGAGCATCTCAATGGTCCATATTGGATCTTCCATGCCACGTAGGGGCACATGCATATGTGTGCGTCTGTGTGTGTGAATACGTGCACATGTGAACGTGCACGTGATATTAAAGAAGAGGAAATCCAGAAGATTAAAGGACTCAGAGACTCACAGCTTGTATTAAAATTTAAAAACATGAACTCGAACTATGGGTATCAAATCTCTCATTTAATAATCCATTCATTTATATAAATAGCTTTTAGGTACAATGTTAGGTGGTTAGGGACACAGAACTTAATAAAATGGTCTCGATCCTGGGTATTACTCTATAAAGGAATGGAGATTTAGAAACATCAAGGGCAATTTCTTAAGTAAAGGGTGTATTTATGATCAATGGCTGAAGAAGTAGAAAGAATTCTTAAATTTGGCACTAATATTGTGAACACTAATTTTACATGAGGTAAAATTTCATAATACAGTCATAATGTTTACAAGAGTGGACAAAAGAGAAAAAGAACCCATAAATAGAGTAGTTATTTTAAGTACATGAATAGGAGGTAATTCTATCTGGAAACAGTTATTATCCACGAGTAGTAAAATGCATTCGAGATGCCACAGACGCTCACGCATTATGCACGGTTTTCCTGACCCCGTCCTGTTCGCTCCCCCCGTGTGGGTCAGGGCTTGGCTTCCCATGGTGCCCCCTTCACAGAGAGCGAGTGGAGGAAGACATGGCGATGGAGGAAAGCTTTGCAGAGGTGCAGACAGAGGTGAGGTAAGCACACAGGACGGGGAACCGAGCCGTTACCACCCTGCCAGAGGGGGCAGTTGGAGCCTGGAGAAGGGCTGATGCTCAAGGAGCGAGTGTGGCGACCCCAGAGTTGTGTCCTTCTGATGCTCCTCTCTCCAGATGGTGGAGATGGGGGTGAGAGGTTTCCAGCAGTGAGGGGTCCCCCTCCTCCATCCTTCCCCTGGTGGTTGGATCTGTTCACTTCGGGTGGGAGGGAGGTACACCAAGCGTCACCCCCTGGGTCAGCGTGTGTACCGCTCGCTTGAGGGACAGATCTTAATAAGGAAGACGTCATCTCCCAGCTGGTGACTCGGCCAGGTCTTCAGCAGGGCTTTCCCCCAGGGCATGATGCTAAGGGACGGACTTGTGCTAAGGCCACTGAATTTATGTTGGTGTCTCCTTTCAGCTGGCTGGGAAACTCCGCTGCTCTGGAGCCATGTGAGCTGCCAGGGCTCCCTCCCGTGGGGCCCGCTCCTGTGTGGGCTGGAAGCTGCTGGTCCCCTGCGCGTGGCATCCTCCAGGGGCTGGCGAGCTCGTGCTCTGGCAGTGCCCGGGTGCCAGGGGAGAGCGTGGAGGCCCACAAGCACTTTTCCAAGCTTCTTCTGGAGACCGCTGTCCCACAGGCCGAAGCAGGTGCAATGGCCAAGCCCAGAGCCTGGAGGAAGGAAGCTATGGGCCCGGTGGGGTGGGGGTGGGGGTGGGGGAGATTCGGAAAACTAAGACTCTGGGTGCAATGGGTATGCTGGCCTCAAAAATAAGGTTGGAGATATTCCTTCTTTTAATATTCTCTCAATGAGTTTACTGAACGTAGTTTTCGCCGATTTCCTCTATATTGGGAAGAGTCCATAAGTGACACTATTTAAGTCTGGGTCTTTCTTCTCTGAAATGTTTTCAATTACATTTAATTAAGGAATCAATTCCTTTCATAGATCAAGGATAGTTTTTTTAAAAAAATTCTAGTCTGGGTTTCAATAATTGTTTCCTAAAAGTTCTCATGTCTTTTTCAAATATTTGTCATAAAGTTATTTTTTTAAATATGTAGGGTTCATAGTAATAAGGCCTGTATAATTCTTTTAAAAAATGTTGTAAGATTATTTATTTATTTTGAAAGAAAGAGAGGGAGAGAAGGAGAGAGAGCAGGGGAGGGACAGAGAGAGAGAGAGAGAGAGAGAGAGAGAACCCCAAGCAGGCTCTGCGCTGTCAGCACAGAGCCCGATGTGGGGATCGAACTCACAAACTCTGAGATCATGACCTGAGCTGAAACCAAGAGTTCGACTGAGCACCCAGGAGCCCCAGGCCCGTAGAATTCTTGTTATGTGTAATTTGTATTATCTGTGTTATTTCTAGATCAATCTTGCTAAGACTTGATCAGTTTTTTCTTCACTTTAAATTTTTTTCCAAATTTTTTATTGTAGTAAAATACTGATACTGTAAAACGTGCTATCTCAACCACTTTCAGTATACAGTTTAATGGCATTAAATACACTCATACTGTTGTGAAACCATCGCCACCACCCATCTCCAGAACTTTCTTCATCGTATAAAACTGGAATTCTGTAACCATTAACCAGTCACTCCTCAATCTCCCTAACCCCTGGCAAATACCATTCTACTTCCTGTCTCTATGTGTTTGACTACTCCATGTACCTCATGGAAGTGGAATCACACAGTATTTTCTTTTTGTGACTGGCTTATTTCACTCAGCATAATGTCCTCAAGGTTCATCCATGTTATAGTGTGTGACAGGATTTCCTTCCCTTTTAAGGATGTTAAAAATCCTCACGTCTGTTAGGATTTTATGAATTTTATTAATCTTTGCATATTTGATATTTTGGGAGGTAATCCCCATGAAATATTCTTCAAGGGTCAACAATTAGGGTTGGTCAGGGAAGACCAGTAGATTGTGATAAAAATATCACAACCTTTATCTTAGGGTATTACTGAAGTTAAAGTTGGAGATAAAAGCAACGTGATATATATGAACTCAACAATATGAGTATCAAGGACGTAGAAGAGGCTTAATGTTAATTACTAGGAGAAAAGGTTAAGGAATGTGGAATCTGGACAGGCACACACTTGGGAAGACGTGAAAGCTGTCTTCAAAAAATTGAAAGGTGGTCACAGAGAGAAGGGATTATCTTTCTTCTGGGCTTTCCCAAGAGGTTGGATAGGTAGGATTTATTGGTGGAAGTTAGAGAGAGATGGATTTTAACTTTATCTGAGAAAGACCATTGTTGGTGTCCCAAGAAGAGACATCTCGGCTTAAGACGTCCCAGCCAACAGCCCAGTGAAATTACAGAGTGGTGGTTCTGAGTGTGGATCCCTGAGATCCGGGGAGCATTCCACACCATCAAAACTATTTTTATAATTATACAGAGACTCTGATGCCTTTAATGCTGCCATTGACATTGGTGATGCCGGATAAGTGGCGGATAAAACTGCTGATGGCTTAGCGTATGTACAACCAGCTGTATCTGTCACCTGCAGCACAGTGACAACAGACAGGTATCGTCTTCCCTTAAGAAGTTCCTTGTTGTAGCAGTAAAACATATTCATTTCTTAAATGTGCACACTTTAATCTTTCTCATGTCCCGTGTGATGAGATGGGAGATATGAATGATGTGCTTTTGGACACCAAAGTACGATGATGATCTGAAGGAAAAACACATGTGAGATTGACATGTTTAGCTGAACTAGACACCTTGTTCACAGGAAATCATATTTTCCTTAAAAGAATGGCCGACAGAAGATCTCTGCTCATTCAGATGTAGGAGACACCTTCTCAAGCAGAATAAAGCAATCTGTTACCTCAAGGGAAAGTACCAATACTTTTTTTCTTGCCCATAAAGTCTGAGTATTTAAGTGACAGAATTTGGAAAACTCACCATCCACCACAAAGTTCCGGTGACTTTCCAGTACCTATTCTAACGAGCTCACTGGTGATGGGATAAGTGGGTTTTTGGTATCACATATTGAAATATGTCAAAAACTCAGGAACTGGTATTTTCCAAATGACAAACCGCGTGGTGTTAGGACAGCACACATGGGGAAAAGTGTAAGATAAAGCCATGGATGTTAATGTAACAGTAAAAAAGTTTATCAGTGTGGTTTCAAATTCCACATTATAGTTTTCACATGGAACTCCCAAGTGACAAATTTTGGTATAGTACCAAAAAAAACACAGCAATTATCTGGAAAGGCTACTACAATACTCTCTTTTGCAAATACATACCTTGTATGGGGCTGAATCATTTTATATACTTCATGCAATGCAATGTATTTCAACAGAATGAATGATACAGCAGATATGTGGTTATCCAGAATTCAGAGACTCCAACTATGTTCCATTAAGCCAGATATCGAAGAGATTTTCAAAAAGGTGAAACAATGCTTCTCTTCTCACTTTGGTGGTTTTTTTTTCTGTTTTTTTGGACGTATAAGCGTTCTCAAAAATATTTTAACAGGGTATGGGTTTATTATTGTTATTATTAAATGAATCAATTGTCCATTGGCATTTTTCAGTTTTATGAAACTGAAATGAATATGCTATAGATTTTCAGACATAACCAGACACAATGCAAAGCTCTGAAGTTTCTTAAAAGTGTAAAGGGATCCTGAGTCCAAAAGGTTTCAGAACCATTCTTACAAAATCAAACATAGAGGCAAAATAGGCCACATGATGGTGGTTTGATCTATCCTGAGGGGCTACTTGTCATTTTTGTAAAAATATAAGATTTGATCTGCCATGTGGTGGCCATTTTTGGTCTAGGATATCTTATTGACTTCGTTCCTTCAAACCAAATAAAAGAAATCCCAAGTATGTTGTAACAGGCCTACCAGTCTTCAAAATAATTGGGATAAAAGTCAAAATCCTTTCATTATGTGGACCTGGTTTTATTTTCACAGAAAAAGGGCTTTCTATCTAATATTGAATACAAGATGCTGTTTATACCATCTGTAAGTAAATACTGATATCAGTCCAAAAGACACATCAACCCTAAAAAATATCAGTGGGCTGACTGGGGCCAGACCGAGGCAGGCCGCCATTCCTGCTCATGTCTGGGGCGAAGACTGAGGTGGTTTATAATTATATACAACAAAGGGGTGCCAATCAGGGAAAGTTCTCCTTTAAACGTGAAGGGAGAAGAGTGTCCTGTGAGTTTATAGCATGTAGTATTTCTCTTGTTTCCCGCTTTCACTGTGTTTACGATCCCCTGGAAGGCACATTACAGGCGAACAAACGACTGTTTGCACTTGATTTTTCTTTCATCGTAGGCTCTCCAAATGGCGAAAATATGTTTATGTGCAAATTTTAAACATTTGAGGATCATGCCTCAATGCTAACTGCTTTTCCCTTGAGAGACCAGTTCTAATTAAGATTTTAAAAAAATGTTCACCCCTTAATCAAAACTTTTAAATGATACTTTCTCATACTATTATATACCACCTATACCCTCATTGGAAAGTTCAACCCTGAAAAGATACCAACTATCTCCAGAAGAGTATGAACGTGGTAGTAACATGTAACTTATATATATGGCTGTTTAATAAGAAGGCTTTTAAATACACACTGTTACCTCCAAGGCAACGAGGCAACAAAATAGTGGTTTCCCTCCTGCTGACCTTGCAGGACACCTGAGCGTGTAATTTGTATCCTAAGAAACGTGTTGTTACTTACAGGATTGGGGAAATAACAGGAATCTTCAGATGGCCGTTCTTCCATCTGTTGAAGCAAGTAGTTAGTGACTATCGTTTAAGTGCTCTTAACTTGGCAAGGTACCGGGACACAGGAGTAACCAGACAAACTTACGTCTATTAAGTAAAACTGGCTTGGTTTCACAAAAATCTTCCCTGGCTGTGTTTGTAATCTGCTATTCTTAGGTCCGTCTCAAGACTTCCCAGGTGAAATCTGCCATTGCCAATAGAGGGAAGCTCATGGACTGTATCCATGTCTAGTAGTATTAATTCTTCTGAATGGGTGCAAGAAAGCATTACTGCAATTTTTTTTTTTTGCGTGTGTTCAACAATTACATTGTCTTCACGAAAATATTCTAATGTGGGTGGTTTATCACTTCTATTTTCAATATCAATGCATATAATCTATACAAATATGGTCAAGGTCAACACATTTAAGACACTCAATGTCACAATCTACTACTCTGTTAGTTCCATGAAGGCAGAAATCATAATTTTAAAAAATTACCTAAGTTGGTAAATTATTGTTTCATTATTTCTGACGCCTATCTAGGATCTTTGTAATAGCACATAAAATGGACACTTCAAGCCAGTACTAAAGAGAAATCAGTAATGTCTCTAAATTACCTAAAGAAGTACGAAACTGAAAAGCACTGTCAGATTGTTATTCCATTAGAAGCAATTTTAACAATCAGTACACTTGAAGTAATTTCCTGGTGCTATCAGCTAAATGACTCGATTATCCCTCTCTTTCATGGACACGTAGATTATTGGGATCAGCATTTATAAGCAGTGAGCAATGTAAAAAGTACAGAATATAAGGAAGTAAATCTACAAAGCATTTAGGACAGAGGATGAGTCATATTGAACTCGAAGTGAATAGTGAATGTGATTCAGACTTGTATGGCCTGATACAGTGACCACTAGCTTCCTGTGACTCTGGATGTGTAAAAGATGGTGTGCCCTGATGCCCACTGCAAGTGTGAAATACATACCAGGTCTCGAGGACTTCGTAGGAACAGAATAGTGCAATACATTCCATTCATAGTTTTACACTGACTGCATACAGCAATGATAATTCTTGAATAGATTGGTCTAAATAATATATGTTAAAGTTAATATAGCCTCTTTTTATTTTTCATGTGGCTACTAGACAAGTTAAGATTACCTATGGGTCTCTCTTATGTCTCCGCTGGGCAGCGCTGAGATGCACATGAATGCAACATGTGGATCAAAAATATTATCCACTAAAGGACCTGAACGTGAGAGAGGAAACCATCAAAACCCTAGAGGAGAAAGCAGGAAACAACCTCCTTCACCTCCACTGCAGCAATTTCTTACTTGACACATCCCCAAAAGCAAAAGAATCAAGAGCAAAAACAAACTGTTGGGACCTCATCAAGATTAAAAGCTTCTGCACCGCAAAGGAAACAATCCATAAAATTAATAGGCAACCGACGGAATGGGAAAAGATAGTTGCAAATGACATATCAGATAAAGGGTTAATATCCAAAATCTATAAGGAACTCCCCAAACTCCAAACCCAAAAAACAAACAACCCAGCAAAGAAATGGGCAGAAGATATGAACAGACACCTCTCCAAAGAGGACATCCAGATGGCCAACAGACACATGAAACGATGCTCAGCGTCCCTCCTCATCAGGGAAATACAAATCAAAACCACACTGAGATACCACCTCACGCCAGTCAGAGTGGCTAAAATGAGCCAATCAGAGAGCTCTAGATGCTGGCGAGGATGTGGAGAAACGGGCACCCTCCTACACTGTTGGTGGGCATGTAAACAGGTGCAGCTCCTCTGGAAAACAGTGTGGAGGTTCCTCAAAAAGTTAACACTAGAACTCCCCTAGGACCCAGCAATAGCACTGCTAGGAATTTACCCAAGAGATCCAGGAGTGCTGATGCACAGGGGCACATGTACCCCAATGTTCATAGCAGCACTCTCCACAATAGCCAAAACATGGAAAGAGCCTAAGTGTCCATCAACGGACGAATGGATCAAGAAGATGCGGTTCATCTACACGATGGAATACTCCATGGCAATGAGAAAGAATGAAATCTGGCCTGTGTAGCACCATGGATGGACCTTGAGGGTGTTCTGCTGAGTGAAATAAGTCAGGCAGAGAAGGACAAATATCATATGTGTGCACGTATAGGAGGATTAGGAGGAACTTAATGGAGGACCATGGGGAAGAAGAAGGGGGGAAATGGTGGGGAGAGGGAGGGAGGCAAACCATGAGAGACTCTTGAATGCTGAGAACAAACTGAGGGCTGATGGGGTGGGGAGAAGGGGAAGGGGGGTGATGGGCACGGAGGGGGGCACTTGTGGGGATGAGCACTGGGTGTTATATGAATCCAACTTGACAATAAGCTATTTGTAAAAAAAGAAATAAGTTGAAACCTCATGTACTGCATGATGTAAATACAGGATTCAAATATGAAAAAAAATTATTCACACATCTGCATGAATGGACTGCTTGTGAAGCATGCTAACAACATTATCTTGCACTAATTTTTAAAAACCCCTTTGGTGTGTTTGCCAGGTAACTTAGTTTTAAAAAATCTGTTCAATATGATTAGCTTCCAAACTTGTGGGCAATGGCGCGTTATAACTATTTGCTGAAACAACCTATGCCATTTTTCAACATTTTATTTTATTTTGCCATTCAGAAAGATCATGGTTTTGATAAATATTTGGGATGTGCCCTTGAAGGGCACTTGCTTAGACATATGACAAGAAATTCAAGGCATTTAAATAACTTAAGACCACATGGGAATGCACTGATGGATATGAGTTGCATATAAAATCTGCAGAATGTATATGGCACCCAAAATATTATTTTTTCTCTAAAAATTATAAGGGTCACCAAAATCAATACTTCTGGTGACCTGAAACATTGCTTTATCTCTCAAGTGTTAACAATAAATTTCTTGATGGAATCGGTCCATTCCTCTCAAAACGTAGCCCAGCTTTGAGCTCAGTTCCAAGATCACTTTGCTGGCTTGGGCTGGTTGAGTAAAGACATTAATGATCTACATCCGAAGGACAGTAAAACAGAGCAGACGACCACAGGTCAGAATGCTCGTCAGACTCTGGTGATGACTAGGTGATTCTGAAGGTTCAAAATCAATCATCAGTCGGGGGAATGAAGAGACTGCTCTCCTTCACCAGCCCCTCCCCCTGCCCGGTCTGTCTGTCTGTCTGTCTTCCCCCTTCCTCCCTGCCTTCCTTCCCCCTCCTGCTCTTGTCTGTCTTTCCCTCTCTCTCTGTCTCCCTCTCTTCGCTCTACCTCCCTCTCTTTCTTGATGCCGGCTAGACATCAGCAGCTCTCAGGTTTTAGGCAATCTGCATTTCGTTGCCCTCCCAGAGTGCTTTTTTGGCTCCAGTAAAACCCCTTCACAGTTCCGGCAAGTTTTGGGGTCCGTAAAGGGGTCCGAAGTTTTGTTTGTTTTGTTTCATACTTTTGCTGCTCTTATCTCTCTTTTTAAACCCCAGTTTTGACCTAACGCCCTGTGCAAACCCATCATGAATTCAACACTCTTAGCATGCTCCATCAAAGCCACTAGCCTTAATATTACCCCGTGGTCGGCCTCCTCCCCGACCCTGGTCCATAATAAAAACCCAGGTGGCCCCAGCATACCTCAGGAAAGTGGCTCAGACAACTGATATAATGAAGCAGTTTGTGTGAATATGATAATAGATACCGATGGCATTGTGTATTCTGCCACCAGACAACACACTCAAAATTTAACGGTGACCTGCTTTTATAATAATACAGAGGATTTATGATGTGACATTTGGGTATGGAATATTTGGTATAAGACTGACCTTTTAGAGTCCCTTTAATTAAATAACAGTCCTGACTAATCCACCTTGTTTTGATTCTTTCTGTATAAAATCTACAGAGCTATCAATTTATCGTAATCACTTTTGAGACCGCCTGTCATCCTTTGGATTAGAAAGATCTCATTCAGTTCAGAAAAATAAAAAAGAAATGTTACGTTAGTGGCAGTGGGTTCTGTTATTATTGGAATAATTTGTAAATAATTAAAATAAATACAGTTTATTTAAATAGTATTAATATATAAAACGTGTGTACGTTTGTTATATAAATAATGTCTATATGCAGAAATATAAGTAAATAACACGTTGTATGTGTGTGTGTAATACATAAACAGAGAGAAGAAAATGTTCCCAAGGTTACATAGACTAGGATATAACAGAAAGAGGATCCTAACTCAAGTTTTCTGAACCTGGAGCCTAAGCTTTGTGGGATCATGTTACTTTTGTCTTCTTAGACCCAGCCCCATGAGCAAAGCAAATAAAGAAAAAGATAAATTTCATAAGGCTCATGAATTTTAGTTTCTTTGTAACCAGATCATTGAAAAATTGGCAGATTTTTCACCAAATTCATAGAATACATTTGGAATGGTCTGTGTGAGACTATAGGTCACATGGCAAACAGACAGCTCCACGCTCATCCCATCTCCAACGGATGAAGGGATAGGGTCAGATCCCAGAGAAATCTTGCTGCGGAATCACTGTCACCAAATCGGAAGGTACGGTTTGGTGGTCGGTCTATATGCTTTACCCAGAAACTGCCTTGGGGAGTCCTGATAAAGGGCAGGGCTCAAAAGAGGAGATGATCCCTTCCCTAGGGCCCAAGCCCGGCTGGCAGGGCTGCTTGTCTAGAGGAGATGGCCACAGTTAGACCGCCTGCCGAGCAACAATGTAACCACCTTCTGAGAAGCTGTCATGTGGACGGGTGGACCAGCAGCGCCCTCCCCAGGTCCGATGAGCCAGCATCACTGGGGAAATCTCTGGACCCAGGTGAAGCAACAGGTGTCCATTTTCCCTAGGGCAGCACACGGAGGTAGAGCGGAACTTGAAGCCAGACTCAAGGACGATGATATCTACCGTGTGGCTATGAGGCATTTAAAATGAAAATAGAGAAGAGCAGACCCGTCCCAGAACCCTGACTTCGGTCCTTTCCTGCCGGCTAAGCTTTGGTGAGTGGAGAAGGCCCAGGACCCTCACCTGGTGTGATTGGTGGGGAACAGGTCTTACGATGGGGCTAGAGTCTAAGCCTTACACTGGCAGCTATAGGTCATGGCAAACTTGTTCAAAAATTAGTTTTACAATTGGGGTAGATATTCATGTTTCCTTTTTTTTTCTTTCCTCTGAGCTATTGAACAAAAATATAAACCTCACATCAATTTTTAAATAGTATGTTTCAGTCAGTCTCAGTCCCAAGAAGTTGCGTGCTTGCATAGAGTAGATAGTACTGAGGATAGGTGTAAGGCATGTTTAACCCTTGAAACTGGAAACAAGCTCAAGCCATAGAAATTTGGAAGAAAGTATTAGATACGAAACTTCCTGGGGTGCCAGGGGGGGCTAAGTTGGTTAAGTGTTTGACTTCAGCTCAGGTCATGATCTCATGGCTTGTGAGTTTGAGTCCCATGTCAGGCTCTTTGCTGACAGCTCAGAGCCTGGAGCCTGCTTTGGGTTCTGTGTCTCCCTGTGCCTCAGCCCCTCCTCCACTCATGCTCTGTCTCTCTCAAAAAAATAAATAAACATTAAAAAAAATTTAAGAATCATTCTAGAACTTTGAAAATGTCCAGTATTCTACTCATTTGAAAGATTAGAGAGAAATCTTTTAAAAAACTTTTTAATTTAAAACATTTTTAACGTTTATTTGCATTTTTTATTTTATTTATTAATACTATTAAATTTTTTAATATTTATTTTTGAGAGGGGGGAGGGGCAGAGAGAGAGAGGGAGACACAGAATTTAGGTTCTGAGCCATCAGCACAGAGCCCGATGTAGGGCTCGAACTCACGAAGCGTGAGATCATGACGTGAGCCGGACTCTTAACCGACCAAACCTCTCAGGCGCCTCTATTTATTATTTTTATTTTTAATGTTTATTTATCATGACCTGAGCCAAAATCAGACACTTAACCTATTGAGCCACCCAGGCCCCACAGAGGGAAAGTTTTGATCAATAATTGAATAAAGCCTAGCTTTTACTCAGCTGGAAAATTCCATGTAGAGTTGCCTCATGAGAAGGAGCTTAACTGCAAAGCAACAAACAGCTCCATTTCCAAACATCTGCCCTGTTGATTACCAAAATGGAGCATGTAAGTGAAGATACTAGGAGAGGTCAAGGCTAACTTGTCTGAGACTTCCCCCTGCCATCTGGCATCCCAAAGAGAGACTTGGCCTCCTTCAGGCTTCCGAGAACATGGGTTATGGCTGTGATTAGGGCTGGTGCACACATAGCAAATATGAATTACAGACTATAAAATTAAGTGGAAAATCCAGAGATTTTTTCCATACATAAAAATGTAAAATTTACGAAAGTTATTTTAGAGACAAAATATAATTTACCAAAAATCAATACCTAATAAACTATAAGATTTCTAATTGACCAAACTTCTAGAACATGAATTACTTTCTGTGTAAGTGCCGTCACAATCAGCCACACTCAGGACAACGGCTCACTTCATCTCAGAAGTCAGCTTTGGATAATGTGGCATTCAGCTCTTGACCTTGGGAGATAAGGGAGCTGGAAAATAAACGTTTACTTCCCCGATCCATGGTAAACATATTTCCATGACTATGTTAGGATGCCGTGTTCAAAGAAATGCTACATTGAAGCAAGATCTTTGGTTAATATAGAGTATTTGGGGATTTTTATTCTATGCAGATGTGTATATATTTGGGAATATCACCTGCAATATTCATGTGGCTTGCATAAATCTGTGAGTCACCTTTGCGACGAAATAAGTCTAAAGGCCAAGGCCTGATCTAATGTCAGGATGAGTCAAGAGTGGAAATTAGGTAGCCAAAGCAAGCAAAGTGAAAAGACGCACACACCAGTGTGGGGAGCAGGGTGAAGGCACACAGGGGAGTCGGGCCCTGAACTTTAAAACAGACGCATGCTGGAAATTATTCTAGGACACAGACGACCATGTAGAGTCACCCTTCTTTAAAAACAGTTCTTTGTGGAGGCGAAATTCAATTACCGTGATGTGATTTATAGACCGCGCTCACAAACGTGGCTACTTTTGCTCTTCTCATGTGGCTTAAATGCTCACCGTGGTTTCCTATTTGGATAAAATATTATTTCGGTCTTTGGTCCCTTTCTTCTAAATTTTCTAGATACACTCTTACTGTTAACTTCAAATTGAAACTCCAAAATGCGTCACGTAAAACTCTAAGACAACTGTATTATTGGTTCATTCTCTCGCATTGCTTCCCAAAGAGAAAGGCTTTAATCTGAATCCTTTATATGCAAAGAAAGCTTAAATCAGAACTGCCTTTTGTTGAAAAATAAAACAAAACAACAATGTTCTTGGTTAATAGAGTTTATACTAGGATCTATCATGTGCCTTTTGTTTAATAAGAGTATTCAAATATAAAGTAATCAACTGGGAAGGAAACGAGGGAAAAGTAGAGGAAGTATGATACAAGAAAAGAATCTCATGTGTGAAAGAACATATGTATTAGAAGAGTTGTTTTTGATTCTATACACTTAAAAAATGTTTTTTAAGTTTATTTACTTTTGAGAGAGAGACAGAATGCGAGCTGGGGAGGGGCAGAGAGAGAGGGAGACACAGAATCGGAAGCAGCTCCAGGCTCTGAGCTGTCAGCACAACGACGTGGGGCTCGACGTGGGGCTCGAAATCAAAAGCGGTGAGGTCATGATCTGAGCTAAAGTCTGACACTTAACCCAGGCACCCCATACACATGTTTTAAAAACAAATATTACATAGACAGAAAGGTCCAGAGAAAATATTTATGAGCCAGTATTCAAAAACAGAACTTTTAGTGAGATAGATACACAGTTTTAAATAAATGTGAAAAAAATTCTATAAGCGATAAACTCATATTTTTAAAATCATATTTCTGTTCTGCCCAAATATGTGCATGTATTTCCATAGGCATAGCAGAGAAATAGTAGAAATGAAGATATTCTGCCTAAAGTGACTTTACACAAAATATATAAAAACGTGGATGGATCCAAGAAAGATCATCACATTGAGAATGTTTGAAACAGGAGTGGGATGAGGAAACTTTTCCCGCTACCCGCTAAGCCTCTGTTAGTCTTTAATAAATACACTAATTGACTGGTGTTTATCTGGCAAAAGAACACGAGATGTTACATCATCCAGTCGAGAACCCAAAATCATCCGTAGGAGCTTGGCGTGCGGTCACATTGCATTGCAGATCAAGGGGAGGGAACTGTCTCCATTTACTTGCGCCCCGTCCGCACCTCCTGCTACACACGCTGGAAAGCCCAGGTGGACGAGACCCAGTGTGTGAGTGCGAAAGTGGGTGCACAGGGTGAGGAAGAGCACTGGAGCAGCTAGAGAGGACGGTGAAGTCGGGAGCCGCCAAGCCAGGAATGTAAGTCATGGATTTAGTAGGCTTAGGAGCTAGAGGCAAAAATGACAAAGGAAAATTTATTTATACTTCACATTTGACTGCATGAAATGTAAATGTTTCTGGACATTAAACATAACAATCAGGCCCAAAGGCAAACAACAGAAAGAAAACACACATGCAAATGTACAGACCCACGCACAAGAGGGAGCAGATGCCCAGCACCAGTAAACACGGGCAAAGAGGGTGAGCGGACTTGCCGAAAGAGGAAATCTAAACGGCTAACCAAAAATATAAGAAACGCCGACCCTCATTAATAATTGAATTAATGAAAATAATAAGATACTGCAGTTGATTTTTTTTTTTTGTACAAATTTTAAAAGGATTAAAATGGTTTGTGGTGGTGTAATATGATGAGGTGTGTTCTTGGGCTTTGCGTTTCAGTATGAAAATTAATTAAACTCTTCTGACCATCACTTAAAAATATGTGTATGTATCAAGGACCTTAAAAATGTCCATGGCCCTTGGTCCCGTAAGTATCGGTCGGGAGACTTGTTTGGTGTTATATAAGGGTTCTGGTTTTAGAAATTCATCTTAAAACATAAACCTTTGGTAAAAAGTATTTAGAAAGGTCTTCAACATGAATATTCCAAAGTCAAGGGAAGGTTAAGTAAAGTGGTGAGAAATAGTGTACTATCTTCTAAATGATGTTTCCAATCAGATTTTATTTGACTTAATGTATTTTTTTAATGTTTATTTAGTTTTAAGAGTGAGACAGAGAGCAAGCAGGGGAGGGACAGAGAGAGAGGGAGACACAGAATCCCAAGCAGGCTCCAGGCTCTGAGCTGCCAGCACAGAGCCTGACGTGGGGCTTGAACCTCCAGTCTGATTTCAGTGGGTGACCTGAAGACGGATGAGAACAGGGGCAGCTGCACTGTGGATGGAACGAGACATGAAAAATGGCTAACAGGCTATTTATCTTCCAATAAGTGAAAAAGGTTTCAAATCAGCAGACTAACTGTGTCATCTGGTAAATGGTCTTTTCCCTTTGTTATTCATTCTTTATTTGCTCACCCATTCATTCATTCATTCATTCATTCATTCACTCATTCCCTAAATGAGAGTTAATCAGAGTTCACTGCCAGGAAGACACACAAGATAAACAAACCTCAATAAAATATAGTAACAACTGCTAGAACTTGATATTCTAGCAGAAAAACACACAGTAGTCTCATAGTCTCATACTCAGATTTTCTCTTTCTCCCACAACACTGTTTTGCACACGTGCTAAGATGCTGTGTCTGCCCACACACACCCAAATCCTGCTTTGCGCTAAGGTGTCCAGGGGGGTGACTGTCTTTAAAATCGTTTCCCCCCCCATTAAAAAATAATGTGTAGTAACGTCTTAAAATAGGAATAGTCACAATATATCTAAAATTATTTTGAATGATGATAATGTTTCATGATACGCTTCAGGTACATATCTTTTTTTTTAATCGTAAAGATTTTATTACTTTTCAGTGATCTCTATAACCACCGTGGAGCTCAAACTCACAACCCTGAGATGAAGAGCACATGCTCTGCGGACTGAGTCAGCCAGGCGCCTCTCCGCCATACATTTCTATCACGTAAAGTGGGATGTGTCTAGATACAATGATCATGTATCATTTATCGTAAAAGTGAGACTCGGAGAGTCCTCTGTGACCTGCTTGGGGATGGTGAAGGAATCTTTGCCCTAAGAAGACACTGGATACACATACGGGATTCACATGGCAGAGCCTCTGGCTTTAGAACTAGTTTCCTGGTCGGTCTTGTTTCCTGAGCAATCGCGTGTCCTGTTTGCCGCATGATGTTGCTCTGAGCACAGCGACTTATCTCAGCTCCTGGCACACGGCTCCAGCCTGGCAGCCACGTTGGGAAGGTGTGTTTGCTAGTTTGTGTTGGTTGGTTGGTTGGTTGTTCTTGAGTTGCTGGTTTAATGGCACATCAAGTCTCCCCACAGACAATTTCTGAGATATTTTCCTACCTAATTTTCCCTACGCTTTTGAGTTCATTGTGACTTGGGTCTCTTACCTCTCTCCGAGGTGGCCCTTTCTGCAAATTGCTGTCCTGTTAGAGGATCGGTTTATATGGTCAACATGCTCGACACCGATAACTTCTGTAGGGACTATATGTGAAGTCTGACCAAGGTGACCCAGGAAGGGGGGTTGTGAGCTGTGATCCTGTGCTCCACACATAGGCTACCCATGAGAGGATACGTTTTTGTTTTCTTGAAATCTCTGTATTGCAAAACTACTGCTCGTTGCCAAAGTACCTGACCACAGAGCAAGGCGTAGCTTTGTCCGTGAGGCAAAGGAATGTCGTGGCTTCCCCGGTCCCCCTGTTCTGGCCGACGTAACATTAACTGAAGTGGTCCAATAGGGATTCCTTTGTCAAATAATTTCATTGTGTATTTTATTAACCGAAACTTACAATAAATTAAAAATTACAAAATCCTAGTATAATCTTCTGTTTCATCTTCCTGAAGATTTGTAAGAACTGTTAGTTTATCTTGAGAAGATATCCCAAGGGGTGGCTCAAGGACTATGATTTAACAAGCTGCTCCCTGGAAAAATGGGGTCTGTCTTGAAATAAATTGGGAAACAGCCTCAATCCCATTTTCCCCTCCCCTCGGGCTCCGTTGCGGTAGTGCATCAGTGCTCCGAGGAGTAATGAAAGGACTTGATCCTATTTGGTTAATCCAGAATTTCCCAATTCAGTCTCCCCACATGGCTTTTTGAACAAAACATCCTGTACCAATAAATAAAAATTACTGTAATTAATAAAATATTATTCCCGTAAACGATTACAGCTTATAGTATTTTTTGCTTTAAAATATAAACATTATAAGCTGTAATGGTTTGCGGGAACAATATTTCATTCATTAGAATAATTCTTACTAATTTTTTACTAGAAAATCATACCTTAAATTACTTTAATTTGCAATTTATATTTCTTACTGAGTCAAAGAGGTTTCATATGCTTGTATTCTAGTTGGATTTTCCTTTTTTAAAACGTTTTTATTTAAATGCCAGTATAGGTAACATACAGTGTAATACTGGTTTCAGGTGTATGATATAGTGATTCAACTCTCTGTGCACCACCCAGTGCTCATCATGGCAAGTTCAGTTCTTAATCCCCATCACCCATTTCACCTACCCCTCCACCTACCTCTGGTAACTAGCAGTTTGTTCTCTTTAGTTAGGAGTCCGTTTCTGGTTTGCCTCTCTCTCTATTTTGTCCCTCCTTTCCTCTTTTGTTTTGTTTCTTAAAGTCCAAGTGTCCACCAACTGATGAATGGATAAAGATGTGATATATCTTTACACACACGTAAAATATATACACACACATATCATATATAAACACATATAACAGAATACTACTCAGCCATAAAAAAATACCATTTTGCCATTTGCGGCGACACGGATGGAGAGGAAGAGTGTTATACTGAGTGAAATAAGTGAGTCAGAGAAAGACAGATATCTTATGCTCTCACTCTGCTAGTAATTTCAGCGGTAAGATTTTCAATGTTTGTATATCCTTTAAAGATGTGCCACTTGGATTCTCCGTTGCTTTGACCTGAAATTAATATAAGGTACATTTACCTGTGCTAACACATATGAATACATTTCCTAGGTTGTCAACATGTTTTTATTTTGATTTTGTTATTTATGCTGGTTTTGAAATTTGTAGACTAAGTTTCCAAATGTATTCTAGCTGTAAATTTTATTTTTTAATTTTAAAATCCATTTTAGTTTCTCAGTACGCCAGTCTATGTTTCTGTGAAGCCAGGGCTGGAGGCGTCCTTACCTCCTCCGTATCTGTTTATTTTTAGTTTTTCCACATGCCATTCTGTAATCCACCTAGGGTTTATTTCGGTACGTAGTCTAAGTTTGGCATCTAAGTGTTTTTATTCCAACAAGACCTATTAAAGGACTAATTTTTTTCTTCCCCAGTGAAAGTCTGAAATCTGTCTCCTAGAGTGAGCGGCTGCTCCCTTCCCCACCACGCGCTTGGAAATACGGACGTGTACCCACCCGCACCCTCAAGTCCCTGCAGCCTGAGAGAGGGCTCATCACCCCAGGTGACACCTCGGGTAAGTGGCTAAGACCAATATTTATTTACTTAAAACATGATGAGTCCTCTTCTGGTTGACCTGCTTTACACTGGCTTCCTGGTCAATGTTAACTTCCCTGCTGGGATTGGTCAGGCCGGATGGAAGTGTATGCCTGTGAACCTAGTAGCAATCGTCACAGGCACTGGCAGCAGAGAGTCACTACAGGATGTAAGGTGAGCAAACCCCCGGGAAGCGGCTGGAAGTGACGGCACCGGGCGCGGCAGCCTCCTCCCCGCTTCGGTGCTGCGCATCCACAGGAAGCCGCCTGGCCCCTCTGTGCACCGGCCACCTCCCCCGTCGGGCAGGAGGGGTAACTGTCCAGGTGGCGGGCTCCGGAGAGAAGGATCTGGATATGCAGACTCCCTCCCTTCGCTCCTGTCTCCGGAATCCACCTGTCTCCAGGGGCTTTCTTTCTTGGCGTTTGGCTTTTGTGCGCTTAGCGCCAGAGCTGGCCCCCTGGGAGGGGACCCCCGAGCTGTCAGAATCTGGTTCCAGGGCTCCTTGTTAGGCAGCCTCTGCGCTCCACTCCTCGGCCTGGTCTTCCAGCCCAGTGCTGGTGAAGCTGGTGTTTTCTTCGCCCTTTCCCAAGCTCCTGCACTTCTCTTTTAGTCGCTTCCAAGTATGGACGGCTATGCAAGTGCCATTGATTTTTCCCACACCCCCAGCAGTAATCCAAGATTAGGAGTAAACATGATGCCGGCCGCCCGGGGGCTCAGTCACTTGAATGACCGACTTGCCTTCTCATGGTTCATGGGTTCAAGCCCCGTGTCCAGCTCTGTGCTGGCACCTCGGAACCTGGACCCTTTTTCAGATTCTGTATCTCTCTCTCTGCCCCTTCCCTGCTCTCCCTCTCTCTCTCTCTCGCTCTCTCACTCTGTCTCTCAACAAACAAACAAACAAACGAACATCAAGGAAAAAAGAATAAACATAATGCAAGGAGGGGCATCAGTTGAGCATCTGACTCATTTTCGGCTCAGGTCATGATCTCCTTGCAGGATTTTTTACCTCAATACCAGGATTTGTTGTCTCGCTGCTTCAAAGAATGAAGACGTGGGCACAAAATGAGCAGCAGGAGAAAGTTTATCCGAATACAAGATGAGAGAGGAAGAGTGAAATATGAAAGCTCTCTTTACAGAGAGGGGGCATTCGAAAGTGAATACCCCTGACTATAGACAAGGGACATTATCTTACAGGGTTTTGGTCCATTCTCTCCTTCCTTTTCATTTGCTGGCCTGGTAACTGTTGGTGCTGAGTTGTCAGTTTCTGTGGAAACTTGAGGTGGGAGCAGGCAGTGTTTGTTACATTTGTAAGAAGAACTTTATGTCTGAGGGAGTTTTCTCATGGCCAGAGGTTCCCAGCACTGTTTTAAAATATGTGTGCTTTTCCCCTACCTTCAGGGACCTCAAGTCCTAACCTTTCCCTCTTTACCTATTTAATCCTATCTTTCCCTATCACAATCTCACGATTTGTGAGTTTGAGCCCCGAGTCATGCTCTGAGCTGACACTGCAGAGCTTGCTTGGGATTCTCTCTCTCTCTGCCCCTCTTCTGCTCATTCTCTCTCTCTCTCAAAATAAATAAAAGTAAAAAAACACATAATGCAAGGAATGAAAATATCAGCTCCCTGTATGCGTAAAGACTCATTAAATCTATGTCATTGGGTTTTAGTAAAGACATTTTCTGACTTCTCTTTTCTTGAGACCTCATATATGCACGTATAAGAGTTGTTCAGGAAGCTACAGTATAGAGAAAAATACATGTATATTCTCTGCAGATAGATAGACAGATGTGCAGATATATAGGTCTTCTGACCTTGGAGATATATACATGTCGTCTGTCTTTCCGTTTCTCTTCAATTTTCACAAAACATGTTGAAAAGTGATTCATCCTATAAACCACCACAACAAAAGAGATTGATTTTCCCCTATGTTTGGAGGACTCAAAAATTCAAAGGCCGCTGATGTAACCTGCATGGCGCTCACAGCACGTGGACGTGGTGGTCATGGTCAGTTGCGGGGAGTCAATCCTGCTGGCGCTGGCTCACTGTGGTCCTACGTGCGTTCACCTAACTCTGTCCGACAGAGAGGTTCACAGAAATTGTCAACACCTCTGGAGTTCTTGCAATAATCCTAAAATAAGACCATGGACTCCAGGATGGTGGAGGTAAATGTCCTCAGTAATAGTTTCATGACCTGCACGTATCACAGCACCGGAAATGTAATGGGCAATAAATATTGCTTAGAACAAAAAACATGACTGGGGCGCCTGGGTGGCTCAGTTGGTTAATCGTCCGACTTCAGCTCAGGTCCTGATCTCGCAGTCCATGGGTTCGACCCCTGCGTTGGCCTCTGTGCTGAGAGCTCGGAGCCTGGAGCCTGCTTCAGATTCTGTGTCTCCCTCTCTTTGTTTCTACCCTGCTCTCTCTCTCTTAAAAATAAATAAACATTAAAAAAATAAACAAGTAAATAAAAAACACGACTGAAGAATCCACTAAAGATAAGCACTAGTCTCAACTTAAAAGCAGAGAAAGCAAACCCAGCGATAGGAAGGGCACACACCCGCGAAGCTCTGGTGCGGCCCGTCTGGTGAGCACAGTGCTTCTCCTGGCTATGTGTCTTTGGATTTTGAGATAAATGGATATGAGTCAGCAATTCTGTTCTTAGAGTAAAGTAGCACCGTGTGAGTCCCAACCTCTTAATCAGGAAATGCCGGAAGTCTAACAAGTCCCCCCTCATTTTTTAGTTTGCTCTCTGTTGCTATGGGTTACTGCACCTCATTCTGGAGAAAGCAAAAAAAAAAAAAAAAAGGCAGGTTTTCAGAAATCAGGAAATCTCACAAATTTCTGGAAATCACTATTTCCAGAAAAGGCTTTAATTCTACCCCATTTCAATTGCCTCACATAATAGGAATGACCAGACTCTCTCTGTTCTGGGGTCTTAGCATAAAGCCGGTCAGTGGAATTCAGACTTGAAAGCCAAGTCCTTTAACACATACTTCTGAGCCGTTAGTTGGCACTGACCTTGGGCGGATGCCCGTGCATGGCTCATCTTGAAGTGTCTTCTTTCTAGAATTCTATCCTCTTCTTTAAAGACTTGATCAGATGGTGGTTATGAAGGTAAGGGCACCCAGAGGAGTGCCACTTCCCTGGACAGATGAGACAGGTCCAAGAAGACAATTTTTTTCTTTAAGTGGGGTCGCCTTTTTTCTGAACAAGTCTTGCATCTGCGGTAATTTTATGCTACAATGTGAATAATGGGTCTGGAAAAGCTTGCTTTCCAGGACAGACGTACATATCTGAGGCATTTTTTCCTGCTATTCAATAATGATTATTTTGATTACACAGAGAAATTCCTTGGGAAGCACAATACTATAATATTAATGTGAAAAAAAGCTAAAAATGTTTTCTTGGGTATTAGATGATGGTGAAACAGGTAATTCGTGTGTGTGTGTTGAATAATGCAGAGTAAAGTTACCCTGATTCCATTCATCAGTTGATTTAATTTAATTTTGATTCCATGTTAATCTTTATTCAGTACCCCCCTGTCCCCCCACACCCCCCGCCCAAATCTCTGCAAGGTGGACCCATGGATGTCCCAGACATGAGGTCAGGAGAGCCTAGCTGAGCTCTTGGGTCTGGGGATTACTTTCCGGATTTATTTGCAGGGTGTTTGTGATGGGCAATTCTTAACTCTTGCAGAAGACTAATTACTCCTTGTACCTTTTAAAATTAAAATGTATCTGAGACCTTGCCTCAATTTAACAGGACTCTGAAGGGTACCTTATTCAGCCGAAGCACCAGGGGCCCCGGTAGCCAAGCTTAGCAGATAAGAAGATTAGGAAAACGGATTTTAACTTTCATTTCTTTGATGTGAAAGGTAAGAAAACCTGATTTCAATATTTAATTCCTTTGATATTTTACTTTTGGATTTAATTTTCCTGAACTTTAACTTGCAAGAAAATTTTATTCTCTGCACTTGAATTTCTCCCTGGAAGTTCTGAAATGGCAGATTTGCATTCACACTGGGTGGGTGGGTCTTTCCGAGGTCATTTTATTATCTTGCCCTTTTGACACGGGGATTGGACTCTTTTTCAGGACTTGTAAGGGCCATGCTGACAACTTGCGTGGCCGACACTTGGGATGAGAGAGAGAACAAGAGGGATTCTTTCTGGCTGGGACACGGAAGGCCTCTGAGTTACGTTAATCACTGAAGGGCTCTGAGCTGCTATAGAATCTTCTGGAAGCAAAGGGAACTGTTGAGGGCAGTTGTCCTGGGGGAGCTGAAGGCCAGGTTTGGGAAGATGCTCATGCATGGAGGAAGGGGCTGAATGTGCTCTCAGTCGGGCCCCCAAATCCCATTACGAATGGGTCTGGCTCTTGCTAACATCGATCTCATGCTGAATGCTCCGGGCCCGTGCAGAGGACCAGACTCAAGTGATATCTGCTGTTGCTTCTCACCCCTGCACCTCAGCTTCCTGAGGCCCCACTCCGCGTGCTCTTCTGTAGTGATGTGCAGTCATCACACACGGGCTCAGCCAGTAGCGCCCCCCACCCATTTCTTCTCCTGGGACCAAGTGGTATACTCGCAAATTTTAAAGTCAAAAGGAAAGGAAAGGAAATCCTCAGTGAACCACCGGCAGATCCTTTTACTGTCGCCCCAGACTGAACGAGTAGCAGAATCAGCAGAGTCATGGGTCTGTTCAGAGTGTAACTATAGGATTTTGTCCAGCGTCTGGCTTGTACCAGCCTGTGCCCCTGGGTAACTTCTTTTCTGGTCACACTGGGGGGCCCCCCAAACTCACACCCACACCCACGCTATGGGCTATGCCTTTGTTACCCGGTCCATTGTCCCAGATCTTGGTCAGAGAGCATTTCCTCCAGGGAGATTTTCTCATTCCCTCAGCACCTCTCTTCTGCATACCCCTGGTACCTAGGAGGTAGGACCCCAGGGCCATCATTTCCAACTGTAACATTGGAAGAGTCTACATACATGCCAGTCTTTTCCTGCTACACCTAAAGCCATTCAAGGGCAGGAAGCGTATCTTGTTTCCTTTGTTGTTCTTGTTGTTTTTTAAGTCGGTTCCACACTCAGTGTGAACTCGAACTCACAGCCCTGAGATCAAGAGCCGTGTGCTCTACTGACGGAGCCAGCCAGGGGCCACTCTTATTTACTTTTTAATAATCCAACCTCCAGTACAGAGCTTGGCATAAAAGAGGAGCTCTGTAAATAACTTTTGAACAGAACAAAGGACATTTTGACGTGTATTTACTTACGTTCTCACATTTTTCAAATGACTCAGAATAAAACCAGTAAAAATGTCTTAAAAGTGGATATCTGTGTAGAAATGCTTTAGTGGAAAAAGGCTGATCAGAGACTCGCAGCACCAAAATCATTGCTTTTAAACTGGTTATTTTCACCTATTATTTTGCCCCTGGTGGCTCTCCCTTGGTCTAGTGAATTGATGTCGAAAGGTCAGCCATCACACCAATATCCATGCCTTGGTCGTGACATCCATGACAGACCAAGTCATTCCATGCCTCGGTCTGTTGCCTTGCTTGTGAAATCAGAGATAATGACCACTCTCAGCAATATTGATAAAAGGATCCTTGACTGAAAAATTTCATAACCAAATGCTGGCAAATAATGATTTCTAGCACATTCTTTTCCTGAGGTTCTAAATATTAGTAATCAACAAGAGAAAGGGTGGGTTTCCGATTCGATACTTTGGTATTTCTATCTGTCAAATCAAGCTCTCTGAGTTAAATATTCCAGTCAACTTTAACTCACGTCTCTTGTTTCCAAATTATTCAGTGATGTCATAGAAAAAAATATTTGCTTGATCCTATCATTAGATATGCTGTCAGGCTTATAAAATGATATGATTTTTCATTTCAGTAAACCATATTTAAATCATCATCGTATTCCTTATCCATCTACTAGGCAGTAATTTGGTTTACTGCTATCATGTGAATTTCACATTTTTTTGACTCTTGGCTCAAAATTGCTCTTATCACCCATTTCCCAAGTAAAATACTACACCCAGAGATAGTGTAATATTACAGAGAAATGTCTATGGAGCACAAATAAACCAGGAAAGTGAAAGAAAGTTGGAAGCTGACACTGGAAGTCGGGGGGTCCACCTCACGTCGAGTGTGGGGCCACATCCTTCAGAGTCAACTTCAGCCTTGACCTTTGGTTCTTTTTTCTTTATTTCTCTTTCCCACTTTTTGGCATTCATAGAGTTTTAATGTTTATCTCTATGCTGATAAACTCCGACTTGCTAGATCTGATTTCTTACTCTATTTTAATAATTTCCTATTTCCTGCATATACCTCAATTTTGGATATTTCCAATTTGCAAGTTGCGTGAATAAGAACAGACCAAAAATCGGATTTGCATTCAAAGTTTGGGGACCAGTCTTATCACCAACTCGAACCTATGGAGAGCAATTTCCACAGGCGAGGATGTAAGAGACGGATGAGTGAGTGAAGCTTCCCCCAGTCTGGAGGAGGCACCTCCTCTCTCTCCCTCTCCCTCTCCCAGGCTGAATGAGCTTTGCACCATTCAAGGCTCTACCCAGAGCCACAACTGCAACTTTCTGGGATATGAGGTCCGACCGCGTGTGTGCACCAGGCCCATCCCATCCCCGGAGGAACGGCTTAGCAACAGCAGTCCTCACCTCCTCAAACCCAGAATCTTCCCCCTCCGCAGCCACTGTGCTCCCTGCTGCCATGGAGCCGTAGTCACAGCCACCTGGGTGCATTGCGGGTAACCTTCCCTGTTTATTCTTCATTGGATCAGACCACTCCTGATAATCTGTTCTCAACAGTATTTCTTAGCTGCGCCCTTTATGATTTCAACACATAGCTGCCCGACCAAGAACATTTGTTCAACACCATCCCGTGGTCCTGATTTTAATCTCCCTTCCTTTATTCCAGCACCACTTCCACTGCCTCGGCTTCCGACCAGACGGCCGCAGAGCACTGCGGCTGTCTCCACAAGACTCAGCCGGGGCCTGGAGTCCTCTGAGTGTCACCATGACCCTCGGCCTCAGACACTTGTCGCTCTGCTCCTAGCAAGTCTCAGGAAGCCCCACACTGAGGCCTGGGACCACACCTTTCCACCAGATGTCTGCCTTCCCAACCGCGGCCCGGCTGACCCTGTCAGCCATGCTCTCCACTCAAGAGCCCCTTATTCTCCGGGGCGCAGTGACCCTGCTTTTGCTTTACCTGCTTTGGTGATAGGCCTGGATGGAGTGGGAAATACTCTATAGTTCCCTTCAATACCAAGTAGAGTCTCTTCATATAGGTCGACAACGAGGCAGAGTGCCTGGACATGGCCAGGCAGGCTGGAGTTCCTGCCAGGACTCGGCCCGAGTGTGAAGCAAGTGCCGACTGGGAATCAGGTGAGTCAGGAGGCCCATCTCCTGGCCTCCTGGTCGGGGAAGTGCACCGGGTGCCAAGAGAAACCATGACCTTGAGTGTTTACCTCCATGCCTCCTGGGAACAGAGACCACAGTGCGATAAGGGAGTCTGGACATGACACAGCAGCCAGCAATTAAAATGCCCCCAGTGGTGGTCAGGACTGGGGAGAAGGGAACATGAACCTATAAGCTCAGGGCATCCATGGCCAGCGGTCAGCGACACTGTTAGAGCTCCACTCGGTACGTTTCATTAGTGTACTTGCTGATTGTGAGCCAGTAAAGCCAACATAATAAAAATCAAGGCCATGGTAACTTTTAAACTATGCTCAACTTTCTTGAATATGGCCACCTCAAGAACTATTCTTATTTGTTAATATGGGCCAATCTAATGAGAAAGAAACACTTCTCTAATTGTGGGGCAGTATTTTCCCGAAGAAGAATCTACCTCTAGGTAGCCTACCACTAGGCTCTTACTGTAACAACTACCCACTCATTCTATTACTACTATAAAAATTCTAAGTTTCAAAAACACAACTTTTCAAAGCTACAGGCATCACTGCATTCTTTAAATTGTAAGAAATAATGGCTTTTGGCCAGATTTTTTCCCCTCAACCCTACAAGCGGTCTTGCTTGTAGTCCAAACTATTTGGGAATAGCTTTCAGGGATTTTTTTCTGAATCTATGGGGCAAAGGCTGCAAGTCAAGGAAGAAAGTGAATTTTTATCACTGACTAACTGTGTAAAAGGCAACAAACACTTTCCTTTCCCAAGGCAACAGATGAGTCATGCTCTCTGCTCCTCGCCCACCTCTGGGGCCACATAGGCAAGTGTTTGAGATTTTGTTTCGTTTGTTTGCTTGTGTATGTATGCATGTGTGTATTGGTATTATTTTTCTTAGAGACCTAAGTACATTGCAGTGCTATGGCTTATTTTTTATTTTATTTTTATTATTTTATCAGAGAAAGCATAAGCGGGTGGTGGGGGGCAGAGAGAGACTGAAAGAGAGAGAATTCCAAGCAGGCTGTCCACTATCAGCACAGAGCCTGATGGGAGACTTGAACTCATGAACCATGAGATCAATACCTGAGCAGAAACCAAGAGTCAGACACTCAACCAACTGAGCCACCCAGGCACCCTGAAATGCTGTAGCTTATAACTTGAGTGAAAATTATATGCTTCTACAGTGCTTTCTAACTTTTTAAACTGAGTTCATGTAATGAGCACTTTGATTGCCCAATCAGCATGTACGAGGGCCCAGAAATGATATGAATATACTTTCTGTGTCAGGAAGCCAAGTGGGGCTTGGACATACTGATGGGTTGCTACGTCCACCTGTTACCCTGAGCCAGCCCTTTCTTCTCTTCACACCTGCTTCATTCCTTCACAGGCTCACTTTTTGAGGGGACCCTTGCTTCAGGCTACTGGAATTCCCTTTTATCTTCTGTGCAACTAGGGAGCCGAATTCTCCAGACTCTCGCTAACAGAGGAAGAAGGCACACAGACGTCCATCCCATCTTCTAGAATCCAGGAAATACTACCTGGAACCCTGTTTCAGTTCTTAACTGTCCTGTTCTATACTGGACATAATGAGGGACAGTAGAAAGATGGAGGGAAATACTATTTAATGGGTTCCTACAGTGTTTCAGGAAAAATGCTAGATTCATACTCTATTTACATTTTCTCAATCAGTTTAATCCTCAGGACAATTTATAAATACGATATTACTGGGGCGCCTGGGTGGCTTAGTCGGTTAAGCGTCCGACTTTCGCTTAGGTCATGATCTCGCGGTTCGTGGGTTCGGGCCCCACGTCGGTCTCTGTGCTGACTGCCAGCTCGGAGCCTGGAGCCTGTTTCAGTCTGTGACTCCCTCTCTCTCTGACCCTCCCCTGCTCATGCTGTCTCTCTCTTTCTCCTAGAAATAAATAAAACATTAAAAAAAAATTAAAAAAAAATAAATACGATATTACTTTTCCCAGTTTCCTTTTGACTGCGATCCAAGTTTACACACCAGTAAATGGCAGGTGGGAGTTGATTCTCACCTCACTTCCGGTAAGTTCATTCTTTTTTTTTTTTTTTTTTTAATTTTTAACGTTTTATTTATTTCTGAGGGGGAGAGAGAGAGAGAGAGAGAGAGAACGAGTGGGGGAGGGTCAGAGCGAGACAGGGAGAGACAGAATCCGAAGACAGGCTCCAAGCTCTGAGCTAGCTGTCAACACAGAGCTGGACCCGGGGCTTGAACCTAAGAACCGTGAGATCACGACCTGAGCCGAAGTCAGATGATTAACTGACTGAGCCATCTGGGCACCCCATCCCTAAGTTCATTCTTATCAGAACGCGAGATGGGGGTGGCCCCTGACATTGATCTCTTCTCCCTTATTTCTAACTCACCTGAAAGCCCTGTGCTCTCTGGCAAGTTAACAGTAATGAAGACACTGGGAACATTCCCTTTAGTGGAGGACATTGAAAAGATAAGCATTCTAACTTATTTAAATCTGTGAGCTCTTTGGAAATGAATTGTCAAAAGAATTGTCCCTGATGTGTTATTTGGGATTTTTTAAAAATGAGACTACGTTTTGGGGCGCCTGGGTGGCTTAGTCGGTTAAGCGTCCGACTTTCGCTTAGGTCATGATCTCGCGGTTCGTGGGTTCGAGCCCCGCGTCGGGCTCTGCTGACTGCCAGCTCAGAGCCTGGAGCCTGTTTCAGTCTGTGACTCCCTCTCTCTCTGACCCTTACCTGCTCATGCTGTCTCTCTCTTTCTCCTAGAAATAAATAAAACATTAAAAAAAATTAAAAAAAAATAAAAAAAAAATGAGACTATGTTTTTCCACACTTCGTTTTTAGATACTAAGGCTGAGCTTAGTTTCAATCACTGGTAATGATACAAGCAATATTCCTTCGGTTTCTATGTCTTTTGAGAATAAGATGGCTGAGGAATCTTTCCAAGTTCTTTACCGCTTCATAACCTTAACCCCGTGATTCATGGCAAAACTCACAGGAAAGAGTTTGGTCAGTGTGTCCCAGAGACTCACCGCATCCCCACAGATAAGCTTTGTGACGAAACGTTTGTTACTGCCAGATGCCCGCTCAGCCTCGCACACTGTTTATGAATCAGCATGTGTGTACCAGGGCACACACCCGGCTTCCTCCAGGCTCATGGCCGTATGCGGGCTGATTGTTTTTGGGGACATTAGCCTCCTCTTGAAAGTAAACACCCTTAATCTGTTTACATGCTGCTTGGCAGTGTTTACATGTGTTGCTTAACTTACTGCACATGCTAATATCTGTTTCATTTCAGACTGTTTATTGCCTTTCCATATCAACATTATGCGGCCACTCCAAGTGGAACAAGAGCCATGCAGAACGATTATGCCTGAACTTGAATCACAGGATATGATTCAATAGAGGCCAGGAAATAACAGGAGCCGTTCAGATGTACTCTTGTAAAAACTCCCCACAATGGCTTCCTCGTTTTCCTCTTTGAAACGGTTAATCCTAAAATTCTAAAATCCTAAAATCTCCTGGTTTTACTACAGATACATTTAAGAATAATAACGACTATAATTAGAACAGTCTATTGAAATTTGAAATCGCGGCTGCCCTGGAAGTAAGCTTGTGGTGAGTCATGCTTCAAAACCACGGCCTCTGGGGATTTGTAACAGTTGGCTAAATACTCCTGAAATTCAGATAAACAAGATGACTGGCAAATATAAATGTAGGAAATTTACTGAAGCAGTTCATGAGACAGAGAAAATTTCAAGGGAGCAGACAAATACCATCATCCTGCACTCTAGAGAGCTGCCCACACGGTACCCATCCACCCCACTCCAGACCCGCCGTGTTCTACAAGCCAGCAGGACACCTTGCTTGTCTGAGCGATGGGCTGGGTTCCCATTTCTGAGTAAAAGCTCTCTCCTCCCTCCTTCCTCCACCTCGCGAGGTCTTAGGTATAAGCTCTTGGGTGGGCTTGGTCCCAAGCAAAGGCAGGAAGCACTTCATAGGCATTTGGACAACAAGGCAGTAATTTTCAGCTGTTACAGAGATGAAATATTAATATGAAACCCATTAGAGAAGACAGAGTTGATTCTACAGCTCATTAGGAGTGGGCAATTAAAGTTTCCTCTGGAGGTGCTTCAGAATCAATGACTTGGTTACTTATTCAAACTTGCTGTAGAATAGGATGCAATTCTGTATGTCCGTGGATCCCGATCCCCCAAGTGGAAACCTGAATATGTAAACAGATAAAAGTATTTTAGAATATAAGAATACATAAACCGGTCAGATTTTCCCCAGACACGGACAGATTCAAATTAGTTGTTTTTAATATGAGTCTTCTGTTCTTTTTTAAAAATGTTTATTTTTGAGACAGAGAGGGAGGGACAGAGAGAGAGAGAGAGAGCGAGAGAGAGAGAGAAAATCCCAAGCAAGCTCTGCACTGTCAGCACAGAGCCCGACATGGGGCTCAAAGTCAGGAACCATGAGATCATGAGCTGAGCCAAAATCAAGGATCAAATGCTTAACTGACTGAGCCCCCCAGATGCCCTTAAATATTATTTTTCTTTAAGGAATCTCTCAAAGTGAATGGATCCTTTTTTTCCTGAGAAATCATATATAAGATAACTGTGGCAAATAATATTTGAAAAGAAAATCAAGAATTATGTCACACTGAAGTCAGAATTTTTTTCTTGAGTTACCTTAGGTAAAGCATAGATGCGGTTGTTTATTTTTAGTATTTTTAATTTTTAGTGGGATTTTACAATTATAGACAGTAAAATTCACTTTCTGTATACTATTCTGTACTTAAACAATTTTTTAAAATGTTTATTTATTTTTGAGAAAGAGAGAGAGAGGGGGCGTGAGCAGGGGAGGGGGAGAGAGAGAGGGAGACACAGAATCTGAAGCAGGCTCCAGGCTCTGAGCTGTCAGCACAGAGCCCGATGTGGGGCTCCAACCCATGAACTGCGAGATCATGACCTGAGCTGAAGTCAGATGCTTAACTGACTGAGCCACTCATGCACCCCCGATTTTGTACTTTTTGATCATCACCAAAAGGTGTAAAAGAGCTCCTCATCCCCAGAAAAGCTCTTGGTGGTGACATGCGTGGTCAGACACCCTGCCAATCTGTCCCTATCATTTCTCCTTTTCTAGAATGATGTATAAGTAGAATCACATAGTATGCAGCCTTGTTTGCTTTCATATAACGATTTGACACCCATCCAAATTGAGGTCCACTGTTTATGCTGCTGGATAGTATCCATTGTGTAGAGGAACCATAGTTCATCAGTCCATTTGCTTATCAAAAGCATCTTTTTCCACACTATTTGTTGAAAAGGCTGCTCTTTGCCTGTCGACTTGCCCTGTCAGCCTTGGTAGAAATTCACTTTACAATAAATGTAAGGTGTGTTTCTAGATTCTCAATTCTGTTACATTGAACTCTATGTTCAGCCTATGAGAGCATCATACTGTCTTTATGGCTATGGTCTTGTAGTGAATTTGGAAACTGGGGAGTGTGAGTCGTCTAAGTGTTTTCTTTCTCAAGATAGTTTTGGTTATTCTCATGCTTTGGATTCTCATGTAAAATTTTGCATCCTCTTTTACATTTTTGCATAAAAGCCAGCTGGGATTTTTAAAAAAGTGTTTATTTATTTTGAGAGAGAGAAAGAGAGAGGAAGAAAGTATGAAAGGGCAAGGGCAGAGAGAGAAAGAGACAGAGGATCTGAAGTGGGCTCTGTGCTGACAGCAGACAGCCTGATGCAAGACTCAAACCCACAAAGTGTGAGATCATAACCTGAGCTGAAATCAAGATTTGGAGGCTTAACTGAATGAGCCATCCAGCTGCCCCAGGCCAGCTAGGATTTTGATAGGGTTTGCACTGAGTCAGGAGATCCATTTGGAGATTTTTGTTGTCTTAACAATATTAAGTCTACCTACCCATAACCATGGGATGTCCTTCCATTTAATAGATTTTCCTTAATTTCTTTCAAAAATATTGTGTAAGTCACACTGTACAAGTTTTATAGTTACCTTATTAACTTTATTCTAAATATTTCATCATTTTGAGTACTATTATAAATAAAATTATTTCTAATTAGGTTTTCAAATTGTTTATTGCTAGCATAGGATTAATTAAATTTTTATATTGATTTTATGTCTTTCACCTTGCTGAAATTGCTTATTAGTTACAGTAAGGTTTTTCTTTTTTGTAGATTCCTTAGGATTTTCTATACACAAGATCATGAAGTTTACAAACACGGTTTACTTCTTCCTCACCAATCCTTATGCCTTGATTTCTTTCTCCTTGGTAGGAGCTCAGTGTTGGACAGGGTGGTGTGGGTGGACATCCTTGTCTTCTTCTTGATCTTAGGGAAAAAGCATTTAATCATCCACTGTGTTTTGTTAATTAAAGATTTTTTTAAAATTTATTTTTAAGAGAGAGAGAGAGAGAGAGCAAGTGAGGAGGACACAGAGAAAGAGGGAGACACAGAATCTGAAGTAGCTCCAGGCTCTGAGTTGTCAGCACAGAGCCTGATGTGGGGCTCGAACCCACAGACTGTGAGATCATGACCTTGAATCAAAGTTCAAACGCTTAACTGACTGAGCCACCCAGGCGCCCCATCATCCACTATTAACTATGATGTTAGCTGTGGGTTTCCTGTGGATGCCTTCATCAGGTTTCAAAAATTCCCTTCTAGTTGTAGTTTGTTGAGTGTTTTATATGAAAGCCTGTTGGATCCAATGCTTCTTCTGTATCTATCTCCAAGTATAATTACGTATGTCTATATGTACTTTCTGTTCAGTCAATTTTTTAAAATGTATTTTGAATGCTTGTTGTTAAGTGGTACACACACAAGATTGTTGTGTCGTCTTGGTAAACTGACCTTTCTATCCTTTGGTAATGTCCTACGTTACCTCTTTTAATTTTCATTTTTGTGCAGTACACCTTGTCTAATGTTAACATGGTCACTGCAGCTTTCTTTTCATTAGTGTTTGCATGCTCTACCTTTTTAAAATTTTTTCCATCCTTTCCCTTTTAATCTCTCTATAGCGTCATACTTATGGTGGGTTTCCTACAGGCACCGCAGAGTTGAAATAAAAAAAGAATTCAGCTTGCCACTCTTTTACTTGATGTGCTCAGGTTATTGAAATTTAATGTAGTTATTGATTTTCTTGGGCTTCATTGAACCATTTTCTGTCTGTTACCTGGTTTTTGCCTCTCTGATTCCTCTCCTTTGAAGCTATGGACTGCATGTTGGTGCATAGCCCTCCCACCCCCCACACTCCCCAATTCTTATGCTGAAGCCCAGACCCCAGTGTGGCTGTGTTTGGAGCTGTGGCCTTTATGGAAGTAATTAAGGTGAAATGAGGTCCTACAGGTGGGCCCTGACCCACTGAGATTATTGCCTTTCTAGGAGGAGACGCCACACGGCGCTCTTTGCGTGAGCATGAAGGAGAGTTCGTGGGAACGCGCAGTGAGCCGGAGGCCGCCTGCAAAGCAGGAAGAAATCTCTCAGTAGAAATGGAATTTGCTGGAACCTCGATCGTGGACATCCAGCCTCCAGGCCTGTGAGAAAACAAATGTCTCTTGCTTCAGTCCCCAGCCTGTAGTGTGCTGTGACAGGAGCCTGGGCCAAGTAACCTGCTTGTCTTCTTTTTTGGCTAGCTTGCATGTTTTTAAATATTTCATTTTAGCATATCTATATGTTTTTTTAGCAACCTCTCTTTTTATTATTTTAAGTGGTCGATCAAGGGATTGAAATAGACACAACTACCATTCCAATTCTCTTCAAGTTAATGTTTTACCCTTCCCACTAGGTAAAACATAGAAGACTTGCAACTCAATAGACTCAATAGAGCTCCCCTCGATATTTTGGCTTATGCGTCGTGAGCTCTCGCCAAAGGCAGAAGCTTTGCTTTCCGAAGTCAGACGTGTTTGAAAGGTTTTAGCACAGGAGAAATACACCGTTCCTTTACGCAGATAATTCCTATCTCTCTTCCTTTCCCTCCGTTTCTGATTTGGGAAGATTCCTTCTGGTATCACCTCCAAAGGATTTTTAGAGTTTTAAAATAGCTCTGCCGTTGGAATTGAATGATCTTAGGTGTGTTTCATCTAAAACTGCATCCTGCAGACAGACACTGTCCTCTCAGACGTTAGATTTCCTCTCCCTGGCACGCACGGTCTGCTCTTTCTTGGATTCTCGACTCCTACTGGCAAGTATCCAGACTTCCCACTGCAGAGTCCTGGTCCCCTGCTCTCCATCTTTTCTAAGTTTTAGTATCTCACACCTCAGTGATTCCTATTGATTTAACACACACAGATTTTTCAAATACACCCGTTCTTTTCCATTCTAAATGACACCACAAAATAAAAAATGTAGAGGGTATCTTTGCTTCCCTTCTCTCCCCTCTCAAATCTGTCAGACACACAGTACCTGTATTTCTCAATGTGAAATCTACTTAAGTCTTCTTGTTTCTAAAACCCTTCAATGGCTTCTTTCTGACTAGGGGATGAAATGCAAAGCCCTTACCTTGGTATCAGGTCTTATAACTAGGTCACAATCACATTGCCTTAATAAGCAATACGTTTCTCAAAGTCATTGTATTGTTCCTTTTTTTGTATCTTCAACACCTATATAATTATTGCCTAGTTTAAATATTATCTACTGTATAGTAGATACTTACTAGTATTTCCTGAGCTGAAAATCGTGTCTTCTCCCCAAATTTAACCAATAATACAAGTATACCTTACCATGGCAATGAACTCCTCTTCTTATTTAGTCTAATTATTTTTGTCCACTTACATGTTTACATACCTCCAAGCTCAGAGAAACTGTCTTTCTCTTACTGCATTTTGCTTAAAGATCTTCCCTCATACCTAACTGATAATCAGTAGATATTCTGTAATTAAATGATGGAAAATGGAAATATTCAATGATAAATTTCCTTTGATATTGTGAAGGTCCTGTGAATTAAGTGAACAGAAGCTACATGCATCGGAGGAAAGGTGTACAGATGTTTTTGATGATCATGTTTTTATGTGTACGAGGCCCTTTACAGAAAAGAAGTGGACACCCAAGTAGGGAGTTGGACTAGGGGTTCACATGCCATTTTGACAGAGTGACAAACTGTGGGGGAAGTGACACATAGGAAGGGGGGTTTTGGGCTCTAAGGGTAGTGCATTTCAGAGGTTAATATATGGAAAAGTAAAGGGAGGTAATGTTATTTAGTAAAGTCTGTTTATGCAGATGCACCTTGTCCCCTGCCGGTCTACATCTCCCATGATTAAGTTCTTTTTCTCCAGGTCTGGGAGAGAGGTACACTTTCACAAGCAGAATTCACGTCCACCATACAAAGGGAAATTTATGCTCTGCTTTTAGGAGGGAGAGGGCGGCACATCCTTTCTGTATCTGCTGTTTCTCAATGGCCTTCAGTTCAAAATAACTCTCATGCTGAAGTGACAAATTTTGGGTAGCATGTTCCCATCCCCTCCAGAGGCCACCCTGACCAATATTTTAACATTACAATATTCCTGATCCCTGCCTCCCACACACGCCGCCACTCCTTAGCAATCCGGGTCTATCTTCTCCTTTTGCTTTTTTAAAATAGCACTTACCACCCTTTATTGTTTATTTTCTATCTTTCCTGCTAGAGTGTAAGCTTTACATGGTCTAAATTTTTCTCTTGTTCTCTGATATATTCTAAGTATTAGAATAGTGTTTGGCGCATACAGGTAGCCACTACTTCTTGGTTAAATAAATGAATTAGTTTTGTAAGCGTTCATGCTGTACCACACCTGAACATTTATACGTGGGTCCACCTAACAAAAGAGACAAGGTATGGTTTGCATTATAGCTTGGTTCCACTTTCTTGAATTCTCCAACTTAAAATATGTGAACTTGTTCATGTCGATTCTGAAATCCTCATCAGTTCTGAGTTTTCAACAGATCCTATTTCTTCCACAATGACATTAGCTCATTGGGAGAGACGAATAGTCATGTCTGGAAGCAAAGAAGTATGCAAGCCTGGTGTGTTCCCTCACACTGGAGAAGCGATGCTTTAGGAAACACCAGCAAATGTTACCATTCTTCGTTTCTGAAGTCTAAACTCAAAGCAAACTCCTTCTTGTTACTATAATATTTTGGATAATGGAACACATGTCTCAACAATGCTCCAGCCACTATGCTCGGTGACGTTGGAAGACAGTCACTGGGACCATCTGGTTCCGAACTGTGGACGCCAATCCCTAACGCTCTCATTTGTATTTGTAGGGTCGACAGTCCTGTGCTGGGGTAGAAAGTGTGCAACAAGGCCTGTCGTTGTCCCAGTGAGAATCCCTAGAGGTCTCCGTACTTCTCAGAAAGGCCTGCGTGCTGAGAGGCTCAGCTTCTTTGTCTTACAGTCTGAGTGAATTTGGCCCAAGCAAACCTGTCTGCCTAATCTAACTCCCTTTGTCCTCAGTCATTTCAAAGTATTTTTATTTCTATCTTTCTGTCCCTTTTCTTTTTTTTTTAATTTTTAAAATGTTTTTATTTATTTTTGAGAGAGAGAGAGAGAGACAGAGTGTGAGCAAGGGAGGGGCAGAGAGAGAGGGAGACACAGAATCCGAAGCAGGCTCCAGGCTGAGCTGTCAGCACAGAGCCCGACGCGGGGCTCGAACTCACGAACCGTGAGATCATGACCTGAGCTGAAGTCGGATGCTCAACTGACTGAGCCACCCAGGAACCCCTCTTTCTGTCTCTTCCAAAAGTGCAGGTGTATAAAAGTTCTGATCTTTGCGTAGCTTGTAGTTATATGAAAATGTCAAATCAGAAAACTTGTTTCATGTTTAATTTGTAAATCCTTACTTTACAATGGGAATTTATTGGCAAGCAAAAATGCCAGGTAAATATTAAAATAGTCCTATAGTTATTATGATATTCACATTTAAAGAAATCAAAGGGCCAGTGAATCATATCTTGGCTTTTTGGCTAAGATCAAATAAAAAGAGCAACTGAAATGTGTGTGTGTGTGTGTGTGTGTGTGAGTCATGCACCACAGTACTTCTCACACCAATAACCATGGTAATGTCCCACAAATTGCAGTACAACTTTTTTTCTTTTCATCTGGTGCCTATTAATTTTACAAGATGGAATAATTGATTTCAGGGCTAACCAGTTTGATGTGGGTTAAGTCCTCCAGAAAATAGATCTAGTCCGAGACAAGAAATGCAAATTAATTCTTTTCCACTACAAGATATACCAGCCTGGTCAGCTAAGCTGATGTGAGAAGAAACGATGGAGAGTTTCAGAGAAGAACCGACCCTCGATGTTCACTCTCCATGTGATCTAATCACTGTCAATCACAGGGTAGCACCACCAGTATATTAGCCCACGCTTCACACATGTACTCAGAGAGGCATGAGGCATCAGGAAGGGAGAGAAGTGTTTTTTTTTTTTTTTAATTTTTAATGTTTATTTATTTTTGAGAGAGATAGAGTGAGAGAGAGAGAGAGAGTGAGCCAGGAAGGCTCAGAGAGAGGGAGACACAGAATCTGAAGCAGCTCCAGGCTCTGAGCTGTCAGTACAGAGCCCAGTGTGGGGCTCGAACCCACGAACCGTGAGATGGTGACCTGAGCCGACGCTTAACTGACTGAGCCCCCCAAGTGCCCAAGGAGAGGATAGATTTGATCTCAAGTATCAATCCAGGTTGCTTCTGAGACAATAAAAAAGGAGGAATACACTTTAATTGCCTAAAATAGGGAAGTGACGTCTTGCCTCATTTTTCTTCCCTTTACTTTTCACACCTGGCCTCTGCCAGAGCACCTGCCTTCCACCCAATTCCCCACCCTCCACCCCACCCCGGCGATGGGGAAAATCAGGGAGGTTGGTAGGCGTGCGCTGCTCTGTTCAGTGTGAGGTTGAAATATCATGTTTCATATTTTCCGCCCCAACTCTGAAAAGGAAACTGGCCCTGAAAACTCCATTTTCCCCTAAACAGAACTTTAAAAAAAAAATCATTTGTAGAGTAAGCTCTCCTTTATCGTGCTAACTTCTGGTCACTTTGGATTTCAAGTTTCTTTGAACGCCCCTCATGATCTCATCTATAGTAACACTTTATATTATTTGATGATTATCACACAAGAAGTTGAAAAATACTACAAAATCATTGACTCCTCAGTGTTCTGTATTATTTTTAAGATGTTATGCAATTTTATTTGTGTATGTATATATGCAATAATGATTTCAGGAGTAGTGAAATGATTCCCAGTGATTCCTCACTTACCTACAACACCCAGTGTTCATCACAAGTGTCCTCCTTAATACCCCTTCCTCATTTAGCCCCCCCTTCCCGCCCCAGCAACCCTCAGGTTGTTCTCTGTATTTAAGAATCTCTTACGGTTTGTCCTCTGTCCTTATTTTTATATTATTTTTGCTTCCCTTCCCTTCTGTTCATCTACTAATCAGAACTCTTTAAAGAACTTTTATCAATGGTTAAGAGAATAATGGAAGATTATACATAGCTTGAACTATTTGGGCTACTTTAAAATAAAAAGTACATTTCTTTGGAAGTTGTACAATATTCAGAGATAATGAATATTCACTACTTTAGTAAATATATAAATATTGATTCTTCAACTCCCCCTTCATTTATTTCCTTGAAGACTTCCCTTGTATGATTTCTTGGCACTGTACATACCGTAAAATGTGTTAGTTTCAAAATAAACTTCCACGGTGTAAATACTGAACTCAGTTGACCTCTATTTTTCCTTGAACTTAAAGACATGAAAGTTACAAGCTTTCTTGGAGTAATAGGAACAATAAGGAGCACCAAGCTTTTTTTCCTGTTGTTTTAAAAGTTCAAGTCACAGACACATCACTCAAACGTTTGAACAATGAAGACGACATGTTGGCTCTAATCTGGATGCCTGGGGCTGAGGGGATCAGGGAGTGACAGCAGCATGGGCCTGTGACTCAGCTGCTGGTCCCTCGACTGTGAGATTCCGCCCCACATCATGGCAAAGACGTCCCAGCAGCCCCAGGCTGCATGAACCCCACATCCACTCTCCCAGAAAGAGACTAACTCTCTCCTGTGCAGTGTCCATACTAAACACAGATATATTGGTTTTCTAAAATCATGTTCTCACTCCTGGACCGTGGAAGGGAAAAACTTATCGTCGGTCTGGGTCACGCCCGCCCCGTGTTGAGTAAACTTGGATGCACTCGATTGGAGGTAGTGGGGGTGGGGGTGGATTGCTCAAAAGGACCAAAGCGGGAAGGGGTGCTGGGTAAAATAAAACATGTGATGACATTTTAAAGGCAAAATAAGTTTGTAAAATGCTCTCTTCTGGCTGTCTCATTTACCCGGAGAGTTCCTTGACTCCCTGATCACTTTGTAAGTAGTGGACTCGGCAGGCAAAGTGCACTTCTTTCTGTGGCTTATTCTAAACTCCAACAAACACTCCTGAAAATAATAATAAGTGAGACATTTTAAAAAGAGAGTTAGCTGTATTAATTATCTATTTGGTTTATATTTACATTTCTCTACCTGATGCTTCTCTCTACCTCCTCTATTCACCTTCGCCAGGCTTACATAAATCTATCTCTATATCTATATGTATATGTGTGTGTGCGTACATAAATACATGTCTTTCATATGTGTATATATGCAGATAGGTGGGTTACTCTGTACGGTGAATCATTTCTTTAATGCTGTCATACAAAAAGCAATTATTAAAATTTGTACCCAGAACTTAAAACTCATTGCCTTTGTGAGGGAGGCAAGAATATGCAATGGGAAGAAGACAGTCAACAAATGGTTTTGAGAAAACTGGACAGCTACGTGCAAAAGAGTGAAACTGGACCATTTCTTACACTGTACATAAAAATAAACTGGATTATTAAAAGCCCAAATGTGAGACCTGAACCCAAAAAAAATCCCAGAAAAGGGCAAAGATAGTAATTTTTCTGCCACTGGCCACAACAACATTTTTCTAGACATAGCTCCTGAAGCAAGGAAAATAAAAGCAACACTAAACTATTGGGACTACATCAAAATAAAAAGCTTCTGCACAACAAAGGAAAGAATCAGCAAAACTAAAAGGCAACCTGTGGAATGGGAGAAGATATTTGTAAATGAAGTATCCATTAAAGGCTTAGTGTCCAAAATATATAAAGAACTAGAGAATGCAAACTGGACAGCAACTGTAGAAAACAGTATGGAGGTTCCTCAGAAAGTTGAAATAGAGCTAGTCTATGGTCTAGCAATCTCACTGCTGGGTAGTTACCCAAAGAATACAAAAGAACTAATTCAAAGGAATACACGCACCCTTGTGTTTATAGCGGCATTGTTCACAACAGCCAAATTATGGAAGCAGCCCAAGTGTCCCCACCGACTGATGAATGGGTAAAGAAGAGGTGGTATATATATACAACGGAATACTACTCGGCCATAACAAACTATGAAATCTTGCCATTTGCAATGACGTGGATGGAGCTAGAATGTATTATGTTAAGCAAAATAAGTCAATCAGAGAAAGACAAATACCGTATGATTTCACTCATTTGTGGAATTTAAGAAAAGCAAATGAGCATAGGAGAAAGAAAGAGAGAGAGGCAAACCAAGCAACAGACTCTTAACTATAGAGAACAAATTGTTACCAGAGGGAGGAAGTGGGGGGCAGGGGGAAATAGATGATGGGGATTAAGGATGCACTTGTGATGAGCACCAGGTGATGTACAGGTGTTGAATCACTACATTGTACACCTGAAACCAATATTGCACTGTATGTTAACTATACTGGAATTAAAATAAAACCTTTTTAAACATTTTTATTTATTTTGAGAGAGAAAAAGAGCATGAGTGAGCAGGGGAGGAGCAGAGAGAGAGGGAGAGAGAGAATCCTAAACAGGCTCTGCAGGGTCAGTGCAGAGCCTGACACAGTGCTTGAACTCACAAACTGCAAGATCATGACCTGAGCCGAGATCAAGAGTCAGATGCTTAACCGAATGAGCCACCCAGGTGCCCCTAAAATAAAACACTTCTTAAAAAACTTTCAAAAACTCTAATTGCTCTTGCTAGCAAATAATTATTTTCCTTGTCTAAATTACATTCTAGGGGCACCTGGGTGGCTCAGTGGGCTAAGTGTCCGACTTCGGCTTAGGTCATGATCTCACGGTTTGTGGGTTCAAGCCCCGCATTGGGCTCTGTGCTGACAGCCAGCTCAGAGCCTGGACCTGCTTCAGATTCTGTGACTCCTTCTCTCTCTGACCCTCTCTTGCTCTCTCTCTCTCTCTCTCTCACTCTCATTCTCTCTCGGAAATAAATAAAACATTTAAAAAAAATAAATTACATTCTAGTAGCTTGCACACAGCTATAGAAATAGCTCACTTAATACAAGAAAGCGCTCAAACTAGTTCTTGATCACCCTGCATTCCCCTCCCATCTGCCATTCATGTAGACAGATTTGTATTATCTGCCGGGGCCACCAGTACTTCAGGGTCCGTGTACGGAATGTCAGATTTCTCACACTGCTGCTATCCTCTTCAGCTCGAATCCTTCGGTCTTGTGAACCCACGGAGGCTCATAAGACAACACGAAGCTGGCCCTGGGTCTTTGCCCCGTGCCCCTGGATTCACTGGGGTGCGTAGGAAGACAAGTTTGTCATACTCAAGTCTGCAGAAATAAGCCCAGGGTAGCTCGAATAACTGAACGTTCTCCCAGAGCAACCCCTGATCCTTTCAATACCAGACCCCAGATACCCTTCCAGTACCAGCCCGTCAGAAGAGATAAGGAACTTTCCAAGAATGAAGTGTCAGAATTTTATCTGTGTGCACGGAGCGACACAGAAACTTCTGGTGCAGAATGTGTCTGATGTCCAGTGGAAATGCTAACCACCCAATGGCTTCATCTGCGTCTGCTGTCACAACTTTGAAAATCTTTAGAGTTTTCCTACCAGGTAACATGGATGCATGTGGGTGTAAACACATGGGCGTGTATGTATATACACACATTAGTTTACAGATGCATACACGTATGTATTTATATGTGCATGTGACAAAGGGTATAAATGGCATAGATCCAAAGATGCTCTATCTCATTGGACAACCCAGCAACAGAGAGCAAACCAAAAGCAAACCAAAAGCAATGCCTTTGTGATTCGGCGGCTCCTGGGACTCCACAGGATGACGCCTGTGTGACGGTGGACAGGGCACCCGCCTCTCTCTATCAGCGGCCAGGTAGGAACGGATTATTTGCCAAGGGCCAAACAAAAGTGATAGTCAGGACGATAGTGACTTACGTCCTCATTCCGAGCGCGTGAGGTTTCGTACGGCTCTATCTGCTTCCCGTTTAATATGCAGTATGGACATTTTGAGGGAGGAATCTAATTTCAAAATTGTCTACATATGTTTAACGACAACCATCATGCTGTTTGAAAGCACATCACTCTGAGTGACATATGTCTTGTGCGCAACTTACAGTCGGCCCAGAAATTTTTTTTCCAAAACAATATTCTTTCAGCAGAAAATGTTATACTGTTTCTGGATAACTAGCAAAGTTGCAACACTCTAGAAGCTAACTATATCACAATGCTTGGCTCCGCACATTTATGCAAAATTAATAGGACTGACTGAAATTGTCCTATCCCACCCACAGGGCACCTGGGTGGCCTCGTCCGTTAGGAGTCCAACTCTTGATTTCGGGTCACCTCATGATCTCACAGTTCATGGGTCCGAGCCCCACATTGGAGCCTGGAGCCTACTTGGGATTCTCTCTCTCCCTCTCTCTCTGCCCCTCCCCTGATTGTTCTCTCTTTGTTTATCTCAAAATAAGTTAATTAAAAAAAAAACAAAAAACAAACCCAAACTACAGAAAAGTATTTTCCCTGAGGTTTTCCCTCTCTGCATAAGCTGCAAACAAGCTTTATAATTATTATCTTAGCAACTTCAAATTCCTATGGAAAGACACATCCTGTGGTCTAGCCTTATTCTATCCAAATCCTACATAACTTTTAGGGGAAAGACTCCCACTACTCTTCAAACAAGAAGACCCAAAATAACTTGGTGTCATCAGTCACTTGTGTGATTCTCCACACCGGCCACGATGCATCCCAGACTCAGGGAAGGTCCTCGAAATTCCCGTTATGCCCACGTGGTTGGGGCATGGGGGTGAAGGGGAGGCACACACGGGGTCTTCGGGCCTCCCCACTGTTACGAGAGGGTCCACTCTGCTGATGGTGGGGGAAACTCGAGAAGAAAGAGAAGCAAATTCAGAGTGTTGCAAACCCAGCATGGAATGGAAGTCTGAGGTCACATCCCTGCTGGAGGTTATCAGCCAAATAGGCTGTACATTGTCTCACTGATGTATATTCATATTTTTTTCTACCTCCATCAATCCACAGTCATCTCGTACCTACTCTGTCAAAGTCGCTGTGCTCGTCCGTCCAGGAGATGCCAAGAGGGGTGAAAGAATCCTATTCTAGTGGATTCATAGTGGAACGTATGAACTAAGCAGGAAGATACAGGTACAGCCCCAGTGCGTCGGGCTTTGCAAACCTCTCACCAGGCATTCCCACCACACAGCACGTGCGTGGAAGGCTTATAGTGCAGTCAGTTTCTTTCTTTTTTTTTTTTTTAAATTTTTTTTTAAATGTTTTTATTTATTTCTAGGAGAGAGAGAGACAGTGTGAGCAGGGGAGGGTCAGAGAGAGAGGGAACCACAGACTGAAACAGGCTTCAGGCTCTGAGCTGGCAGTCAGCACAGAGCCCAACGCAGGGCCCGAACCCACAAACCGCGAGATGATGACCTAAGCGAAAGTCGGACGCTTAACCGACTAAGCCACCCAGGCGCCCCTAGTGCAGTCAGTTTCTAGTGGGTGTAGAGCTGTATGTAATTGTAGGGACCAAATAAATGACATAGATATTGTGTTACATTATCTCAGAAGGTGTGATATCTAAATTAATTGGTGTAAGGTATCAGACATGGTCTAGGCTCCATGGGACAGATGTGTGGGACTGATTTAAATGTAAATCTCTCTCAGTGCCTGCTTTCACCCGGCCATCTCTACCAACACTAGTTACCACTCATATTTATATTTCCAGAGCACTCTGCTAGGTGTCACTCTAGAATGGGCTGTTTCTGGAGATAATCATGGTGGGGTTTTCGTTTCATGCAATGGGTCAGTTTTAATACGGATGACTGTGCTCTTCTGTGGTGACCTTACGCAACTTGATTATTTACTGAAGAAAAGGAGGCAGAGGCAGACGGCTGCAGAATCCTAGCTCTCCAAGCTTTGCAAGGGCAAGTGTGACGCAGGGAGAGGCATATAGAGCTGCCCGTCCTTGGTTCCTGACATGGAGCGCTTCAAACTTGCGACTTCCTTTTTTTTTTTTTTTTATGTTTTATTTATTTCTAAGAGAGAGACAGCATGAGCAGGGGAGGGTCAGAGAGAGAGGGAGTCACAGACTGAAACAGGCTCCAGGCTCCGAGCTGGCAGTCAGCAGAGAGCCCGACGCGGGGCTCGAACCCCCGAACCGCGAGATCATGACCTAAGCGAAAGTCGGACGCTTAACCGACTGAGAAACCCAGGCGCCCCAAACTTGCGACTTCCTTGACTGCTGGGGGAGACAGGCACGCCTTACCCAGAACTCCTAAATCTCTTGGGATCTCCTGGGTGACAGGAGCATCGCTTGGTCTCATGAAGCAACACTTGGTGGCCTCTTGAAGGAGGGCTGGTCATCAGAAAGACTGAGCCATGATTAGAAGCTTGGGAATTTCAGCCCCAACCCCATCCTCTGGAGAGCGGAGGAGCTTGAGATGAGTCAATAATGGGTCATTACCTACATGGTGAAGCCTCTCTCAAAATCCCTAATATGGGGGTCAGAGAGCTTTGGGTTGCTAAACACACCCTCAGGGGCAGATGATACACCGCAACATTGGGGAGACAGAAGCTCCTGCCCAGGACATTTCTAGAATTCACCCTCGTACCTCTTTATCTGGCCGTTCTTCCATATCCCTCATCATATCCTTTACAACAAGCCAGTGAATGTAAGTATGTTGTTTCCTTGAGTTATGTGCACACTGATAGAAATGTGGGTACCTTGGGGGCCCCCACTTGAGCCCGGCAATCTTAAATGAAGCCAGTATTTTGGGACTGACCCTTCGTCTCGGTGGTCTATGCTAATTTTGGGTGCTTTGGGGCATATTTGGGTCAAAATGTAGGACAGTTGGTATCTACAGAGAACTGCCTGGTGTGGAAAACCCACACATTTGGTAGCAAAAGTGGGGGCGCCTGGGTGGCTCAGTTGGTTAAGTGTCTGACTTCAGCTCAGATCATGATCTCATGGTTCGTGGGTTGTAGCCCCCCATCAAGCTCTGTGCTGACAGTTCAGAGCCTAGATCCTGTTTTGGGTTCTGTGTCTCCCTCTCTCTCTGCCCCTCCCCCACTTGTGCTCTATCTCTCTCAAAAATAAACATTAAAAAAAGAAGAAGTAGGGAAAGTGAATTTTCCAGTGTTCAGTAAATCTGGAAGTGTCCAGCAGCATTTGTCAGAGCCCCTAAGAGGATCTGCTGTGGGGGTTTCCCTGGTGGCCTCGCCTGGCTCCCAGGGTCCGTAGGACTGACCCCTCATCACACGTCTGTCAGCACTGTCCTCTCCCCGCAACCTCCATACCCCCTTCTTCACCCTAGACTCTGTTCTTCTCTCCACCCTTCAAAAGCAGGCCAGCCTCAGGGCCTTTGCACGGCAGCTCCCTCAGCCTGGACTCCTCCAAATGTCCTCAGTGCTCAGTCCTCACTTCCCTCAGGTTTGGCTGAAAAATTACATCCACAGGTTAAAAGTGGCAAATGGCTCCTCTGTCTTCCCCCTTCACCCGACTGTCCATCTTATCTCGAATGTCTATATATTTATTCCTTCCTCGTCTCCTCCCCTTCCTCCATGCATGAAGCCTCTGTGCTCAGAGATGCCATGTTCCTAGTGCTCTCTCTGCAGCACCTCACACGTCGCCCGGCAGGTAACGGGCTCTCGAAACTATCTGTGGAATGAGTGCACTGCAGGCAAGGAGGAACCACAAAACACAGCCATCGTGTGCTGTGTATTTTTCCAAAGCATTTTTAAATGCTCACGGTCAGGAAACCAGGCAAACAATGCTCTTGCCATTTGCTTTTCTCACGGCGGGGGGGTGGGGGGGGTGGGGGGTGGGATGCTTAATTGAAATCTGTGAGGAGCACAGCACGTGCAAGCCTCTGACTTCAGCCGGCTTATTCTGTGTGTACAGTTGCTCCCAGTGATGCTACGAGGAACTCCTCCCTCTCTCCGCAAGGACATGAGGTCATCCTCTGTAACACCGAGTTGTTGCTATTATCGTCAAATCCATGGAGATGACTTTTCAACTGGATTGATCCACTATTTATGTGAGACACACCGCTGTTGTTGCTGTTTTTAAATACCTTTCCCTGCTCTTCCCCTGTTCTGGTTTTCCTCCAAGTTTCTAAGTCTGTCTTCGTATTTTATCAGTTTGGGTTCTTCCCTCCAACTCCCTTGGCCATCAGAGGTTCCCATGAACAAACCACCCGATACGGGGGTTCGGTGAAATATTTCCCAGTGCCCGATAAATAGTGACAGCTGGCCTGGGCTCCTCACTCCTGATCTTTTGTTTCCCTGCATTAGTTTTTGGGGCTGTGGACGAAAAGTCCAGCACATCTAGACCTGCTATTGCTTACATTAAAAGAACATGAAATGTCTTTCTGGAATGCCAGGAAATCCTAAAATTAAAATTAGGTTATTGTATCCTTGCTTTTGTTCATTCACCCGGCAAGTCCTCACCGTGTCCCTGCCGTGAGTCACGCACCGGGGCAGGTGCCCCGCCCTCTGATGGGCGCGTGCCACCCCAACAGGGAGCCAGCCGTTGTCCGGGTGTGGGAGGCAGCCCGTCTGTCCCCATCTTCTCTTTCCTGGAACGCCGCAGGCAGGAGAGCCCCGGAGACTAACTGGCCGTGACGGCGGCCTTCTTTCCTTGCCTTGAGAACCCCTCGACCGAGGCTTTCTCTCCCGTTGCCTCCGTGTGGCTTTACATTTTTGCCTTTTTTTACATTTTCTGCTCAATATTGATCCATTCTCCTCCATGGCCCCCAGAACCTTCCTTTCAGCCATCCGTGAAGGTTGAGAAGCAATCTGCAAACTCACTCATGTAGTTCTGCTCAGAGAAGGTTGTTTTGTGCTCCCGTGGGTGTGACCGTTCCAGCGGACACTGTCTTCCAGCAGTCTCCCCGGGGCCCAAGAAGGGCATTTATAGTGATGGGAAACTGTCACGCAATATAACTTCAGAGAGGGTGATCCCCACCCTAAATGCAGCTTATTTCTCGGGCCCATAGAGGTAATCTCTCTTTATGAAACAAATAATTACTTTCTCATTGAAAACCTAAGATAAATGGAGGGTACTGGGTTCCTAATAGCTATTCTTAAAGATATGGTCTATCAACGCCCATCTCACATCTTACCCACAGTGCCGTTTTCTCCTTTCTTCAAAGCATTATGGACAGTCTCTCCTCAGGGGCGCCTGGGTGGCTTAGTCGGTTAAGCGTCCGACTTTCGCTTAGGTCACGATGTCGCGGTTCGTGGGTTGGAGCCCCGCGTCGGGCTCTGTGCTGACTGCCAGCTCGGAGCCTGGAGCCTGTTTCAGTCTGTGACTCCCTCTCTCTCTGACCCTGCCCTGCTCACGCTGTCTCTCTCTCTCTCTCTCTCTCTCCTAGAAATAAATAGAACATTAAAAAAAAAATTAAGAAAGTCTCTCCTCAGCTTCCAGAAGGCACAGAGATGGCCAAGACTGCTCTGAGGTGCAGAATAATAAACAGAAATATAAGAATATGTAAGTGGCTTCCCCGCTAGGGCAAAATCCACGTGGGATAAGGAAGAGATTAAAGCTTTCAAAAAGAATATTCGAGGGCTGATGGGTGTGGGGGGGAGAGGGGTGGGCATGGAGGGGGGCCCTTGTGGGGATGAGCACTGGGTGTTACATGGAAACCAACTTGACAATAAACTATTTGTAAAAAAAAAAAAAAGAATATTCGTGGCTTCGTATTTTCAAAAAGGGAGCTTGCCAGGAAACCTACACTATAGGTCAGTATATAGCTAGACTCTTCTTCTAAGTAGAATAAGCGGGCCAGGGGTGGGAGATGGGGTGCAGACACTCCAGAACCCCACCCCCACGTCACCTCTGCTACCTCTCCTAGCTGAGACCGAACATTCATTCTGCACCAGGGAGGCGTGACATGATGCAAATAGCCCTTCATACTTTAGTGTAAATTATAGCACTGATGAAAATCTTAACAAAAGCAAGATTAAAATCTTAACAAAAGCAAAACTAAGTACAAGGGCACAGGTTATTGGGAGAAGGATGTTTCCTCGTCATAAAGGAGCTAAGACTATCATGGTAAAGATCATTAAAGAAAAAAAAGTCACTCAGAAAACTTGCTTCAGATTTGCCTGAGCAAGAACTCGGTGACTATATTCAAGATGAACAGCACAACTCTAACGCCTCGCGATGACAGATGCTCCGATGCACCACGTGGACATGCTGCGGCTGCGTTTTCTGAGTGGTGACAGTGTCCCTCTTCTGTTGTCAAGAGATGAGTGCTTACATCCAAAACGGGCCAACGCCCGACCCTCCACGGCAGCGCCTTAGCCAAGTGCTGACTACACCCAACACAGGCGTATCCCCTTTAGCGTACATTATTCAGCTAAAATGAGTTTTAATTTTCGTGCACCCTGAGATCTGATCAAAGTTTAAAGGCACACGAGAGTAGATGTTGTAGATTTAGATGCTCCTATAAATATCCAAGCAAACCCTGGCGGAACCAGTCTGTCCATTAACTTTTGGGGACTTAAAAGGCTTCTGTTACTTACATTATCCTTTTGGCGTGTTTGTGTTTATCGGAGAAAAGCAGTTTCCATTGGACTCTGTTATTTGTGTTTGTTTGCTGTTAGCTTTAAAAATATTTTTGCTTACAGGGCGCCTGGGAGGCTCAGTCGGTTCAGTGTCCAGCTTTGGCTCAGGTCACGATCTCGCGGTTCATGGGTTTGGGTCCGGCGTTGGGCTCTGCGCTGACAGCTCAGAGCCTGCTTAGGATTCTCTTTCTCCCTCTGCCTTCCCCTTCCCCACTCTCGCTGTCTCTCTCTTTCTCTCAAAATAAATAAATAAAACTTTAAAAATTTTTACTTATTTTCACACAGGGCGCAGGCAGACAAGTGTCTGGCTGCTAACTGCAATTCCCATGAGCTGTTCTAAGGCAGAGCTCACACTAAAGCCCCAGCTCACTCACCACGTGGAAGTGAATGGAAAATAAGCATGAAGGTCTTGGACTCAGAGGTTTTCTTTCATCAATCAGTGTGAAGCTACTCCGTCACACCTTGATTGTTCTTACATCCTTCCTTCCCGAAAACAAACATGTCAAGAACTTTCTGAAATCTTTATTGCCATCATGGCTCAGATAACTAAAGTAATGAAACTAGCCCCCATCCAGTCCGTCGCATCTCCCTCCCCGTGACCTGCCCTGTGCTGGCGTGGGAAGCCCCGTGGCAGCCAGAGCGGTGTGGCCCTGGGAGAAGCTGTAGCTCACCTGGCGGGCAGGTGCTGGGGTTGGCTGGGGGGCGGCCTCTGTGGTCACATATGCCAAAAGGCTTTCAGTGATGTGTGGCCACCGGGCGGGGAAGGCAGTGGGCAGAGATACAGAAGAGCAGTACATTGCATTCTGAGCTTTATTCTTCTGCCCTGACACATGGCCACGGTGGCTTAGGAAACAGTATTTTATCACATAAAATTAGGAGCACTTGGATCCATGCCCACTGCACGCACATGCTTGGAATCGACGTGGCAGACTCAATTAAGCGGATGCGTATCTCCCATAATCAACCCATGATTTAAAACAATAGGGAAGACAGGTGTTTTGGCCCGGGTTAGCTATATGTTTATACCGTGGTTTGCCATTTCTGTTTGTACTCAAAATATTCTTAATACCCTTGCCTCTAAAATATAAAATATAATGTATTTTATTTTGTTCTGGACATGAAATACAGAAATAGATAATACATAAATATCATATACATCTCCGTGCTTCTGCAAACCTCCCAGGTCCCGATTCAATGTTCATTATTTTCTATCTAATAATATTGTTCCTTTTACATGTTTATTTTTACCATGTTTCCTAGGGGAGGGCCCATGTTGGATTCGGTTGGGAGCCTGCCCTCCCCAAGAGCATACCCTACAGTCAATAACACAACGTGCTGGGCTTTGAATGAATTAATGAATAGAAAACGCAAACTGTGAGCGTGACTGTGATATTCTTCAACTGTCTTGCTATGGTGCCCATGCATGAAGACTTCGTCAGAAGACGCAAAGTGTTGGCAGGCCCTGAGACACCAGCTCGGAAGCTCTCCTTTTCGCAGGATACGTCCCCCTGGAAAAGTTAGCATCTGCGTCACCCACGTGTATTAATTACCTGGAGGTGAGATCCAAGTCACTGGAGACAGACTTAATTATCTCTTTGTTAACTGTGACATGTGGTAACTACATACATCCTGATCCTGGTATTTTTGTGAGATTAATTCACGTGACTTACGAGCCTCTCAGCAAAACCCCAAGGAGACAGAATTAGATTTCAAAGGAAAAATTATATAAAACAAAACAGCTTAGAAATAGCTAACAATATATATTCCAGCTATCTCTTTAAAAATCAAACTTGAGGGGTTCCTGGGGGGCTCAGTCGGTTAAGCGTCTGACTTTGGCTCAGGTCATGATGTTACAGTTCATGGGTTCAAGTCCCATTGGGCTCTGTGCTGACAGCTCAGAGCCTGGAACCTGCTTCAGATTCTGTGTCTCCCTCTCTCTCTGCCCCTCCCCTACTCACGCTCTGTCTCTCTCTGTCTTTCAAAAATAAAAAAATGTTAAAATCAGACTTGAAAAAAAACCCTCTTAATTTTTTTTTCCTTCAGATATTTTAGGGGAGAAAAAGTTCCATAAATAAGCTGAAGATTCACATGATGTTTTGAGATGCCGTCATCTCATCATGAAAACATTCAAGAGAACCAGTGTAGCTTAAGCCATTTCTTCCTTCTTTTTCAAAGGTACAGTCTTTTTGCTAAAGGTCAATGAGAGGCATCGTCGCTGATTTCTCTGCAAGCCTCAAGCGTGCTCTCAGGACAAAACAGGCGATGAGCCTGTGGGGGCAGGGCGGGGACAGGCGAGGCTGGGAAGGACTTGAGACAAGGATTTGACACCTAATGAGTGCATGCGTCCTGACGGTCCCGTCTGAGTGCTGGCAACGAACTAATTCAGTCCTTCCTACCGTGGGAGACGGGTCTCTACTCTCAGATGGGGACACTAGGCTGACAGCAGTGATCTGCCCCAGGTCATATGGCCCCTGCACGGGGACCCAAGCTTCTGCTCCCCAACCTAACCCCGTCCCCAGTTACTCAGGTGCTTGTGTGTTCAGAGAGACGGGGTCACGTAAGGCCCCTGGAGGGACGTGGCGGTCAGCAAGGCTGTCCTCGCTGGGGGAACTTCTACCCGAGGAAGGAGCTTCTGAGGCTCACATTTGTGTCCCGGCTGCTGAGGACTTTCCTCCTAACAATCGGTAATTTCATTCTACGGTAGCGGCAGCCTGATTTTAACCGTTCAGGCTCCATAAGCAGGAAATACTAAACAAGTTAAAGATTTGAAAATTAAAAAGAATAAGAAAACAATCTTGCTCTTGTAACTTTTCCCGCCAACTCTCTCCCCATATTTCTTTTCCTATGTGAGGTCTTTAAAATCTGCTGATCACAATGGCACCGCCGAAGTGAAGGATATGGGTCCGTAGATGGACACAGTCTGCTGCTTTTACTGCCCAAGGCTGTGTGCTTCCCTCGTGAAAAGTTATAACATTAAACTTGGTTACATTTCACTTTTACCCTTCTTTCGTTCCCACTCCCACTGCATTTCCTTCATCTTTTTGTGAAACAACATAAAATTGGCTAAACAAAATGTTAACTCTGTTTGTAAAAAAGCCATTGAATTAATTCCAGGTGATAAAACAAAGGAAAATCAGCTATTAAAATATTTCATACGTAACAGGATTTGGGGTGAGTACGTACCTTTATGAATGATCTTCTCATTAGGAAAGAGGACTTGGAAAGCTAAGGGGTTGTAATTTCACGGTTACTAGAATTTATACATACAGGTAGATCAAGCAGCCTAACCAGATAGTAAATTCCAGGCATTCAGGTTTGGGAGGGGGTGTTAAATATGATTCACACTTTCTACTGGTTACTTCTCTTTTACTGACTGAAGGGAGGGGAGGAGAACACCAGGATTCAAAAGTATAATCAGTCAATGGTTTCATTCTCCTATGTGTTTTTTAGTTCTAGAGTGTGAAAATTAATAAAAAAATCAGAGCTGTCAGCACAGAGCCCAACGTGGGGCTCAAACTCGCAGACCGTAAGGTCATTATTACCTGAGCCAAAGTAAGACGCTTAACCAATCGAGCCACCCTGGCACCCTGAAAATATTTTAAATCGATTAAATACTGTGAATCGATTATGAATACTTATGTATTTATGTTAAAAACCTGAAAAATGGACTAGAATGATATACCAAAATTAGGATACTTATTATAGCAGGGCATGGAGGCAGCGGTTAGGAATTTGATAAGATTTGGCATGATAAAAAAACCCCACAGGGGCGCCTGGGTGGCTTAGTCGGTTAAGCGTCCGACTTTCGCTTAGGTCATGATCTCGCGGTTCGTGGGTTCGAGCCCCGCGTCGGGCTCTGTGCTGACTGCCGGCTAAGAGCCTGGAGCCTGTTTCAGTCTGTGACTCCCTCTCTCTCTGACCCACCCCTGCTCACGCTGTCTCTCTCTCCTAGAAACAAATAAAACATTAAAAAAAAAAACCCACATATACACATTAAAAAAAAGATTTGACAGAGCACGAGCAGGGGAGGGGCAGAGAGTGAGGGAGGCACAGAATCTGAAGAAGGTTCTAGGCTCTAAACTCCCAGCACAGACCCCAACCTGGGGCTCGAAATCACGAACTGCGAGATCATGACCTGAGCCAACCCAGGTGCCTAAAACATAAATTTATTCTCTCACAGTTCAGAAGGCCAGAAGTCTGAAGTCAAGGATCTGGTAGGTGCTTTCTGGATGGACTGTTCCCTGACTCTTTGGTTTCTGGTGGTTGTTGGTAATCTCTGGTGTCCCTTAGTTCACGATAATATAACTCCAATCTCTGCCTCTGGCTTCCCATGCTTTATTCCCCGTGTGTGCCCCTGTTCAAATTTCCTCCTTCCTATAAGGACACTTGGGGCAGGGACTGCTCTATTCCAGTGTGACCTCATGTTGACTTCATCACACCTGCGAAGACCTTGTTTCCAAATAAGGTCATGTTCACAAGTTCCAGGTGGACATAGAATATTTCGGAGGGTGGCGGGGGGACACTGTTCAACCCAGTAGAGTCCAACCCCCGGCACCCCAAAATTCATGTTCTCTCATGTGCAAAATACATTCACCCGATCCCAGCGAGGATACAAAGTCTTAAGCCATGCCAGTATTAACCCTCAATCCAAACCTCATCTACATATTACCCTTTGGAAAAAGTTCCAAATCTCATTATCCAAATGATCTAAATGAGGTATGGGTGGGACTCTGGGTCAGATCATTCTGGGCCCAAATTTCTTTCCCTCGACAGAACAGTGGAGCTAGAAAACAAGTTATGTGCTTCCAAAGTACTATGGTGGGAAGGGCATAGGATGGCCACTTCCATCCGCAAGGGACAAATGGAAAGAACAAAGGTCTAGAGAAAGTTCTCCACCCCTCCAGGCGAGCTTCACTAGGTTAAGGCTGAGAATCATCCTCTGTGGCTTGATGGTCTGTCCTTGGGGCCTTCTCTGGCAGCTGGGTCTACAGCCCTGCCCTGGGAGTCATCTGGGCTCCGTCTGTCCCTGTCAGGCCGCGATGGCCATGGTTCTGCTGATACAAAGTTCTGGAAAACCTTGTCGATCTCCCTGGCATGTCACACACCCGCACTTTGAAGTGTGAGCAGTCTACACTGTTTCTCCCCGGATAACCAGCCAGAGAAGGTTGACTGGGTCTGCGAGCCTCGCATCTCGTCTCTTTAACATGGTTTTCCAGTCGCACCCTTGGCTCTGTTTCTAGAGCATGCTATCTGGAAAGACTGAGAATTTTCCAAATCATCAAGTGCTGGTTTCTTTTCGCTTAGCAGCTCATGGCTCAATTTCTCCCTTTTTGTAGTATTTTCAGTACCAAAAGCAAGGAGAAATCAGGTTGGAAATCTGAGCTCAATATCCAAATTCACTGATCACACAAACATGGCCAAGATTCTGCCGCTTTACAACAAGGTGGCCTTTCTTCCAGGGGTGGATGACACGCTCCCCATTTCCATCCGAGACTCGCGTCTCTTGTTTCTGTTCCCTTTTCCTCGTGCAGATTTGTTTCCTGTGGCTTCATTTCTTAAGCTCATTTTCAGCTGTCTTGGTTGTTCAACGAGCCCTGTGCTGGGGGCATTTGTACACTTTCTGTATCTCCTTCATGCTTTATTTTGTTATAGTTCTCATTGTTTGCTGATTGTACGCAATAACACATCGATTTCTGATCTTTCTAAATTAAATTTGGGGTTTCGGTAGTTGCTTTGTGGATTTTCCTAGGCTACTTGGTGCAATCCACCACGTCGTTTTCTGTTGTCCTTCATTCTTTCCTGGAGATTTGAAGTTCTTCCTGGTACAAGTCAATACTGTCTCACTTTGTCTTCTTTTATCTGAGATGCTCTCTACCTTTACGTTTGTTGGATGCAGAGCTGTGGCTTGACAGGGTTTTATTTATTTTTTGTCTCCTTCAGCCCTTACTGTGTTGTGCCTCTGTCTCCTGACTCCAGAATTTCTGACAAGAAATCAGAATATATTTGAGTCAGTTTTTTTTTTTTTTTTCATCTGGCTAATGTATCATTTTTCTCTGGCTTATTTCAAAACATGTTTTTCCCCTTTGGCTTTCAGTATTTTGGCTATGATGTGCTTACTCATTTTTTTTTTTTTAATATTTTTTTATTGTTTATTTCTAGGAGAGAGACAGCGTGAGCAGGGGAGGGTCAGAGAGAGAGGGAGTCACAGACTGAAACAGGCTCCAGGCTCTGAGCTGGCAGTCAGCACAGAGCCCAACGCGGGGCTCGAACCGACGAACCGCGAGATCATGACCCAAGCGAAAGTCGGACGCTTAACCGACTAAGCCACCCAGGCGCCCCAATGTGCTTACTCATTTTGTGCGCACCCAATCTCGGGATTTACTGAGTCTCTTGATTCTCTAAACTAGAGCCTTCACCAAACTGAGAATTTTTCAGCCCGTCTTTTCTTTTTTTTAAAGTTTTTATTTATTGATTTTGAGAGAGAGAGAGAGAGAGAGAGAGAGAGAGAATGACCGGGGGAGGGGCAGAGAGACAGGGAGAAAGAGAGGGAATCCCAAGCAGGCTCCACACTGTTGGTGCAGAGCCAGATATGGGGCTCGAACTCAGGAACCGTGAGATCATGACCTGAGCTGAAGTCGGACGCTTAACTGACTGAGCCGCCCAGGTGCTCCTCAGCCACTCTTTTCAATAATTTTTTATGGCCCGGTCTCTCTCCCCCTGCCTGTGGGACCTCAGTTACGTTTACGTTCACTTTAGTTTTCAAACATCTTTCTTTATTCTTCGGACGGAAAATCCTACTGATCTGTTTCTAAGTTCATGGACTCCCTCCCTTGTCAGCTCCATTCTGCTGTGAAGGCCGATCAGGGCATATTTATTGCATAGACTGAGTTTTTCATTCTTGAAATGGGACGTTTTTAGTTTCTGGTTTTTTGATGAAACTTTTGTACTTTTATTTATTGAGATCATATTTTCTTTGAGGCCACTGAGCTGAGTTAAAATAGGTAAAACGGAACCCTGCCTGCTTATTCCAATATATGTTCATTTGGGAATTGGTTTCCATGGGCGATTGTCTTTTCTCTTGAGAATGGGTTTAGTGGAACAGGCTCCAGGCTCTGAGCTGGCAGTCAGCACAGAGCCCAACGCGGGGCTCGAACCCACGAACCGCGAGATCATGACCCAAGCGAAAGTCGGACGCTTAACCGACTAAGCCATCCAGGTGCCCCAGCTGACTGCCAGCTCAGAGCCTGGAGCCTGTTCCAATCTGTGACTCCCTCTCTCTCTGACCCTCCCCTGCTCACGTTGTCTCTCTCTCTCTCTCTCTCTCTCTAGAAATAAATAAAACTTAAAAAAAAAAAAAAAAAAGAGAATGGGTTTAGTGGTCCTTTCCTCATCTGTTGGCTGAATCTGTATTGTTTCCCGAAGATTCTGAAGGTTTAGAGACTCTGAATTCTGTTGTGTTCCTGCACAGAGCGCTGATATCCTAAGTTTGGGCAGGCAATTCATTATATTGGACTGATAAACACTGCCTTTTCCGTACAACTCAAAATTCATTTTAAAATGCTGTGAGTTTGCACGGTTCGAAATCAGCCAGTCAGCTGGCCAAGCTTTTTCCATGGCGCTCCACCCCTCTCTGGCTCTGTGCTTTTGGGAGTATCTTCCTCACTTTCTAGTGGCAGTGGTTACTCCAGACTCTATGCCGTGTTGCTGAAGGCCAAAAAAGCGTGGATTTTCCATGCATGTTTTACCCTGTCAGTGCTGAGCCGTCCTGACTCTAAGGCTTAAGTCATTACAAAAAACAGGAAAATCACCCCAGGCCATTCTTTCTTCTGAATTGATTCTCTGCTAGAATCTTCCTGCTTTTGTTCACTCTGTGCTACCTCCAGGCAGGTTTTAAAAAATTTATCCAAGTTTATAGCTGTTATTTGTGGGGAAATTGGTCTGGCTGGCGTGTCCGTGGCCAAGGCTGAAGTGGAACACATAAAAAGTGATTTTACGTTTTCTTTGGCTTGAGTCACCAATGATTTCATCTACCCAAGATATAGTTTCTCTTGATTCACCAACTTGGGGGATCCACCAGCCCTTTTTTTAAAGTTTATTTATTTTGAGAGAGAAGGCGTACATGTGTGAGTAGGGGGAGGGGCAGAGAGAGAGAGAGAGAGAGAGAGAGAATCCCAAGCAGTCTCTGAGCTGTCAGTGCAGAGTCTGATGAGGAGATCAAACCCGCGGACTGTGAGATCATGACCTGAGCTGAAGTCAGATGCTTAACTGACTGAGCCCCCCCAGGCACCCCCACAACCTTTTGATAATATTACTTTGTACTATGTAGCTGTGTGAAGATCAAACTAGGATTTAATTTTTCACAAAAAGTATTTTTTCCTCAAAACTAGAGCCCCATGCAAATGGCTAGTTCCTTTGTAGTATTTCTGGCCCCGTTTGGGGCATGTTTCTATTTCTAGAATTCTTATTCTGAGCAGCATTCCTTCAAGAGTCTTGACATTAGCCAAATGTCTGTTTGAAGTTCCCAATCTTGTATACATTTAAAATAATGAACTACTCTCTTCTCTTCTGGTGTGGGTATTAAAATACAAAACACAATACATACTTCTTTTCATACCTAGGAGATTATCATACACCTAGGAGATTTTCACTGTCTTCAACAGACTGAAAGAAATAGAAAAGTATTGAAAGAGTTACAGTCCTTGATAAGAGACTCCTTGATCAGCGAGCGGGAAAGATGGCCCCAGCTTGACAAAGCCATTGAAATGTGATACGATGACTTATTTTCTGAGTCCACCAGAGCAAAAAAATTTCTAGATCTTTTAGACAGACAAGCCTGAATCACAGAGTTTACAGATCTCACTAAATATAATGGGGATGTGTATGATGGCGGAATCACTACCCTATTCATAAGAGACTCTCTGAGATGAAAGGGAGAATCAACCAGAATTAGCGACCAAATGTGTATTATGACTATGTGCTTCATGAGAGAGTGATAGTATTTCTTGTTGCATATTCTGATGTTGTGTAAAGAGAACTGAAATATAATTTTTATGTAATAATGAAAAACTTTTGAAAACATCGATTCCTGTAAAATTGTTTGCAAAATTAAATTTCCCTACAAGAAAGTATGGTAACATTAAAAAGTTATTAAAAAAACAATGACTCATGAAAGAGTGTTAAGTGTCATATGCTCAAGTGCTGAATCATTCCAAGAAAATCTTAGTGGTTTGGAACATTATTTTTATTACTGGGTTATTTTTGAAATCCAAATATGTAATTAAAATGGCTAAAAGCAATGCATTAAAATAATAGGTAGCTAAGGCTTTTATTGTAAACAGGCTATATTTTGATAAAAATGCCTATTAGTCTATTATTTTCCTCAAAACTCTAGGCAACACTGTTACTCATTTATGATTCATGTTTTCCTAATAGTATTACATTCTGTATTGAGTTATAGTCTGTGGTATTGAGAACAAAGATTTTGCCTCTGGCTGCTATCTGAAAAGGAGAATAGAAAAACTTTTTATATATGTTCTTATATAAAGAGAGAAATATAAGGAGAAATCCCTTAAACTATTTTAAACTTTGTGGAAGTTCCGATAATCAGGAGGTGAATTTATCATTAGCATATTTCCCAAACCAAAGCCCAGTGAAAAACAAAATAAACAGATTGCCTTTGAAGTTGGGTTCTAGCAATTGCTCGTTGTGTAACTGTGGAAATCTTGTTTAAGATCTTCATTTTTTGTAATTTGTAAAATAGGAGTCCATTCTATTAACTTCTTCAAAAGATTGTCGGAAATAGCAAATTACATGATATGTGTGAAAATGCTACGCATAGTATCCAGAAATGGAAGAATGATTTTTAATGCTTTTCCTTATATTTATAGTTTGTAAATTTCATTTATTTATTTATTTTTTAAAAAGTTTTTAATGTTTATTTAATTTTGAGAGAGAGAGAGAGAGAAAGAGAGAGAGAGAGCATGAGAAAGGGAGGGGCAGAGAGGGAGGGAGAGACAGAATTCAAAGCAGGCTTCAGGCTCTGAGCTGTCAGCACAGAGGCCGACACAGGGTTCAAACCCACGAATCATGAGATCATGACCTGAGCCAAAGTTGGATGCTTAACCAATTGAGCCACCCAGGTGCCCCATCGCAGTTTGTAAATTTTAAATGCATTATATTTTCCAAAGCAAACCATGGAATTTTATAATGCCTCTGATTCCACACTAAATGGATCTTAACCACAAGGTTGTTTGAATAGGGCATTCTAGTAAGATCAATCAGAATAAAAACTAACAAAACATGAATTTGAAATCTCATAGTGAAATGCACTGGTGAGGAGTTCACAGATGGAGAAATCCATTGTGAGAAACCACCAGTCTAAGTCATTTTGGTGCAAGTGTAATCCGGAAGCAGAAAAGAATAGCCCACTCTATGTGCCTAGTAAATCATTATCCAGGGGAGAAATTCTGCCTTTACAGCTGAACCTGAACTAGCTGCTCTGCTTGTGATCGACAGTTAAGAAAGTGACTGCCAAAAATGTAGCTCTCCCAGCGTGAAGAATGGGGCTTGTTTCTGTAGTGTGTTTCCAGAAGATGCTAGTGCCGTTGAGTCCAATTGAAGACTTCACATTTCAAGGTACTCTGTTTCCTCTGATTCTGATAAATTCAACATCATGAGATTACTGATGAGTCTGAAAAGATACGGCCATGGGAGGTGAGAGTGAGTCAGGGAAGAAGGGCCCCTGAAGATCCTCTGCTCTATGAAAGCAAGGAGAACAACGATCAGAATAGACTTTTTCAGAGCTCAGGAAACTAACCAAAGACAACGATCCAGGGAATGTTTATTAAAAAAAAAAAAAGCAAACAAAAACTTGCTTAATCTTGGGAAGAACAGCAAGTTTTGTGGAGTTTAACAGAACTTTTCCCGTCCCCTTTCTGCTCTCAGCTCTGTGGTCACCTTGGAAACGCCACACGCTCCTGGGGAAGACAGACAGTCTGGCAGCCACCGTGGCAGAAGCCCAGGGCCCAGACTGCTGCCATTATTTTAACCGGCCGAAGTTCCCAGAAGACCCCACTCGTCAGCCTCGTCCTGATCTGAGCCGACTCAGAGATGGCGCAGAGCAGCAGCTCTGTGGAGGGCATTTGTTGAAGTTGATCAGGCAGCATTTTCGTTTCTCAACGGCCTTTGGTGGTCGGTGACAATGCGCCCAACACGAGGCCAACCAAAATGGCTACAAGGAAAAGCTGGAGGAGAAGATATCTTGTGGGGTCTATAAAGCCCCGGCACGTTCGTGGGCATCCAGAAGGCTACGTGCATGGGCAGAGCTGTGCTCATGCAGGGCTGTGTGCATGCTTAGGGAAGGTCTAAGTCGTGGAAGCCCTCGCTGCTGGCTGACCCCTAGACTCTGCTCGAGTGGAAGGTGAGGCTGAGGTAGAATTTTCAGACACCTGGCCGAGTCTTGAAGGCATTCCTGAGCGCGCAGGGCCCGTCAACAGAGATGGAGAGGCGTATGGCTTCCAGGCATTTCAGGAAATTTCTCTCAAATCCTTAGCTGACCAGAAAGCTAACCGAGCACAAAGGACACAGACTTTCAGAAGTGGTTCTGAAAGTTCATTAACAAAGAGCCACACACATTGTGCGTCTGTATGGATCTGATTTCCGGTGTTGATATTACATTATTTAAAATTCCCATTTTTAACACAAATTGCTGTATGTGCAAAGAAATAGGAAGGTGTGACCTATACAATGGAATAAAAGCTGTGAACGAAGACCTTTCCCAAGGAAGCTGGGATACTGTGTTTAGAAGGCAGAGGTGCCATTCACAGAAGTGCTTATTCTCAGTTTGATGATGCCCGTCCACCGTCACACCCATAACCGTCAAGAGCTTCAGAACGTGAGCTTATCTGAAAAAAGAGTCTTTACAGATGGAACTACCTAAGTCACAATGAGGTCCTGCTGGTTTAGGGTGGGGCCCATGGGTGTCTGCAGAACTCTATTCAACATCAGCAGACTACGGTTTTCTAAAGAACAGCTGGAACATTCTCCAGAATAGATCATAGGATACATTGTAGAATGAGACTATTTTTTTAAGAAAAGTTTATTTATTTATTTTGAGAGAGAGAGAGGGAGAGAATCCCAAGAAAGCTCCACACTGTCAGCGCAGAGCCTGACGCGTGGCTTGAACTCACAAACCATGAGATCATGACCTGAGCTGAAATCAAGAGTCAGATATTTAACCACTTGAGCCATCCAGGAGCCCGAAATGAGACCCTTTTTAAAGTTGTAAATACTGAAAGGGTGAGATATCAACTCTGATCACAGTGGAATGGTAGTCGAAATCAGCAATAGAAGAAAAATGAGAAAATTCACAAATGTGTAGAATTTGTAGAAAAGACAAATCTACAGAGATTTGTCTAGATCAGTGCTTCCCAGGGGCTGAGGGGAGGGGAGAAAAGGGCACTCTGCTAGTGGCTATGGGATTTCTGTTCTCTGGTGTGAAAATATTTGTGATGTAGATGGTGGTGATGAATATACTGCTGCGTGAATACGTACGCTGAAACCCACTGATGTGTACACTTTGCAAATGTGAATTTCAATCTCATTTGTAAAAATGTATGAGAAAAAAAGGCATAACCATGAAATAGAGAAGCATACCTCATCTCTCTCTATCTCACACACACACACACACACTCACACACACACACACTCACACACACACACTACATATATATATTTAACAGGTGCACTTATGGCTAGAAATGGACTATACACAGGAACTGTTTCCACAGGAGAATTACAAGCACTCGTATCCTGTATTTCAAGCAACCTTGATTTGGTCACAAAACCCAAAATGGAGTTCGTTATATAACCGCTTGTTTTAAAATACACTGGTTTAGTGAAGACAGTGAGTCTTTAATTCCCACTCATTTATGTGGTAGTCATGAAATCACACCGAGAGTTTCCAGCCTTAATCATAACAGGATTTGACATATTTGGGCAATTCTTTACATACTGTTCACATTACCTCATTTCATCCTTGCAACAACCTTTTCAGCTAGACTCAGTGCTTCTGTTCTGATTTTATGTATGAGGAAAGCAAAGAACAGAGCATGTGAGGGTCCTATTCAAGATACCATAATACACCATTGATGGAGGAGGTCCCCGTCTCCTGATCCCCATTCTTAAATTACTTCCCAAACACACAGAAGGGAGAAAGAACTCCAGCTAAGAAAAGTGTCCATTAATTTAAACACTTGGCGAGAACGTTTCTCCTATTGGCTTAAAAAAAAAAAAAATGAAGCCACTATGTGGTTTCATTGTAGTGAATGAAATGTTCTCTCAGCTTTATTTGTAATGCTTCTTTGAATGGGTTGAAGAACCTTTCATACCTAGCAGTTTCCATGTCGTGAGACTGTTCGTATCATCACATTATTCTTTTATTAAAAAAAATTTTTTTAATGGTTATTTATTTTTGAGAGAGAGACAGAGTATAAGCAGGAAAGGGGCAGAGAGAGAGGGAGACACAGAATCTGAAGCAGGCTCCGGGCTCCGAGCTGTCAGCACAGAGTCCCACATGGGGCTTCAACTTATGAACCGTGAGACCATGACCTGAGCTGAAGTCGGACACTTAAATGACTGAGCCACCCAGGCGCCCATTCACGTTACTCTTATAAAAAGACACTTCAACTCACAGATGCAAATATGTTAACATACAGAAGCTTCATCTCTGTAGAAAATCCCAAGACACATGGAGAGGTTGTTATGAACAGAAACAGGTCTAAGCCTCTGGAAGATTCCTGAAGGGGCATTTAAAGACCCACCGGGAGGCTGCACGCACCCCGTGAAACCCGGCCCAGTCAGCGGATGCTCTGTCTTGCAGTGACAAACAGAATATTGACGGAAAGCTCTGGGAAAGCCGGGAGCCCCGCTGGCCCGGGGCTTCTAGGAGTTTCTATCTCAGTGCTCTTTCTGTGCAGCCTGGATTTACTTGGCCGTGCTTTCGGAATCTCTGACTGGACACTGAATGGACCCAGCGTCTGTTTGAGGACTTCTGTGACCGGATCAGCTGACATCACCGGGGGCCCGAAACCGAGCCCCACCCTGAGTCAGAGGCGGGGAATCCCTGGGGACCAGGTTCCCATGACTCATGCCTGTATCTGCAAACAGCCGCTGGGGGAAATGCCTGCCCAGCGTTTGCTCACCGTGGTGACTCTGCCTTTGCCACTCCTGACTGCTTTTGAGCTGGACAGAAAAAAAGGAAACACGGACGAGAACACAATGTGACAAGGACCTTGGGAGAGCCCCGTGTGCTGCCTGTCCTCGGCCGGGCTGGGGATGTGTGTGTCCAGGGAGCGTGAACATCCAGGAAGCCCGGACAGGGCTTGTGAATGTGAGGGAGGAAGAGATAGAAGCCAGGCTGGTGAGGCTTGTGTGGGGGGCGGTTAACGTCATTGTGGTAAAAACATGTTTATAAGTGCCATTCTTAAACAGAAAGGTGTTTTCAATGATGCTGAATGAGTTCATTCAAGCTTTTCCTGAAAAAGAGTGCTTCAGGTTAACCTTTTTTAAAAAAAGACTTCTTAAATTTTATCTCATGTGTTTATTTTTTTAATGTTTATTTTTGAGAGAGAGAGAGAGGCACACAGAGTGTGACTGGGGGAAGGGGCAGAGAGACAGACACACTCACAAAGAATCTAAAAGAGGCTCCAAGCTCTGAGCTGTTAGCACAGAGCCTGATGCAGGGCTCGAACTCACAAACTGTGAGATCGTGACCTGAGCCGAAGTCGGACGCTTAGCCGACTGAGCCTCGTGAGGCATCCCAAGACTTTATTATTTATTTTTTTAGAGCAGTTTTAGAGTCACAGCAAAATGGAGCAGAAAGAACAGAGATTTCCCGCACACGCTGTCCCCTACGTCCCACCACAGTCCCCGCTCCACTATCAACACCCCTACTTGATGGCACATTTGTTACCAAGGATGAGTGTGCACAGACGCATTGTCATCATCCAGAGTCCACAGTTTCCATTAGCAGTCCCATTCTATGGGTCAGAACACCTGTATGATGGCACGTGTGTACCGTTACGATACCATACGGAGTGTTTTCACTGCCGTAAAAAGTCCTCTGGGCTCTGCCTGTTTATCCCCACCTCCCCCAAACCCTGAAAACCACTATCTTTTTACTGTTTCCATAGCTGTGCTTTTTTCCAGAATGTCATAGAGTTGGATCATACCTGGGTAGTCTTTTCAGATTGGCTTCTCAGGTCACCTTTCAGAAGTTTTTGGTTATTAAAATTCACGTGTGACAAATTAAGGAACTATTGCTATGAAAGTATAATTAAGACTTGCCATACTTTAGCACGTTGTTATTGTAAAATGACTTTTTTCCCCCTGGATAAGACAGTTTTCTAAGACACAGTGGGAGTTACAGAAAGCTATACTCGCGCACAATGCGCATCTCTTTGCGTGCGTGCGCGTGTCCACGCCTTGGAGGGGCACGGAGACTGCGCTGCACTGGAGACAGTAACTCACATATGAACGGGGCTGATACATGGACGGAAGCTCACTCGGCCGTGCTCTCCGCACGGACTCTGTTCTCAGAGAAGTCCACACGTCAATTTGCTCCGTGTGTTGGGCTTCAAAGGCACCAAAGCGGGCAAACAAAGTGAGACCGGAGAGAGAACGTCCATGTTGGCCAGAGACAGATGAGGTTGGAGCTGTGTGGCTGCAAAGGGGACACTGAGGGCCCCAGGCCCGGGCTGGAGGAAGGTGCTCTGGAAACCGCGTTAGGGGAGGCAGCTTTATGGGCTGGACCATTCTGAGTCTGCGAGTCACAAGATCACAGTTAAGAGGACACGGGACACTTGTAATCGCATTGGCTGGTCATGCAGTCCCTAACCCCCGTGCGCCCTTTGTGGCTGGCGAGGTTCCTGGGAGAGGAGCCCACGGAGGCGACATGTGGGACAAAGCCTCTAAGTGCCCTGGGAGCTGAGCTGGGGTATTGCTCTGAGATGCCACCTGAGAGTCCTTCCACACGCACGCCGAAGACTAGTTCTTTCTGAGAAGCTAGAGAACAGAAATGGAGAAAGACAAAGGCTGGAAGATGCCGGTGCCGACCCGGGCTGATCACCTCTGCTGCAGGGACCGCTTAGCCGCGCACTGGCCACAGAGTGGGACAGGTTCATGCCAGGGTGACTGATTCCTGTTACGGTCCCAGGGAACTGTGTCACCACCGCCAGACACAGAGCCTGAAGTGACTTTCTAAGTCTACCTGGCCTACGCCTTTGGTTAAGTCACTGCAGAGGAGATATTGCATAAACGCTTTCTCGGCTACTTTGGCGAAGCTCCGTGTGCTCTCAAGGGGAACAGAGACAAAATCTGCTTGCTTTTCAACACGTAGAGCAGCTTAGTTGCCACAGTGTGACTTCTGTACGTTGAGTCACTCAGCCTGCTCTGCCGTTTGGTGCCCAGTTTGGCTCCTGAACGGGCCTGCAGCTCCTGGACTTGAGTGCCCCCCGCCCCCCCAAACTTTCTCTCTGTTAATAGGGTCCAGCGCAGCCCCGCGCCTGCTCATTCTCGGTGGTCACCCCGGGTCCGTGGGGCTGGAGGAGGTAGGAGGGAAGGAAGGGAAAGCGGGAGGAGGAAGAAAGGAGGAGGTCGGCGGGGGAGGGCAGAGAGAAGGGGACCCATCAAGGAAGCTGCATGATGCAAGGCACACAGGCTCCATTTACTCCTGACTTCTTGCCGCCTCAAAACAACCCATCGCGGGTGGGCTGTGTCTTCTGTCACCGGCCCTCGGGGGCATCTATTCACCCTCTGCCCTTTCCTACTGACCTGTGGGCAGTGACGCCCATCCGTGCCTACTGTGTTGCCCGGGGTCCCGTGCCCCCCTGCTCCTGCAGGGTTAGCCCTGGAGGCCGGGGCGGGTGATGGGCAGCTGGGGTGTTGGGGTGTTGATTCCCTCCCGACGCTCTGTGGCACCACATTCTGACAGTGGCCACCGTCCGCTAGAAACACATCTTGTCCCTTCAGGCCTCAGGCTGGCTGGGGCTTCCTGCCGCAGCCAGTCCCTGGTCACGTCATCACCTGCAGGAAGGGCATTGAGATCCTTTCACAGCCGGCACACTGCACACCCCACTGCAGCGCAGGCCACTGTCATTTCTGCTGTAAGGAACTGTCACAGCCAATAGCCCCTGGCCTGCGAGGTTATGCTACTCTCTCCCATTCGGGGGCAGCTGGTGGCCAGCAACAGACTGAAGAGGGTATCAACAGGCCCCTTTGTTTGTTTGTTTTAATATTTATTTATTTTTGTGTGTGTGAGAGAGAGAGGTAGAGCGCCAGCGGGGTAGTGGAAGAGAGAGAGGGAGACACAGAATCTGAAGCAGGCTCCAGGCTCTGGGCCGTCAGCACAGAGCCTGACGTGGGGCTTGAACTCCTAGCCTACAAGATCTGACCTGAGCTGAAGCTGGACACTTAACGGACTGAACGCTCCATAAACAGGCCCTCTCTGCAAAGCGAGTCCCCCACTAAACTCTCTTCAGTAAAACCCTTTGTGAGCTCGGTCTACTTCCTGAATTTATCTGGTTGTTAATTAGCTGTTTAGCTTGAGAACAAAGACTGCCTGACTATGGCTCGTAGATTACAAAAATCAAAGTTATTGTGCAAGTGAAAGTAAATATTCTGTTTTGTTCAGAAGCAAAACCACATTTTTGGTCTCCTAGAACGTATTCTCCCCCACTGACATGACAGAACAGTTGGTAGACTGTGAGTTAATACGTAGAAAAAGTTGCATTAAGTAAGGACATGTTTTTGGTCAAGTTTGCTGTGAAGTCCGCTGCATGGAGGGAAAATTAATGCAGAGCTTGTGAAACTTTCTCCATTAATATGTACACAATATAAGCATTGTCATCAGATGAACATTGTCATCAGATGATTCTGCAGAATTTAATTGGCCAGGGTTGAAAAGGATGCTGAAATCCCCATATCATTCTTAATTCCTTAATTTTAATAGCAGCAAGGCATTATTAGCACCGGGTGCTTATATAGAGCTTTGCTCATTTCACGGCCTTTCACATAATTATCTCATTGGACCCTCACATTGTCCCATGAGTGACGGAGCCTCAACCAAGGCAAATACGACCGCTGGTGCATCCTGCAGGATCCTGAAGGAACTTTCCCACAGTAGCTTACACGCTTGGGGCGGACAGACAGATTCAAAGTATCACAAACCCTAATCCAGTACATTCCTGAATCATGTATGATGTATCTCATTTTTGATGCAGTTATCCCAAGTTTTTAAAGCAGATTTGAGGGACGCCTGGGTGGCTCAGTCGGTTAAGTGTCCAACTTCAGCTCAGGTCGTGATCTCATGGTTCGTGGGTTTGAGTCTCGCGTCGGGCTCTGTGCTCTGTCCAGCTCAGAGCCTGGAGCCTGCTTCGGATTTTGTGTCTCCCTCTCTCTCTGTCCCTCCTCCACTTGTGCTCTGTCTCTCTCTGCCTCTCAAAAATAAATACGTGTTAAAAAATTATAAGCAGATTTGAGACTATGGTAGAAAAAAGCCTGAACCAAATTTCAATATTTAACAGATAAAATTGCACAACATAATGCAACAGCCACCAAAGCATTAAGACTTGACTTAGGTGTGCCCCATAGACCAGAGTCTGCAATCAGGAAGTAAAGTAAAAGTAGGTTTGCTTTCAAACAGATTTCCCCTTTGTTTTCTTCTTGGCGTCCTTGTGTCAGCCACTGGGACTACTGATGTGGCTGTTTTAACTTGGTTAGGGCTAACCAAAGCACTGTGCTTATCACCTTGTCTACATTTTTCCTCCAAACCAGCACGTGTAACTGAATTCGGTGGCAAGAGTTGAGAAAGGAATTTGATTCCACTGTCTTTTGCTGACTGTAAATAAACTGCTTGTAGATCTAGAGAATTCGTCATGTCAAACCTACCTCTGAGGAAATGCTGAATTTCACAGAAGATAACAACAACAACAGCAAAACCCTTGGATGAGTCAACTTCTAAAACAAATTAGAACTTCAGATAACTTCAAAATGAGGAAAGGCTTTTACCAGCTGTAGAGTTAAAACGCAGATGGTTGTCAGTTTAGGCTCTTTATAAAAAAAAGTCACACAAAACCCTGACAAGTGCAAAATAATTTGTAAAAGTCTGTGTGTGTGTGTGTGTGTGTGAGTGTGTGTGTGTACTCTGTATACTGTATTGTGTATGTGTATATATATATATATATATATATATATATATATATACATGCGGTACTATATATTGTACATATATAAAACTATATACACACAAACATATACATGCATTGAAAAGTAGAATACTATAAAAATATATGTAGGAAGTATGTAGAATATACTGAGGTGTATTAAAGTGCATAAAGTACTCTGAAAACTATAAAACACTAAAAGAAATGAAAAAAGACACAAAGAAATAGAAAGACATCCCATGTTCATGGATTGGAAGAACAAATATTGTTAAAGTGTTATACTATCCAAAGCAATCTACAGATTTAGTGCAACCCCTATCAAAATACCAACAGCATTTTTCACAGAACTGGAACAAACAACCCTAAAATGTCTATGGAACCACGAAAGATCTCAAATAGCCGAAACAATCCTGAAAAAGAAAAACAGAGCTTGTGGCATCAAGATTCCAGATTTCAAGTTATATTATAAGACTGTAGTAATCAAAACAGCATGGTACTGGCACAAAAACAGATGCACAGATCAATAAAACAGACTAAAAAGCCTAGAAATAAATTCATAATTATATGGTCAAATAATCTTTGACAAAGGAGAAAAGAATATGCCATGGGAAAAAGCTCGTCTCTTCAACAAAGGGTGTTGGGAAAACTGAAGAGGTACATGCGGCAGAATGAAACAGGATCGTTTTCTTACATCCTATACAAAATAAACTCAAAATGGATTAAAAACCTCAATGTGAGACCTGAAACCATGAAAATCCGAGAAGAGAGTACCGGCAGTAATCTGACAACATCTTTAACATCTTTCTAGATATATGTCTTCGAGGGCAAGAGAAACAAAAGCAAAAAATGAACTATTGGGACTTCATCAAAATAAAAAGCTTCTGCACAGTAAAGGAAACAATCAACAAAACTAGAAGACAACTTGTGGAATGGGAGAAGACACTTGCAAATGACCTATCTGATAAAGAGTTAGTGTCCAGGATACATAAAGAACTTACATTTCAATGACCAAGAAATGAATAATCCAATTAAAAATGGGCAGAAGACATGAACAGACACTTTTCCAAAGGCAGACACATGGCAGACAGATATATGAAAAGGTGCTCAACATCATTCATCGTCAGGGAAATACAAATCAAAACTGCAGTGAGATGTTGCTGCATATCTGTCAGAATGGCTAAAACCAAAAACACAAGAAACAACAGGTGCTGGCATGGATGTGGAGAAAAAGGAACTGTTGTGCACTGTTGGTGGGAATGCACACTGGTTCAGCCATTGTGGAAGACAGTATGGAGGTTCTTCAAAAAGTTAAAAATAGAATTAGCCTATGATCCAGCAATCCCACTACTAGGTATTTACACAAAGAATACAAAGACACTAATTCAGAGGGATACATGCACCCCTATGTTTATTGCAGCATTATTTGCAAGAAAGAAATTATGAGAGTAACCCAAGTGTCCACGGATGAATGGATAAAGAAGATGTGGTGTATATATATATAATGGAGTATTATTCAGCTATAAAAAGAATGAAATCCTGCCATTTGCAGGACATGGGTGGATCTAGAGGGTTTTATCTAAGCCCAATAAGTCAGAGAAAGGCAAATACCAAATGATTTCATGCATATGTGGAATTTGGGAAACAAAACAAAGAAAAAGGAAAAAAGAGGCAAACCAAAACACAGACACTTAACTACAGAGAACAAACTGATAGTTACCAGAGGGGAGGGTACGGGGGTAGGTAAAGTAAGTGAAGGGGATTAAGAGCACACTTATTTTGATGCACTGAGTAATGTGTGGAATTGTTGAATCACTGCATTGTGCGCCTGAAACTAATATAACACTGTATGTGAATTATACCAGAATTAAAATAAAAAAAAAAGAAAAAACCTCAAAGTATACAGAGTCTTTATAAAAGTCTATAAAAGCATATAAAGTACCTATTTACTATAAAAGTTTATATGTCATAAATTAACATTACTAATATGTTAAATGTGTTAACATATTAACATTAGTAATATATACTAAGCATTAACTAGCATGTTAAAATAGATGCTATTTTAATACATAATAATTTGATACCTATTCTTTTTAAAATATTCTAATATATTTTTAGAAATTGAAAGAGATCTGGTTTCCTTTCTGTTTGTGTTGTTACATGTGATGTCCACATTTTGCTCGTTTATTCCGTTAGCTCTGGTCAAGGTATTCCCTCATTCTACACCCACGCTGCCCACAGTGTATGAGTGAGTTTCCCCATTCTCAGACTTTCTGAGGAATAAGCTCAGAGCTTGTAATTTCACACACAACAGTCTCCACCACAGGAGATGCTTGCTAACAGCGGGTTGAGGATCACTGGACACTTACTAAAGGTGGACAGTAGGGGGCAGAGGTGTCCACGTTTCTCTGATTTGGGGAGCTCGGCTTCTGCTTGGAGTCCTGGAAACCATTTGACTTCAGACATTTGCTAACATTCACAACTTTCAGATGAAGGCTTCTTGTCTGTTCTTTTACTTTCCAGCCTCCAAACAAGTAGCTTTTTATCATTGTAAAAGACGAGTTTATTGAACAAAATTTGGGAAATACCAAAGGTATAACAACAGAAAACGAGACCAAGCCAACCCCTCAAATTCCCATTGTCAAGGAACAAATATCTGATAATATTTTGTCTGATTTGCCTGTATAGTTTTTTGGGTGCATATGCCTATATACAAAATATTATAATGCATGTATACGATAAATATATCGTATAAAAGTATGCGGTATATATCATATTCACTCACACATGTACAGTTTTTAAAAATGCAAATCACTCTGTAATATTCAGTTATAATTTCTGTTTCTTTTGCTGAGTTTTGGTAGTGAACAGGTAAAATTCATTACAAAATACCAGGCTGAAGCACTTTGCGAAAGGGATTAAGTGTTGTATGACCGGGGGCTGTGTGACGGAAATAGAAGGGTCTTTCCTCTTCAGCATTATCTGGGTCACAGAGACCCAGGCGTGAGCTCATTACAAACCCACATTCTACTGTATTGTTGCAGAGTCTTAACTAGTTCCGGAATGTCAAAGTCTCGGCATATCTCAGAGTCTCTAAGCTCTCACTTTATATGCATGTGAGTGGTTTATATTTTGTGCCTTAGGGATTTCCATTTTGAGATTATTCTAGCCTTTTCCCTAAATGTGTCCCACGGTATTTACTTAGAATAGTTTTCAACCATTTTGGTTCTCCGTCCTGTTACTTGGAAAGCTTGACTAATACAATCATTCAGGCCGTCAAGAACTAACAGTCAGAAATTAAATCAGTTCAGTTTACTCTTTCTCTGAAAAAAAAATGTGTGAGGAGCTATGATAATCTAGTTCATGGAAAAATGGTAAACAGTACAAACTATCAACTCTCTGGCCTGTGTGTGAAATGCCACTCTCAGAAAATGACGGCTAGGAAGTGATGATTTTCTCTGCAACTTTTATGTCCGCTAAAAAAAAAAAAATAAAGATTTGCTTCTCACTCAGTAAATGTTACTGGAAACCTGATATTCATGTGCACAACATAGATAATATTAAAAAATAAATTCCACCTAATGTGAAAAGCAACACTGAAAAAAAGTAGAGGAAAATACAGAAAAGTCTCTTTCTGTCCATATGGAAGAAGAATTATTCACAGCAAATCCTGAATCATGAAGGCAATCCATCGATCGATAAAATACATACTATGTTAAATATTTGACCAAATGTTCCATAGTAAAGATAACGAGCCACAGATAGGAAGAATAAATACATTGATAGTGTGTATACCCCATAAAAATCAGTAATCAAACTATTTAAAGTTGTCTAACAAATCCACAAGGAGGAGACCCAAAAAGGTGAACAAAAAGTGTAGGAAAAAAGAAGAAATTCACTGAAGATGTATTTTTCATGGTCAATGGAGGGATACCATAGTGTTAAAAGTGGGGATGGGAGGGAAATAAATTGACTGTCCGTTAGCAGGTAAGCATAGTTTTGTGTCGTTACATGCTAGAGTATATTACTTGGATTTTTGTATTCTTAAAATTGTTTCTTGAAATAGTCTTGGTTTCTCTTTCCAACAATTCACCCAGAGACACGAACAGGATCCAGTGCTATGTATGTAAGTTAAAATTTACGTGTAACGGGAGAATTGCATTGAGTATGACTTTGTTCACATATTCTCAAGGCAATGTGCTTTTTATTTTTATTTTTTTATTTTTATTTTTTTTAAATATTTTTTATTTATTTCTAGGAGAGAGAGAGAGAGAGAGGGAGAGAGAGAGAGAGAGACAGTGTGAGCAGGGGAGAGTCAGAGAGAGAGGGAGTCACAGACTCTGAAACAGGCTCCAAGCTCTGAGCTGGCAGTCAGCACAGAGCCCGACGCGGGGCTCGAACCCACGAACCGCGAGATCATGACCCAAGCGAAAGTCGGACGACCAACCGACTAAGCCACCCAGGCGCCCTGGCAATGTGCTTTTTAAAAACACAAGAAATGAGCAAAAATGAGCTTAATTTATATAAATAAAAATGGCTACTCTTGCTAAAGAGACTAATGTACCTGAAATCTTAGGTGTCTTCGGCTGAGACCGGAGAAATCGGAATGGAAATAGAGCTGCTTTCTATTTGTAAATTTGTGTTGGAGTAAAAGATAATCTCAGAATAGTGGAGAGTTCATGGAGTACTAAGATGTGATGAGAGGTAATTCCTAGAACAAAAAATATGAGCTAGAACAAATGGGCCAAATTATATTGTCTTGGTTTGGGAGGCTAGGAAGGTGGTCAGTTTAAGGTCTATAAGGAATTGTCATGCAGGGAAGATTACAGAGTACAGAAAAAAAAATAAAGAAAAACATCCAGCCATCTGATGATAGCACCATCTTCCAAAAATAAGGCTCTGATCTTATTTCCACTGAATAACTTTTGATAGCTCCCAGTTTCCTATAGTTTTGGTTTCATACTCTTTCAGTAGTAAGTTTGGTAGCATTGAAAAACCATCAGTGTCATTCCAAAAATCTTTGCAAAGACCTTTCCTGAGAACTTGTCCCTCGCCTCATCTCAGGACACTTTGCACATTACTCCAGGTGTCCACTGAGTAGATTGGGCAAAAGATGTCATCAACGGCTCTAAAATTTAGTTTAAATTTAAAATAAGTCCTTGTAATGAACTCATCGGTAAATCCTTTAACGCCTTACGATTCAGAGAGATTTGGATCCTTGATCCCTCAGATGACTCAGTGTTATACAAAGCCTAAAACCTCAGGGTGGGGCCGGGGAGGCAACCCACATCAGTGACAATATGGAGTTACCTAATCTTTTAATTATTGGTTATGAAATGAATCAGCCACAAAAACAGCAAGTCTTTTATGACTTTATGATGCCATTGTGTCTGTGAGCTCTCACCATCAGCTTAGCAGAACTTCTGTGGTGTTAGTGAAATTGTTGAGATTGCTGGCCAAGATTATTTTGTAAAGTTTATTTATTCATTTGTTAAAATAACTCTGGCCACATGGAAAGGATTATTTGGTGCCACTTAGCGATGGGTTGTGGTCCCATTTAAATGCTTTAGTATTGTATACAAGTAACATTAAGACGGGGCATCTTATCGATCTCATCACCTACAAAATGATATCGAGTGACGTACGACCCTGATAATTTACCAAATCTGGAAGTAAAACCTATTAAACCTGTTTGAAAACATGTGCATGTATTAAGCGAAGTGTGAGATAGTTAATTTCCCCACTACCTAGCTGGAAATTTCTTTTTCATTGTCCTTATTTACTTTTTATTACGGAAAAACTCTTAATCTTCGATATTAGGCCCCCAGTTTTACATAGCACCTAACAGGAAATTAGTAAATAAACACCGATGACAGCAGTACCGTACCTCTCCCCTCAACCTCCTCCATCTGGGGAGTGGCCGGCCTCTGTTATGTCACAAAGACTAAGCTCGTCTGATTCATTTTCAGTACTTGGATGAAGTATCCAGACAGTACTTGGATGGGAGGCCAGCAGTCTCTTGAGCCCAGCTGATTAGTATGGCTCATCTTCATCAGTATGGAAACAGAAGATGAGCCAGGGGAAGTCAGGAGGATAGACCCTGACTGTACATAGTCAAAGAAGCTGGCAGCCCATAGGCAGAGGATGGGCAGAGGGCGCAGCTAGAATTGCTTAACAGCCAGTGAGCGGGAGGTGGGCATTTGCAGAAGAATTAAACCAGACAGTTGTGATGCTTAACTGAGCACTAGTCATGCTCAAGTTCTGCTCACAGAATACCTTAATTCCCATAAATAGCCTCCCACCCTCGTGACGAATGAGGACCTGCTGTGATTGACTTCCCATCTGTGTTATCAGCTTCTACACATTCCGCTAACCTGTCTGGGTATGAAGGTTTCAGTACTGACCTAAACTTTGGCTGTTTATCCTCCAGACAGCCTTCTCAATAAACTGGTGGTTCAAAGCCTGTGTGGTAATGGGGGGTTCTGGAAGGTGTCTGGGGGGAGTGGGCAACACAGAGCAGGGGCAGCTCACCAATACTATTGAATACGAGGCCTGAACAGACAATTTTCACTGGAACACCCAGAGCATTGTGCCACATTCTCAATCCTAAAATAAAGCCAGTGTTAGCCTCATATATGATGTTATAGTCATTTTTCTCCAAAGTGGTTTTAGGTTCACAGTAAAACTGAGGGAAAGGTACAGAGATTTGCCATATGCCCCCCGACATGTATCCACAGCCTCCCCAGTATCCACATCCCCACCAAGAGTGACACATTCGTTACAAGTGACTGAGGAGCCCACACTGATGCATCATCATCACCCAAGGTTCCTACCTAACATCAGGGGTCAATCTTGGTGTTGTATATTCTGTGGGTTTGGACCAATTCATCATGACATATATCCACCATTATAGTATCATACAGGGTATTTTCACTATCCTAAAAATCCCCTGTGCTCTATCTGTTCATCTCTCCTTCTCTCTAGTTCCCGGTGACCACTAACATTTTTAGTGTACATAGTTTTGCCTTTTCTAGAAAGTTACTCAGTTGGAATCATACACTGTGTAAGCTTTTCAGATTATATATTTCACTTAGTAATATGCGTTTACATTTTCTCCATGTCTATTCATGTCTTGATAGCTCATTTCTTTTTAGTGCTGAATAGTATTCCATTGTCTGGATGGACCGTGGTCTGTGTTTTCATTTACCTACTTAAAGACATCTTGGTTGCTTCCAGGTTTTGGCAATGGTGAATACACCTTCTGGAAACATCCGTGTGCGGGTTTTTGTGCAAACATCAAGTTTTCAGCTTCTTTCAGTAAATAAATACTAAGCAGCAACCACTACAGTTTTAAGAAAAGAATGACACATGTCCTGGAAAATCAGAGAAAAAGAAGAAAATAAAAGGAAAACATAATCTGAGATGGAGCTCGTGGATTGTGCAATCCATCGAATCATCGGAAAGGAAGCTGGAGCGGTGATCCGGAGGGCTTCTCACCCATGAAATGGGTGTTTTGTGAGCAGGTTAGTCTTTCTCCATCTATTGAGTCAGAGTCTGGATTAGTCACATAATTCAGGTGACAGACTGGCCAAACACCATCAGGGTTAATCAAAGGGTATCAAACACCTTTGCATAACACCCCTATTTACTTTCCGTCTGCTGACTGCCCTTCCGCATTGTACCTCTAGCTAGAGCATCATGCTTGGCATGGAAATAGACACTATATATGCCACACTATTATTTCATGTCAGGGGGCTAATTACGGCAACAGAGAGGCTTCTAAGGTGTCACTCTTTCCAGCATAAAAGTCGCACGTTTCTCCTAAAGTCATTTAATATTTCAATCTTAGAATACTCCATGATGTCAAACACTCTGAATCCTTTTACTTTTTGTCGCAGAACTGAGTAAAAGAAAACATCAACTTGCATAAAAATCCCACAGAGGTCGCTTGAAATCAAGCAGTAGGTGATACCGCGTGGAAGTCCGTCACCGTGCTAAGTGTTTTCGTGATCCGGAAAACATCACCATCATGTGAAACAAATGGCACTTTTTATCAAATGTCACTCAGCTCCAGGGCTTGTTATGCATCTGTGGTCCATTCTTGGACACCCACACTGGGGTCGCAGTCAAAAGATATCTTGAGTTGGAACTTACAGAGCCCATCAGTTAGTCTTACTCTGGAAGTAAAGGGACAAAGCAAGCACCACCGCACCCAGCTCTAAGCTCCAGTCTCTCCTCTCTCTCTCTCTCTCTCTCTCTCACACACACACACACACACACACACCAAAGAAGAAAGAAAGAAGGAAAGAAAGAAAGAAAGAAGAAAGAAAGAAAGAAAGAAAGAAAGAAAGAAAGAAAGAAAGAAAGAAAGAAAGAAAGAAAGAAAGGCAAGGAAGCCATGTTTCATTTAGGACAAAGATGCACCCTTCTCTGTGTTGTGCATTTTTCAAAAAATTCTTTTAACATCTATTCATTTTTGAGAAACAGAGAGACACAGAGCACACGTGGGGGAAAGGCAGAGAGAGAGGGAGACACAGAATCTGGAACAGGCTGCAGACTCTAAGCTGTCAGCACAGAACCCGACGTGGGTACAAACCCAAGGACGGTGAGGTGATGATGACCTGAGCCAAAGCCGATGCTTAACCGACTGAGCCACCCAGGCGCCCCTTCTTTGTTGTGCATTTAAGCGAAGCCTAAAATTAGTGGACTTACAAGTCCCACGTTGCTCCTTCATTTTCAGAATTGGTGTATTTCCTGCATGAAGACGACCACAGCACACGTGTTTCGTGGTGGAGTCACTGTGTGTGGTCTCATGGCATCTTTGCACATAAACACACAAACAGGAAGGCAGGTAAGAGACCTACCATTCAGTGAGAAGGATCACAGAGTAAATGATGGTGACAGCGAGTGGTATCGCCTGTCAGCGCAGATGGACTTCTCCCCAAATAGGCAGCTGCTCCCAGGCGACCGTGCTCCCCGGCACCTGCCAGCACATGACTGTCAACAGTCACGGACCAGGCTGTGCCTCTCCAGTCTGGTGGTGCACGTGTGAAGGAAGCATGGACACTAAGCTCCCTGGGCCAGATGCTCACACACTTTATCACACCGTCAGCATACTGTGTTGCAATGTCAACTTGCTTGTCACCATCGCTAGACTGTACGCTTCCTGAAGGTTGACCTTGAGTCTGGCATCCAGTGGCCCTCCATACATATTCCTGGAATGAGTGAGTATGTGGACACAGCAGCATGAAATCAACTTAATTTTGTGGTTGTTTTAATGTGAAGGATGTAGATAACAACTGCTACCCTGTAAGCCATGACTAATATTAATAGGTACTTTCATTCCTAATTACGCATTCGTGCTCCTGTTGATGTTTCTACAATAAATAAAGCCAGCTCCGCGGAACTCCCCATTCTCTGGAAACAATGGCAGGAGAACATGTGTGTATTCCCACTTCAAGCAAGAGACTTCCAGGGGTAAAAATATTTGTGCATGTTTGATGAACTCTGGAAAAGAAGTGTCTGTTGTCAGGGCCCTGAGCTGTAGTTTGAAAGTTTAATGGAGATGAATTTTACTGCCATTACCTTGGGATCATATATATATTTCAACATTTTCATTCTGTTCTGTTTTTACACGTTCATTGTGTTTGGAAATACTGGGCAACTGTATGCATACACTGAATTTTGAGTCACAAAAGTAGGGTAAGTCACCTAAAACGCTTACTACATTTGCCTTCCAGGATAGATAAATCATAGTAATTTCTACCTTAGATTCTTTTCTTAGGCCTCCGATAATTATTTCTAATCTACTTCTTAATTTCTAGTATTATTTATTTTTACTTCTATATGGTTTCCTACAGTTATCAAATGTTTCAAAATTATCATTAGTTGTCATAAGCAAATTTTGGTCATTTGATAAAATCTGACATACTACTTAAAACCCTTCAAAACAATTCAATTCGCTAGAAATACTCATAATTCAGTGGAGGATATTCTATTCATATTTATATGGCTTACATTACTAGGCGTGCAGTCAGGAAATGTCAATTATCATAGCTGTGGTGTGATTTCCCCCCAAAATACCAACGGGCAGGTGAAGGGAGGTGGGTTGCAGATCACTGAGCGATTACAAGGTTTTTCTTCTAATAAAGATTCAGCTCATGCCTGTGTTTTCAAAGTCTGGCAGAGAATTTCGCAGTAGTAATAGGTATCTGGTTTTGAATTTCTGTATTTGAAAGTATGTGGTATTTTCATATTAAACTTGTAAGGGATCCAAATGTGTAAGGTTCTTTATAAATGTAAAATGAGAGATGAGTGGTTCTGGGTTCTCCTGGGCCTGGTCTCTGGCTGACCAAAGGATTCGCTGACCGTGTCCTTCTCCGGGCTCCGAGGGGGGGCGGGAGGCTGGTTGCCGTTTGCCCCCCACTGAGACCTGCTTCCGCCATCTGCTCACTCACAGCTTTGCCTCCAGAACAGCTGCCTGGGTCAGTTATTTTGACTAAGACGTATCAGAATTGGAAAGTTTGAAAAATGGATGGAAAATATTCATCCTACCAAGTCTTAGATGGTCATGATTGTACCACTTGAGAAACTCCAGGAAGATGATCTTTGATGGTATGGGATCCCATGACATGCCTGCATGATGATATTTCTGTGTTTGAACTCTGTTCCATTTTCAAGTGTCCTTCCTTTATCTCTGCTACACTGGATCTAAAACATGTCTGCAAATTCTTTGACCGTCACGAGCTAGAAGCTAATCCTTCCCCTTGAAGATGGTCTGGACTTAGAGATGAAAAGAATGAGGTAGAAGTGAGCTAGCCCCTAGAAAGCCATCGCATCTTTGCACCCAGACCCCCGGCCCCAATCTCTCTCTGTCTTCTGGGATGTTTGCTCTTAGAGACGTGCCACCATACCCTGAGGAAGTCCCCACCATTTGGAGAGGCTGAGAGTAATACTACGTGATTAATCCTGGCAGTGGAAAATAAGCAGGGTGGGTGTACTTCCTTCCCGAGGAAAACAAAGAATACCCCATGTTTCTCTTTTCCTACAACAAACGGGAGGTGCATCTGGGGTGTATTTACATGGCGCAGCTATCAGATGGTGGTGTGTTCATCCATCTGGGTTTCTGAATGAGTAACAAGCAAACTAGTGAGTATTGACTCACTAATACTTAATTATTAGACTTTTAAAGGAAATCTATGGAAATGTATAAGAATGTATAAAAATAAAAAGTAAAGTTGAAATAAAAGTCGAGAGCCTTTCTTCCTGCTCTCTCTGAGACAACAACCCTGTATGTTTGCTGAAAAAATGCAGGGCACTTAAAGCCATTGAGGAAATTGATTTTTCTTCATGAGCCAATTTTTTCTTTTTATATTTTATTTTCATTTTTAAGTGTACAGAGAAGATGAATTACATGTTAGACAGGTTTTCCATCTTTTGGTACATCTAAGGCGAGGATATAAAAAAATGAAGAATTGGAATGTCTTTCCATGGCCACGAATGGAATTCATTAACATTTGAAATTCACTAATTCTATTGATCGGATGCTGGAGGACTTGGTTGAAATTGCTCTACTTCTACCTCTGATGCGTAGGCAAGTGGGAAGCAACCAAAGCAGGAAGGAATGTGTGAGACTCTTTACATTTAGGGTATTTATAGTGGAGGGAAGAATGGACAGGGCCAGTATTGCTTTATTCCAATTTCTTCTTTTTTCTTTGTTCTTCCTTTTTTTTTGGTCTTTGCTAAGAAACCGGTTCCTGGAACCCCCCCTGTTCATATGGAACATATGATTAGCAGGAGACTGTACATTTGCCCTCAACTGCATGCCTGCTAGGAGAATCCAAATGAGTTTTGGCGTTGCTTCCAATTTCTATGGGATTGACTTTTTAGCTCCATTAAGACTGATGACAAAGGAACTATTTTTGGTGCCTCTGTGAAAGAAACACGTTGGAGCCTGTTAGTTTTCAGCAATCCTGCTGTTCGAAGAGAAAAGTGCCAACAAAGCCTCTGTTATCAAACAGCACTAAATTCTCTTACCCCTGTGGGTTTGCTCTTTAGTCTACCCACTTGGCCAAAAGTGCGGCTCATCAAGGTGAACGAACCCCGCTGGTTGTCTCTCCAAACAAAAGAACCAAGGGTGTATTACTCTTCTTGTTACACTCAGATTATGTATCTTTAAAACATTTTTTTGTCTTCAAGTGTTAAACAGGGGTGACACTTTAGTATCTCATCATGGGAGATCGTTTGGAAATCTATCTCCTCTATTCTCCATCTCTGTTCCCGCAAATACACACCCGTGCATATTCAAATTAAGGTTTGCCCAACTTCACAGAGCAAGTGGAGAAACACCCTGATGACTCCAGACTTCTCACGCTCTCTCTGTGTACCCATAACTCAATGGCATGCATTTAATAACAGTGGGCAAACCTGTATCAGCTATTAATGAGGAATACGCGAGGAAGAGAATGCATGGGCGCAGAAACCCAGGAAGAAAAGCATGAAGTTGGTGAGAACTGTCACTGAGAGCAGAGTGGATGTATATGAAATCTCTAGCACGATTCCAGGATGATGTGAGAAGCACAATGGAGATATAACTTGGAGAACACGTCAGTTTGAGAACAGAAGTTGAGATAATGCTGGGTTTACCACTTGGATGATGAATAGAATGTACTGCCTCAAAAAGACTAATGGAAAGAGATTAGAAAGACAAGGTACAGGTGAGGAAAACTGGGATCTGTTAGGCTAGGGAAGAGGACACTGGTGGTACAGAATAATAACTGTGCTCAAATGATCTGAGTGGTGTCGTGGAGAAGATAGTGGAGGTTTGTAGACTTTCTCTTTGTTTCTACAGGGGCAATGCTTTAAGAAGAATCAAAAAAATTGAAATATATGGGCCAATAAAGTTTTTAAAAAGTTTCTACCGAAGAAAAACAAGGAATTAGGAAGGCGTGGTAAGTGGTGGCAGTCAAACTGAAGGGAACGGTCAGTAAACAGTCTCATGCAGGGTGGAAAGTGAGATCCTTCCCTCACTCCTTGCTGTGCCTCCGTCCTGTGGCTCAGTTCCCACCTCCAGTATCTGACAATATCCTATTACTTCCATGCATTTTTGTGTTAAATGAACACTATGTGCTGCACACCAAGGAAGTACGTACTTTGGGGTTATTTTGGTGAGAAACACGGAGTGCTTTCATATGGCTATGGGTCTTAAACTCAGTGGTAGAGTAAGATTGACAAAGGGCATCGTTTCATGCAGGTATGCGTGTGATGGAGACAAAGGAAAAAGCAGGCTATTGAGTTAGGTGGACATGGCTAGTTGTTTTATTTTTTTCCAGCTTTAGTGAGGTGTGATTGATAAATATAAGTATACATTTAAGGTATACAACATGATGATTTGATGTATGTACACATTGTGAAATGATCACCACAATCAAGCTAATTAACACACCCACTTCTTCACACAGGTACTTGTGTGTGTGTGTGTGTGTGTGTGGTTGAGAACATGTAGGCTCTACTTTCTTAGAAGACTTCAAGTACACAACACAGTATTGTAAACTCTGGTCACCATTCTGTGACTTAATCATCTTGTAACTGGATGTCTGTGCCCTTTGACCAGCATGTCCTCATCTCTCCCTCCCCCCAGCCTCTGGCCACCACTGTGCTACTCTGTTCCTATGTTTCCACAGATAAGTTTGATGATGACCTATTTGTCTTTCTGTGTCTGGCTTATTTTATTTAGCATAATGTCCTCCAGGTTAATCTATGATGTCATCAATGGCAGAATTTCCTTTTCTATATGGCTGAATATATTTCATTGTTTTATATGCAGTCGTTTATCCATTTATCCAATGGTGGATGCTCACGTTGATTCCACGTCTTTGCTCTTGTGAATAGTGATGCAGTGAAGATGGGGTGTAGATTTCCTTTCGAGGAACTGATTTTATTTCGTTGGGTATATACTCAGAAGTGGGATTGCTGGATCATATGGTAATTCTATTTTTAAAAAGCATTTTATTTAGTTTGAGAAAGACAGCATGAGCTGGGCGGGGGGGAGTGGAAAGAGAGGGAGAGAGAGAATCCCAAGCAGTTATTGTGCTGTCAGCACAGAGCCCAATGTGGGGCTTGATCTCACCAACCATGAGATCATTACCTGAGCCAAAATCAAGAGTCGGACACTTACCTGATTGAGGCACCCAGGTGCCCCAGTAGCTCTACTTTTAATAGATGGGACAAGCACAGATTTTGGCGCACAGCCAACATGACTTGTTGATTGATTGACTGTATTTATATGTGGGACTGTGTGGCCAGAGAAGGGCGATGAGGGAAAGGGGAGAACACAGTGTGGTTTTAGGTTCTGTCTTGAGTGACTGAGTGATGCTGACAGAGATGTGGACAAATGGGGACTGAGCAGATTGTGTGTGTGTCAGGGATAGTGCGGAAGGAGGGAAGGAAGATACTGTAAAGAGGGTCATTATGAGAGATGCTTATGAGATGTCCAAGTGGAGACATGGCGTAACTACATCGATGTCCGTATCCAATCATCTGGAATCCTACCTATCCTTGACATACACGTGTATTTCGTATATTTGATATTTAGAACATTACGTTTCCAGGCACATATTTGGTATCATCAGGGTATAGAGGGGAAGGAATGAGAACAGCAAAAGAAAGATAGACTATATCAAAGAATTAGAGGTTCATAAACTCCTGTCTCTTCAACAATTTTTCTCCAATGCTTTTCCATTTTCATCAGTGGCTTCATTGGTTTCTCCCTTGTCTCTGCCCATTGGCATCATCTCCTCTCGTTTCCTTTTTTTTTTTTCTCACTTTGAAATCAAAACAAAATTCGTCCTTCTTAGGCCTTCTCTTTCCCCCCAGCTCCTGGCCTGCGCCTCTGCCCCGCCTTGCAGGGACCCTCGTGCTAGAGTGATCCCCACTCTTGTTCTTTCCTTCACACACTCCGACCAGTCACCCCGCCAACCACTCCGCTGCACCTGCCGCTGGTCAGTAATGTCCTTGACCTCCATTTTGCCAGGTCCAGCTGTCAACTGTCCACTTTCATCTCACTTAACTTCCTGTTGCTGCAGTAAAACAGGTCTTCCGTTCCTCTATCCTACTTCCTGCTCCTTCTCAGTCCCCTTTGTGGGGTCTTCCTATCTGTCTAACTGCCTGCATCTCTCTCTTTATATATATTTTTTATATGTGAAGGATATCTCAATGAAGCTGTTTTAAATAAAGCTGTAATAATTTGTTACATAGCAACAGAAAACGAATAGGAGGGCCAGTAAATTGCCTATGTTACCGGAGTGAAAGAATTGTCAGAAAGTTTTCAGGAAGTACTCAAAGAATCAGAGTCTTAGCAATTTAAATTTTGGAGGTGATACAGCTCTCCAAAACAAAACAAGCCTAGCGGTGAACATAGAAGAGAGATGCTGAGGAAAGCTGCAGGGAAACATTTAGAAGATGGGAGACCGAAAGAACTCTGGTTCTCCCAAGAAAGACAGTGTGTATCAAATGTTGCGTTTTTGTCCTCAAACCCTTGTCCACGCCGTCCCCACCCTGCCCGCTTTCTGGTCCCTGTAAACCTTCACGGTCTTCCCATGGCAGCATTTTGTTTTCCTGTCCCTCCTAAAATGTCCAGATTAACTTAATAATTGTAACATTTTATGTACTTATTTGCTTTATCAAGCACCTTGGAAGCGGCACTGTGTATTGTTTACTCCCAGACATCCAGAGCTCAACTAGGCTTTGCCAGATGGCAAATTCTCCTTCTAATTCCAAGCCAATGTTTATTAACATGATAACACATTAATACAATTCTAAATTCATTAAATTTTTTTAATGTTTATTTATTTTTGAGAGAGAGAGAAAGATAGAGATAGAGAATGAGCAGGGCAGGGGCAGAGAGAGAGGGAGAGACACAGAATCCGAAGCAGGCTCCAGGCTCTGAGCTGTCAGCACGGAGCCTGATGCGGGGCTCGAACCCACGAACCGTGAGATCTGACCTGAGCTGAAGTCAGACGCTTAACTGACTGAGCCACCCAGGCGCTCCAATACAATTCTAAATTCTTAATGTTATGTGTGTATGCTATTTTTCCTCTTTAAATTTAACCTGTTTGTATTAGTTAAGTAATTTACCTTACTGTAAGATTCCTTTTGTCAATTTTCTCATGGTGCATGGGGCTCATGACAAGCTGAGATGCACTTTCTGAGTCTATATTCTGTTTGTTTCCCTAACTAGCACATTCTTGATAGCATATCATTACATGCATCACCTTAATTTGGAGAAACAGTGGTCTGGCCAGACTGGCTCATCCTTCATTTTCATAAAAATCAAACATATTACATGCTGTTTGGCAAAAAATGGAGGCACATTTTGAATGTTTTTTTTTCCTAAGAGCACACCAAACATATATTTTTGTGGCTTTTAAAAAACTACTAAGTGAAATTCTATCATAGAAATTTAAATCCATACTAAAAGCAAAGCACTTAAACTTTAGATAAATTTGAGTTTCACTACATTACCATTACAACTTTTATAACCATCCTGGCAACAATTGGTAGAAAAGTCTAGAAATAGACTCAACAAAAAATGAAAGCAAATTCATTTTTGTCATGTGGTGAATTTATAATCCAAAGTTTCTATCTATAATTTTCTGTGCTGTTAGTACATTGATCTCAACAGGATTATTGTCTGTGAAATGATAACAGGGTATAAAACAGAATTTCCCACCGAGACAAAGAAATCTCATTGAATACCACTGAAAGGTGATATCTACCCTGAGGTTTATTGTAAATATATAGAACCATTGGATTTTTTTCTCCCTTTCTCTGTAAGCCCTGCTTTTCACGGGGTCAGGTACCTGAAGCCCTGAGGCATTCTGTCTGTATCACCAGCAAAGACGTTCAAGTGTATTAGAAATTCAAGACCTGCCATAGTGTGGTACACACAGCAGGAACTTAATAAATAGATATACACATATCTCATTCTATATTTATAGAGACACTTCTTTCTCCCTTTTGTATCCCAATTGGGTGACTTCAGTCTTTTAAAAATAAAAATTCTGATTTACCCACAAAGAATCTGTGTTTGCTTTCTAAATTACTGTCTTTAGTATTTATAATTAGATGCATTAAACAATTTTAGATCAGTTTTAGGTTCACAGTATCACCGAGAGGAAGCTACAGAGATTTCCCATACACTCCCTGCCCCTACAGGCGCACAGTCTCCCCGCTGTCAACATCCCCACAGCATGCGGGGGGCACAATGTAACAGAAACAACATGGCATGTTACAACTGATGGACCCACACTGACTCGTCACCATCACCTAGAGACCATGGTTTACCTCAGAGTGCACTCTTGGTGTTGCACGTTCTGTGGACTTGCAGAATCGGATAATGACATGTATCCACCATTATAATATAATTCAGGATATTGTCGCTGTCCTGAAAATCCTCCGTGCTCTGCCTATTCATTCCTTGTCAGTCCCAAACTCTGGCAGCCACTGATCTTTTTATCATTGTCTACATAGTTTTGCCTTTTCTAGAATGCCGTATAGCTGGAATCATATGGTATGTAGATTTTTCAGATTGGCTTTTCCCACTTAGCCATATGCATTTAAGTTTCCTCCTTGTCTTTTCATGGCTTGATGGCCCCTTCTTTGTAGTGCTGAATTATGTTTCATTGTCTGGATGAACCACGGTTCATTTATCCTCCACCTACTGAAGGACCTCTTGGTTGCTTCTCAGTTTGGTAGTTATGAATAAAGCTGCTGGAAACATCTGTGTGCAGGTTTTTGTATGGACCTAAGTTTTCAACCCCTTTGGGTCAATCAGCAATTTTCAGAGCTCTCCTGCTTCGCTTCCTTTCTGAGGTTTGTTTTGACTTTTTCTCACTGACTTGAGGTACACCAAGTGCTTCCAACGCATTCCATTTTTCCTTGTTATAGCCAAGTTTCTTTGTGTTTTCTGCCAGCAGAGAACTCTGCTCTCACTGAACCAGAGCCCACCAGCATGATTTCCAGAGCGTTCTGTAGACAAACAACTCCAGTTGTGCAATTCCAACCTCAGAACTTTACTTGGACCATGCTATATCAGCCTGGGAGGCTGACAGTGGTCAATGAGAGGTCTATTCTTATTTGAGCATACTGTTTCAACTCTGTGCATCTTTAAATACTGTGTACGATTATGTTGTGTGAGTATACATTAACGACCTGCAATTGGTCTCAATAAGGAGCTCCCCAACGTATACTCACACTACAAGTTTGCATGAAGAACTAACTGCCCAGATTTGATATATATTTTATATTTCATATGGATTGGAAAGTAGAAAGTTGATCTAGAAGATCTCAGCCGTTGTCACTCAGATGTTGTCATAATGCAATTTCTGGGGATGAGTTTTGAGGTCTGGAAGCTTGAACTTCTTCTGTTGTAGATAAATACTATCTATCCGTTGCGCATGCTGACTTTGCTGACTTCCTTCTGTATCCTTCAGATAAGGACATCCTTTCTGGTTTACCCAAGTGCTATCTGTGCCTCGGTCTTTTCGTCAGTCTGAACCAATTAGTAATGTGACAATCCAGTGGTTGTGTGTTCATATGCTTTATTTTTATATATTGCTCTACCTCTTTAAAGAATCTTTTAATGTTTATTTATTTTCGAGAGAGAGAGGAAGAGAGAGACAGAGACAGAGCATGAGCGGGGGATGGGCAGAGAGAGAGGGAGACATGGAATTCAAAGCAGGCTCAGGCTCTGAGTGGTCAGCTCAGAGCCCAACACGGGGCTTCAACTCCTGGACCTTGACTGTGAGATCGTGACCTAAGGTGAGGTTGGACACTTAACCGAGCCACCCAGGCACTGCTGTATTGCTCTAATTCTAAGTGATCTTGCCATAATTTTGTGTTCTGTACTGTTTCCTACATCTGAACACAGCAGTCTGCTTATTGGAAGAAGATAAGTCAAAGGTTTATATGTTGAAACTTCCTTTTCCCAGGTCTGTTGTTTATTTTTGTTTCTAAATAGAGTTGGTTACCTAGAAATCTAGCTTCTAAACACAGCCTTTTACATGGCTTGTGGACCTGTAATATTCAGGCTCAGATATGTTCTTATTTCAATCCACACTAAAAAGATCTGTTGTACTAACTTGTGGGATTGTTGTGAAAATTGAATGATACTGAATAAATTATTTCCACACATGGAAGAAAACTTTTATTATCACAGTCCAAACCTTGTCTTTGAATGGATATAACATTTAAGCCCAGGTAATGTGAACAGATTGCCAAGACTGTGTACCTAATTAGGGCCCTTGTAAGGGTAAAACATATTTTTTAAATGAAATGTGAAATACAAAACCTCAGACTCTGTAATGTGATATAAAATGGAAGAGAACATGCTTATTTTTGTTTCTTCGAACACTTTTCTTCCCAGCACTGTATATGGGACAACTGAAGAAGATAAGTAAAATATTAGACGTTATTTGCATGGCGCAAGATAGACCAATGTCAGGAATCATCTTCAACAGCATTGTGCAGACTGGAGAAAACCTTTCAGAACGCCATTTATACCTGTAACCCAATATTTACTTTTATATCTTCCCCATCATATAGTAGCATGTACTGAAGTTGAAGTAGTGGTAAACAAAAGGGACTTCTGGATAAACTTGGGAGTTTTCACCCTTGTATTTATCTTCATTCCCTCTTGAGAGGGAAAATATGAAATAGATAGATTGCCTAATGTGTTTGACCTTATTAAGAGGTGTTTTGCATTTATATTGGAGACTTTGAAAAGGATTAGAGATCGATGTTTAGAAAACTAAGGACATTCATTCATATTTTAGACTTTCCCTTCAGTAGATGTTGATGAAGCTTCCGCACCAAGCACTGTTCTAGATGCTGCAGACGTCATGTGGACAAGACAAAGGCAGGGTGGGATGGCGCAGAAGGTGGCTGGTACTTTGGAGGAACAGCAAGGAGGCCAGAGGCTGGGGCAGAGGCACGTAAGGGGCTGGGGTGGGGAGGAGGCTGGCGGGAAGCAGACAGGCAGATGGGACTCGGGCTTAGGCCATTGCAGAACTTGGCTTTCACTGTAGCAGAGACGGGAAGGCTTTGCAGGGCTTTGAGCAAAGACTCATAGGTTAACAGGATCACCCTGGCTGTGGTTGAGAATAGAATCTAGGGGAAGTGACAGAGGTAATTAGGGTTAATTAGGGGGATTATTTGTGAAGTATAGGCAAGGATTGTGCGTGTTTTGGATATACTCGGGAGCAAGGGGTGTGGTGAGGCAAGGCTGGTTTGTGAAAATTTCTGGAACATAGACCTGGGCAGGACCTTCACTTGAGGTGGATGTTGGACAAAGAAAAGAGTGAAAGAAGAATTCTTGTGTTTTGGCAAGAGTAACGGGGGGGTGGGGGTGGGGGAGGGGATGAAGCTCCATTTACAGATACAGAAAATTTTGTATGAGATGTTTTAGGGTCAGAACTAGACTCATGAGGGTGGGGTATAAAATCAGATTTGTTTGGGGCACAGTCATTGCAAGTGCCTATTGGACCTCCAGGTAGAGATGCAGACAGTCTGATGTGCAGGCTAGGAGTCTGAGAGAGAGATGTCTGGATTAAATGCAAATGTGGTACATTGGCATGTAGATCATATTTAAAGCCATGCATGTAATAGAGGTCAGAAGGTGAGTGGGTTTGGTAGGTGGAGGGGAGCACAGATCCAAGGACTGAGCCCCACTTTGTCCCCACATTGAGTAGGTACAGAGAGAAGTAACCAGTAAAGGAATGAAGGGAGCAGCCAGTGAGGCCCTGGAAACATGAGCAGTGTGCGCCATTTTGAAACCAGCTGAAGTGGTTTCCATGAGGGGTAACTGAACAACAGTGCTAAGTGCTATTGTTAGTTCATGTAAAATGAGAATAAAAAATGACCATAGGATATTGTAACCTTGGGGGAAAAACTTATTGATAGAATGGGAAGACAGGGTTTGGAGACAGCTAATATATATACTTCTATAAAGGAGATTTTCACTCATATGTGTAATTTAAGAAACAAAATGGATGTACACAGGGGAAGGGAAGGAACATAAATTAAAAAAAGAGAGGGAGGTGAACCATAAGAGACTTTTAAGTACAGAGAACAACCTGAGGGTTGCTAGAGGGGAGGTGGTGGGGGGATGGGCTAAATGGGGGATGGGCATTCAGGAGGGCCCTTGTATGGGGCACCTGGGTGACTGGGTTGGTTCAGTGTCTGAGTCTTGATTTTGGCTCAGGTCATGATCTCACAGTTTGTGATTTCAAGCCCTGCATCAGGCTCTTCACTGACAGCATGGAGCCTGCTTAGAATTCTCCCTCTCTCTCTTTCTCAAAATAAATAAACTTAAAACATTTAAAAAAGAAAAAGAAGGCACTTTTTGGGATGAGCACTGGGTGTTGTACGTATGTGAGGAATCACTGAATTCTGTTCCTGAAACCAATAATACACTATATGTTAACTAACTTGAATTTAAATAAATAAAATAAAATAAAATAAAAATTATTATTTATTATTTTATTATTATTATAAAATAATAAAAAAATAAAATAAATTAAAAAAATAAAGGAGATTTTTCCATAGAAAGGAACAGGAAGTGGAATGACAGAAGGAAAATTGGAATCAGGAGAGATTCATTTATTTGTTCAATATTTATTTTTAGTATGCTGGTACACTGACTGGGATAAGACTTAAAAATCCCATTGCACCTAATCAGTTTCCTGACTTTTTTCTACAAGTTAATTTTTTTTATTATTTATTTTATTTTATTTATTTTTATTATTATTATTATTTTTAATGTTTTATTTATTTCTAGGAGAGAGAGAGAGAGACAGCGTGAGCAGGGGAGGGTCAGAGAGAGAGGGAGTCACAGACTGAAACAGGCTCCAGGCTCTGAGCTGGCAGTCAGCACAGAGCCCGACGCGGGGCTCAAACCCACGAACCGCGAGATCATGACCTAAGCGAAAGTCCGGACGCTTAACCGACTAAGCCACCCAGGCGCCCCATTTTTTTTTTTAATGTTTTATTTATTTCTAGGAGAGAGAGAGAGAGACAGCGTGAGCAGGAGGGTCAGAGAGAGAGGGAATCACAGACTGAAACAGGCTCCAGGCTCCGAACTGGCAGTCAGCTCAGAGCCCGACGCAGGGCTCGAACCCACGAACAGCAAGATCATGACCTGAGCGAAAGTCGGACGCTCAACCGACTAAGCCACCCAGGCGCCCCTCTAGAAGTTAATTTTAATTTTAGGCTAGAATGTTTCCAGAAACCTCCCCCTCCCCGTCACTTGTTAGACAAAATACAACCCTACAAGCAGTTGGGTGATGGTAAGGTGGGTGTGTCAGAAATGCTTGAGAGCGATACTAAAAGTTACCTCGTCCCTTATCTCAAAGCTGGCAATCACTATCCTGAATAGCGAGACTTTCAGGATTTAGTGCACACTTGTAGGAGCACAGAGAGTTCAGTGATTCAGAGACGAAGAGTAGAAGGGTGTGGATGTTGACACTGGGTTGGGTGGACTTGTTAATTTCTCATTCCGAGAAGACAGGCCACCTGAATGAAGTGGTAAGCATGAAAAATTAGCACAGGTGACCCTTGAAATGTGTGAGCGTTAGCGACACCAATCTCCGCACACAACTGGAAATCCACGAATAACTCTGACTCCCCCCATAACTTACTAATAATTACTGTTCACTGGAAGCCTTACCAGTAACATGAATGGTCAATTAACACATATTTTGTATGTTGTATGTATTATGTATTGTATTCTGACAATAAAGGGTGCTAGAGAAAGAAAATGTTATTAAGAAAATCATAAGGAAATCACAGGGAAGAGAAAATCTATTTACAGTATATATACTATATTTATCAAAAAAATGTCTGCACGGAAGTGGGCCCATGCAGTTCAAGGGTCAATTGTAGTTATTCAACAGTGAGAAACAAATATGTAGCACATAACTGGGCTCAGTTGTAGACAACACGTATTGGCTTAAAAGAAAACTGTTATTGGACAACAATGGAAGAGTGACAAATAAGGATGTTACTGAAGGAGTATGTGGGGGTTAAATTCCGGTGTTTCACAACAGGAACTCAATGCTCATATCTCAATTTGACAAAGTAATAGCACATGAAAACATAATTTAAAAACAAGTAAATGCCAGAGAAAACTAACCTGGGAGTGGGCCTCAGGGGCAGGAGGGACCACGGGCTGGGGGGTGCTTCTCACAGTGGTGCTCATCACATAGCATGAATTTTTTTTTTACAAATAGTTTATTGTCAAGTTGGTTTCCATATAACACCCAGTGCTCATCCCCACAAGTGCCCTCCTCCATGCCCGTCCCCCCTCCCCCCCACACCCATCAGTCCTCAGTTTGTTCTCAGCATTCAAGTCTCTCGTGGTTTGCCTCCCTCCCTCTCCCCCGCCATTTCCCCACTTCTTCTCCCCAGTGGTCCTCCGTTAAGTTCCTCCTAATCCTCCTATACGTGCAAACATATGGTCCTTCTCTGCCTGACTTATTTCGCTCAGCAGAACACCCTCAAGGTCCATCCATGTTGCTACACGTGGCCAGATTTCATTCTTTCTCATTGCCACGTAGTATTCCATCGTATAGATGAACCGCATCTTCTTGATCCATTCGTCCGTTGATGGACACGTAGGTTCTTTCCATGTTTTGGCAATTGTTGAGAGTGCTGACATAGTATGAATTTTAAAATGTGATTTAATAATAGAGAGAGAGAGGCAGAGATCTAGAGCATGGTGGGTAAAGTTCTGTGTGTGGGGGTCCTTCTACGCTATTCCCGCGCCTACCTATTTTATCAGCTCGAGGCACTGTGTCAGGAGATCGCCAGTATACCCACACTCTCAGTCAAGGATGTTAAGTATGAGTCATTAAATTGCAGGTGGTTAGTTATCTTTAAAAATTAAGGATTAAGCATCTCACACAGTAATTAAGTGTGCTATCATCAGAGAGGGCTTTCTGGAATGGAAGGGGCACGTGTATTTTGTTTTTGTTTTTGACAAAACGAGCCCAGCTTGTAGGTGTGTTTGATACACTGGTGGGTTCTGTCTGCTTACATTTTATTTTAAGATTCTTTTCTATCTATAAGAGTGAGATGAATGTGTGTGTGTTTTAATAAAACTGTTTGAGGTTTTCAGACCCACGTTTCACCTGGTTTATGAAAATGATTCAGGAAGTTAAATATTTCCATATATACAGCTTCTGTGTGCTTTTAAGAGGACCAGGACCCCGATCACTAGGCAGACAAATATCAACCCCCCTTCCTTTATCCTGGGATTCCCTAAGTGAGGCTTATGAGGAAAGGCCCCCCAAACCATGGCAGCCACCATGGATCTCATGCTGCGCCTACTAACAAAATTGTGGTGGCAGGTCAGGGGCAAGGCATTCTCAGGACTGTGCACAGACTCCCCTTCATCAGGGAAAGCGCGCTTCAAATCTCAGCCGACGGTCCTGACACCAAAGGATGTGAAATCCTCTTGCAGCAGCCACCCCGGCCATGAAGTCTGGGGTTTGCCGCTTCAGCTGGTGGGCTCCATTGCCGAACTGTTTATTAATACAAATAATTAACTTTCATGGCATTTTGTCTATTAAAATATAGAAAAGCCTTTGCCTCTTCTCCCTATTCACCCCCCCCAAACCATTCAAATTTAAATTAACTTTTATTCCTTTCTCTGAACTCCAAAATTTAGGTCACAGTATGTTTGGGGTGGGTGTGGAGGTGAAGGAAGGAAATAGGTTTCACAGTAAACTACAGCCATACCTTCAGGGAAGTGTATTATCCTTTGTGACTACATTTTTGTCTTTTAAAAGGACACAATTATGCCACAGTGCATTCCTAATGTCTAGGTTTGTGAGACGTTGCTGAACACTTACAGGCTCACTATAAGGAGAAATGAAATCTTAAATTTTATTTACTTACAAACTACCTTCTTTCTTATAGATTGCTTTGAATGCAATTTATTTAGCACTAGAAATTTGTTTCTGAGCTGGAAAGCAAAGGAAAATGCACGTGTGGGTTTTTAAATAATACTAAGTGTACTTCCACTTTCCTACTTATTTACACTTTCATGTTGAAGGTTAAACAGAGGAACAAATTATATGCAAAACGTGTGCCCGGGACAGTTAACTTTAGGTCATTTATAATTAGCATGTATTTGAAATCTTCAGAGAGCATGTTCTCTCTGATCTAGGACCTAGATCATTTTTTTTTTTAATCACAGGCTTAAAAATTTCTGAAAGAGACATGAATAACAATTATAAGCTTAGCTTATCAGATATGTTAAGAACTTGGTCATTAATCTAATAAAGCCCTTGCATCATGGGGGTCAATCTTTCTTTCTATTGCTTTTCATATAAAATGGGGTCAAAACAATCAGGTGCTCTGGCCTTCAAAATGCATTAGCCAGGCCATTCTTCGTCGAAGTGGAAGCATTTGTATACTCGAGGGCACTAAGGAAAAGGAAATGGTCAGTTTCCGTGTGCTTGAGTACAGACCTGCCTGGAGTCACTGTGTACCCGGGAAACCAAAATGCAGGCAGGGGAAGTGTCAGACTTCACAGCCCTGATGATGGAAAGAAGGGAAGGCCTTCACACTGGAAAATGAAAATAAAGAATGTATTGCTTTCAAACACTACAGGGGCTCATTTTTCTTCTTCTTTGAAGTTTTCTGCCCATGGCGAGAATGACCACGGACTAGGGAGACGTAGCTAGCATGCTGGCTGGCTTGCTCCGGCTAAACATGGAAAAGAGAAGGCTTCTAGACAACTGCACCACACATGTCTAAGAGAAATCAGATGAGGACGTTGTGTATGTGGGGACTTAACAAAACCAAAAGAAAAAAAAAAGGAGAAAACAGTACTGTCTATTTTGGAGTCAATATAAAGACTAAATGCCTACAACACGTAACTTCTATACCTTTTCTTGTAATAATGAAATTTTAAAAAGCTAATGCTCAGAATGAGTATTCTGAAGAGCTACAAGATCATCTGAGATTAGCATCTGAAAAATTAGCAAAAATTATCCAAAACCTTTTTGTAAAGGTTCAGGTGATCAATGAATCAAATTAACCTACCACCAAAAGGCTGAATGAAGCTCTGGTCTCAGGGCCTCCTCTCCCACCCAGACTTCAGGGTGTATCATGGGGTAAATGGCCAGGGAATTTCTGAAGACGAGAGAAGCATTGTCCCCTCCTTTGAATCGACCACAGTAATTTATCTCTTTCTTATGCCAGAGATCATTACATCCATGTTTTGGTTATGTTATGATGTAACGTAACATTTGTTTATCTATCTATCTATCTATCTATCTATCTATCTATCTATCTACCTACCTACTTATCTATCTATCTATCTATCTATCTATCTATCTATCTATCTATCTATCTATAGAAAGAGAGAACAGGAGCAGGGGAGGGGCACAGAGAGAAGGAGAGAGATATTCCTAAGCCAGCTCCATGCTGTCAGCACAGAGCCCCATGTAGGGCTCTGTCTCCCAACCGTGAGATCATGGCCTGAGCTGAAATCAAGAACTGGACGCTTAACTGACTAAGCCACCCAGGCACCCCTTTCTCTCGCCACTTCTATGATCCAATGGCACCTGGTACCGTCCTCTGCTGGGGCCACCTGGTTTCCTTCTGTCTGCACTGATAATTTGAAATAGTTGAAGTGTTTACCGGAGAAAAGTCTTCTAGAGAAAAGAAGGAGTCCATGTAATTTAGGATAAGAATATCCCCAAAGATCAACTGCTACTCTTCATTTTAATTTTGATCTAATTTATACAAGTTTAAAGACAGGTGTCACACTCAGATTTCATGTACATGCACTAGGCAAGAAAACGTTCAAGAGCAAACTTTGGAGAAAACAATGAAGTGTGCTTAACTTGGTGTTTTTCCAAGGAAGGACTTTAAAAACACAAATATAGCATTTTCTTACACAGTTATGTCAAAAAAGGTTAATGTGGTAACACTGACACAGTAGGAAGAACCTCATTTCTGAAAACAGTTTTGTCTTTTAAGTGCAAGAAATGTGTATTTATTAAGAACTTATGATGGTGCTCTCATTTTGCCCATTTCTCTTTTGATCTGTGAGTACAACCTCATAGGCCTGAACGAATCCAGCGGCAGAAACATGCGCACCAGAGGGGTGGGGGATGAGAAGAGAATTATGGGATATATTCTTTGTTTCCTACTTGGAACTGTCAATTTAGCTAATAATAAAGACAATAGCTATTTACTTTTTTCATCTCCTTATTGTTATTATACTTGCAGAGTATCATGATAGCAAGTTTTACTGTAAAGGGTAATACTGTATTCTCACCTCTGCAAATAATAGTGGGATACCAGTAAATGTCCTATGTTCTGGAAAAAGGAAAAAAGTCCTCATGGGAGCCTGAGTAAAGAGAGCTGGTAACATGGAGGAGACGTATGATAAAGCCGTGGCTGTAGTAGACAACAAAGTAGGTCTCTCATCTGGGGGAAAACGCCAAGGCGTGCCTGGGTGGCTCAGTCAGTTGAGCCTCCAACTTGGGCTCAGTTCATGATCTTGAGGCTCGTGAGTTCGACTCCCGTGTTGGGCTCTGTGCTGACAGCTCAGAGCCCGGAGCCTGCTTTGCATTCTGTGTCTCCTTTCGCTGCTCCTCCCTACTCTTGCTCTGTCTGTCTCTGTCTCTCTCTCAAAAATAAATAAACATTTTAAAAAACTTGAAATAAAAAAAGCCAAGTATTTGAGCGAGTGGTTTCAGGTCGAGTGAATCCAGTTTGCACGCAGCTGAGAGAGGCTGCTGTGTGCCGACAGGGCCCACGACTCGGAAGACCTGGACATGGCGCGTGTTCAAGAGACTGCCAAGGGCCATGGAGTCAGGCCCCAGGACCGGACACCTGGATGGAGCCGCACTCCAAGAGCAGTAATGACAAAGCCACAGCTTTCAGTTGCTATTACCTGTCCGGCACCGGCTGAGCTCTGGGTCTTACCCCATCTTGTCCTCACGACATGCTACAGACTGAATGTATGGGTCTCCCCAAATTCATAGCTTGAAACCTAATCCCCAGTGTGATTATCTCAGGGGGTCGGCCCTTAGGGAGGTGATGACGTCATGAGGGTGGAGCCGCCACGACAGGGCAGGTGTCCTTGTGCAGGAGACCCTGGGGGTCCTGCCCCTCCCAGCACCTGAGCACATGGGACGAGACGCCGTCTGTGAACCGGGAGGCAGGACCCATCAGACGCCAACTCTGCTGGAGCCCTGATCTTGGACTCCAGCCTCCCGACTGAGCGGAAGAGGCGTCTGTTGTCAAGCCGCCCAGCCTGCGATGTTCCTTTAGAGCTGCCCAAATGAACACTTTGAGAGAGTTATGATTATTCGTTGATTGTTAAATAATTTTGGACTTTCTGACTAAGCTGAAGAGTCAACCGTCAGAGACCTGTCCCAAAGCTTCACACTGTTTCTAACAGCGGGAGCCGGGTGACACTGCCATCGAGCTGGCCCCCCGCTTCCATGGTCCCCGGACAGGGAGGAGCCATCGCCAGGCTCAGAACTGGTGCTGAGCTCCTCTTGCTTCCCACTCCTCATTTCCAATCCATGAAACTCCTTGGGAGACAAACTTCTAGAGAGCTTCTTATTTACAATGGCCTCAAAAGCGACCTTAAAAACAGCGTGGAGCTTTCAGACAGATTCTAATTGATGAACTTTGCAGGCTAATCAGAGTTTCAGAATGGGCAATCTTCCTCACGTGTGAGATGTCAAAATGCTGGTCATGCCGTCTGGTCCAAAGAATAACCTCACTGGCCAGGAAGCGTTCAGGCTAAACTAAAAATTACCAAATGCCAGGCCTGCCAGTAGGTACCCATTTGTGCATTTACCCACCTAATAAGAATAGGAATGTTATATCTTATGGGAATTATTTACGTTTTACAGATAGGAAAGCTAAGGCTCAGAGAAGTTACCAATATTCAAGATTTCAACTAGAAAGTTAAAGAGGTTCGAAGTCTTCAGTATACCTGCTGGTTTTATCAAGACTTCATATCACCCACTATGGCAATTGCAAGAATTTGCCCCATTGGATGGGGACTCCATAAAAGTCCTTGATGGTCTCCTTCCTACCATTTTTCTGGCCACACTTAACACTCAGCTCCATCCCCCGGGCTGGCCACATCCTACAAAGTGACCCAGAACCAGTGTTAGGTCTCAAAGCCACACAAGTTTCCACCATCTCCTCCTACCCAAATTTCCCGAGGCCCCGTGCCATAAAGCATAACCACCAACCTCAAGTGCAGCAGGCCCTTACCTTGACTACAGATACGCTGACCCAATCAAATCTCTCACTGACCAACTGCTTCCCTGTAATGAAAGTGGACTATTCTTCCAGGGAGGCTATTTCACCATCTCTTCACACAGCAACGTCCAGTGAGATTGAGAAAAGGGAAGATTATGTTTAATTTGTGGTGACCTGTTAAAGTTTCTGGAATGTGTGTTCTTGTTTATCAGAAGTTAGAAGTTGCTTGTTGTCCTGTGGTTACTAAAGCTTCGGGAAATCTCTCATCAAAACCACCCGCTAACACTGCATGGGACACCAGAGCAGTGGAATAAAGATCAGTTGTGTAATCTCAGAATGGATGTTCTGCTACTTCTCCAAGATGAAGTTTGGGCAGGAATGTTTCCCCACTAAGTGGGGGGAGAGAGGAAGAGAGAGAGAAAGTGAGTGAACACAAAATAACTCGTCATACAATTTACAAACAGAAGGACACGGCCTGGACTCTTTCCAATGGTGAGGGTCACTGCCTAGGTCACTTCACTGGGCCAGTAGGTGGGACTCAGCTTATGGAGGTGATTTTGTTGTGATCTTTATGACTGCTACTACTATTCCTATGCCTATGTTCAAGTAATTAAGCAAGGAGGCCATTAGGCTGGAGTGGCTTTAATGCCTTGGTGACCTATGTAAGCAAGCCAAAACCCAAGCCAGTCAATGCATCAAGAAAGTAAAACCTAAGAACAATCAATCACCAACAGCCAACCCGGCTTTCCCAAATAAAGTAACTACTTAGGTTATAGCCAAGCAAATTATTTCTTCGTTTTAGCATCTTTTATATAAAAACCTGGCCCTTAGCTTGTCTATTGAATGCTCCTAATCACCTTCGGGTTGGCACTGTCCATTTTAAGTGTTTTTATTTTTTTAAAAAATTTATATATATAATTTATTGTCAAATTAGCTAACAGTGTATATATAGTGTGCTCTTGGTTTTTAGGGTAGATTCCCATGATTCATCGCTTGCATACAACACCCAGTGCTCATCCCCAACAAATGCCTTCTTCAATGCCCATCACCCATTTCCCCCATCACTTGTCCCCCCACCCCAAGCCTCAGTTTGTTCTCTGTATTTAGGAGTCTCTTATGAGTTGCCTCCCTCTCTGTTTGAAACTATTTTCCCCCTTCACTTCCCCCATGGTCTTCTGTTAAGTTACTCAAGTTCCACATATGAGATGAAAGGATAAAGAAGATGTAGTTTACAAATACAATGGAATACTACTTGGCAATGAGAAAGAATGAAATCCTGCCAACTTGCAGCAACATGGACGGAACTGGAAGGTATTATGCTGAGTGAAATAAGATATCATATGTTTTCACTCATAGGTGGATCGTGAGAAATTTAACAGAAGACCATGGAGGAAGGGAAGGGGAAAAATAGTTTTCAAACAGAAAGGAAGGCAAACCCATAAGAGACTCTTAAATACCGGCACTGTCCATTAAACATATTTTTTATATGTACTTATTTTTGAGAGAGAGAGAGAGAGACAGAGTGTGAGTGAGGGGAGGGGCAGGTAGAGAGGGAGACACAGAATCTGAAGCAGCTCCAGGCTCTGAGCTGTCAGCACAGAGCCTGATGAAGGACTCAAACCCACGAACTGTGAGATCATGACCTGAGCCAAAGTTGGGCACTCAGCCAACTGAACCACTCAGTGCCCAGGCTCTGCCCGTTTTAAACTGATGCATGCTCAAACTCCTGAGAAAAAAAAAAATTAATATGCCTCAGTTTACCTTTTCACACTATTAACCCACCACTTTCCCAAACAGGAATTCCACACTTTTTGCATGGCAGAGACTAAGAAGGAGTGGAAGTTTCCATATTGGAAAATCCACCTTTTCCCACTTTGCCTAGAAACAAACATCAGTGAAACACCAGGAGATGTCATGTCCAACGACATTTTGGGAGAGAGAATGCTAAAATGATGTGAATGAAATAAGGACAAGGAATACTTTCGCCATCACATGTGCACGTCTAAGGAGCAGTCAATGAAAACGGATATAACACATGATGAAAACACACAAGAGTATATCATACCTTAGGGATTAACCAAGTTACGACAAGTGACTTGGAAAGAACAGTGCACGTTATTTCAAATTAGCAAGACCGGAGAGGAGAAGCAGGGTCAGCTGCACCTCAGGGCTCACCGGTGCAGACACAGCCCGCGAGCGGGAGCCCGCATGCAGCGTTCCTCCATCTCTTGGAGCAGAAGGCCCCGAATTCTTCCCCGATTGGTGAGGTGGCCAGACTTTCTAGTAGAGCGAGCAGTTCACTGAAATCCCCCGTGAATTCCAGAAGTGTGCTCATTTAAGTTCAGAAATAAGACATCTTAATAAACTTGATAATTATCGTCAGTGATTATGCTCCAAATGAGTCGACGTCATCCCATGGAGGGGGAACATCACTGGGATGGGTTATTACCAGCAGTCATACAAGAAGGGTAATTGGGGGCAGATGTGGGCATATGTGACCATGGTTTCTATGATCCTTGAAATACCATCCCAGGAAGAAAGGGGCGAGGTCGACTGCCATGAGATGTTAATGGCACTTTTGGGGAGAATGTCTGGTCAAGGACTAGATATACCAGATCAAAAATGAAACTTCGGCACTCTATAACTTCCCTCAATTGAGCTCATCTAATAAATTATTTCATGAAGTCACAGTTGGGAAGTTAGTTATTAATACCAAAGCTATAGCCAGATGCTTGTTTTAAAAATTCAAGTTCTTCTCAGACAGAGGAGGGAAGTGGGGGACAGGCTTTCCCCACTCTGCGGTACAAGCCAGTCCCTTGGGGACTGAGGCTCGCCATGGTCCTGGGTGTTGTCTGCTTGACAGAATGATCTGGAGACGTTTGACGGGAAGTGCCATGCAGCAATCCCAAAGCAAAATGAAACCAGTGTTGTGTCAGTTTTAGAGCGAGCCTGCGACAGGCGCAGCACGAGAGCACGGGGGGCGGGAACGCGGGAGGAGAGACAACGGGGAGAATGTCTGCTGCCAGAACGGCTCCACCGCAGCGGCCGGTCCATGCCCTCCAACCCCAGGAGTGCCCGGCGCCCCAGCAACAGGACAAGGCGAAGGAGAGGGAACGGGGGTTGCTCCAGAGACGAGTCCTAATTACCCCAAGCAACACCGTCCTTTGTCTTCTTCCTACCCAACATTCTGGAAGAGAATATTACACGAGATAGTTTCCTTTAGCGAGAAGGGTGTGGCGGGGGACAGAGCGGACGCATTTCCAGCACGGCTGTGCTCACGAGAAAATCCATGCGAGGAAGAGCAGAAGACAGTTCCCACACGCCGGAGAGATGAGGGGTCGCCTGTCAGAGCAGAAGCCGTTGTGAGCTGTGTAAGAGCAGGGGTGCAGAGGGAGGGCAAGAAAACATCCACAGCTTTTAAGTGAAGAAACCAGATGAAGAAGGGGGAGAGAATTCTAACAGCTGCTGTTAAATTTTACTCCCAAGTGCGAAACATGGGGGAAGGTGAGAGGTGTCTGAAGAATAATTTTGGAAATTTTCGATGTGTGAATGACTATGTCATCCCCTGATTCGCCATATTAGGAAGATCGATGGTAAATATACCATTTCTCAAGGATGTTGATTTTAGAATATGGTTTCTTTGGATTGTGATATTGGGCTGAGACCTCAAGATCTGGCTTTGCCAGGATACACGTGTGTTTATTGAGGAGTGGTCTGGAAAGAAACATTCCCCATGCATGGTAGTGGCCGCAGACTGGGCTCATCGCCACCTCCCCTGACCCAGGTCCACTAAACATTTCAGGTGCCCTTCCTATGTCAATGGCAGTACTAATTTCCCAGCGGAAGAACAGCGTCCACTGTCTCTTTGGATTCTCTTGTGACCGTCATTACCAGTGGGGAGGAGAGACTTAAGGATGTTTAACACTGCATCCGTGTCATAGCTGATTGTGAGTTCTGTTACAACCCACATTAATAGTTTTGAGCAATCAGATCTGCTTCCATGGAATATCACTATTGTGTCGCATTCATCCCCCGAACATAGAGCACCTTTAACAAGTTCAATTAACGTAAGAACATTTATTAGTTATGAGCTAGTGAAGTAAGTGCCAAGTAAGCGTGCCCAGCCCCTGGTCCCCTGGCTGGAGGCATTCCAGCTGTCCCATGTCCTCCGCTCTGCGGATAACGCCCAACGATGACAGGCGGTCTGCACAGGCAGCTTCAGGTGCTGTCCCTGCGTCCAGCTCTCCCTGGACACCCCCGCGCAGTTCTGCTAACTTTGCGATGACAAGGGAAAGTAGCTACCCTCATTTCCTTCAGCCACCTTGGTTACATTTAAGTTTCGTTTAAAATTCTATGTCCAGTATTTACTCTCCTGTTCGGTTTGTTTTCCTTTATTCATCGAAGTTTCGTTTTGCTCTTCTTTCCAGGGCTCCCCAGGAATTCAGGATGACATTCATATGTTCTTTGATACGTTCCTGTATTTTCCATCTCGCTCGCAGTAACGGGTTGTGGATTTGTGGGATTGTGCCTTTTTACGTACTTACCACGATCATGTAGATACTAGTCTAGAAAACGTAGTATTATCCTGCCAAATATTACTGTAAGTTTCAGGCGTTCTTCATCTTGGCAGACAGTGCGTACGAAGAGCAGCGGCCAGGGACTCAAAACACCCACCCTTTGCTGCTGCCCTTGCGTGTTAACAGGCGTGTCAGCCTCTGTGAGCCGCCGCTTTCTCCCCAAAACGAGACCACTCGCGCTGACCTCGGTCCTCTGGAGACTTCCCGCCAGGTATTTCCCGTGGCGTGCAAGGCCGCTAGTCAGTCAATGATTGCTCCGTCGTCTGGATTACTGGGTGCCGGGAAGCCTGGCTGGGCGTGGGAGGAGCAAGTGGAAGTGACACAGACCCTGGAGAGGGACAAAGACCCCGCTTCCGTGGGGCAGGTTAGTCACTGACACTCTTCCCCGGCGTAAAACCACCACAGAGGCATTTTCTGTGCAAAACCAGAAATACACAAAAATGAGGAAAAGGAGAAAGGTCAACATAGGTAGATGAATAAAAAAGTGGTAGTCTTTTGTACATGAGGATAAATAGAACTCTTTATTTTTAATGTTTATTCATTTTTGAGAGACAGAGTGTGATCAGGGGAGGAGTAGAGAGAGACAGGGACACGGAATCCGAAGCAGGCTCCAAGCTCTGAGCTGTCAGCACAGAGCCTGACGGGAGCTCAAATCCACGAACTGTGAGATCATGACCTGAGCTGAAACCAGATGCTCAACCAACTGAGACCCCAGACACCCCAACAGAATTTTTTTAATTAGAAAAATTCAGTATTGTAAGGTAAGTGATGCATCACTGGGTTCTTCTGTGGAAACCAATACTATGCTGTCTGCTAACTAACTTGAATTTAATATATATATATTATATATATATAAGAAAAAGATCTGTTGGATCTCCATAGCATGATGAAGGAGCCCAAGACAAGTCTTTCTGCATTTAGAGGCTCCCCCAAAGCATCTTCTACTTACTACCCACCTGCCTGTTCACTTACCAAAGTATTCATTCTTACAGAATCATGATGCAAAAGTGATTTTTATAAAATAACACTTATGAAATTGTCAGGAGCAGTTATTTATTTTGAGATGTTAATACATTAATTTTATAATGATGTGTTTGGAAAGTGAGAGTTAGAGACAGGGACTGACAAACAGGGAGAGAGAGAGAGAGAGAGAGAGGGAGAGAGAGAGAGGCAGAGACCTAATGTTTCTCATTAAAGCAGCAATCAGAACCAAGGCTGGAAAATTGACAGTGTGATGCAGTGAGCACGCTGGTGGGCACTCCAGCAATTCACGCCGGGTGCTTTGTGCTCTGAAATTAGCATAACTGGCAGCTGACATGTCCTATATTTCAAAGTCCCTGCAGGCAGGGAGGTTCTTAACTTGGGTGAAGGCATGGCTTTTAGCAAATCTCTCACACATGATCAACGATTGTTTTAAAATTACAAGCTGGAGATAATCACCCTGTATGATCCATTAGAGTGTGGGCCTTTTTTCCCTAAATGCTTTTAGAAACAGGAAGGGCATCATATTAATTCTCCTCGGTATTTCATTAGTTTCTTGTCACTCATCCCATTAGTTACGTGCTATTTCACATTGCTGTCAATGACACAGTGCTAATTTCTTGACACACACTTCTTTATGGTCCTCATGAATTGTGCTCATTATGGAAAATGGGCTGAATTTTTTATTGGTTTATCCTGAATGAATGATTATATTGAAATAACTCACGTGTAATTGTTGCCAAGAAGAAACTTCTGCAAAAGCGTGTATATTTCTAAATAAAGTTTGTTGGGAATAAAACTTTACAGTATTTGATAGACGAATGAATGTGAATAACGCAGTCGTAGTCACCATAGTCTGAAAATCACCTCCCTACTACTATCTCAGAAGATAAAGGTAATTTTTGCAATCAATCTAATTCAAGAAAATTCTTTCTTTTTAAAACTGCTGATACATTTAAAAAGCTAGAATACAGGCTCCAAAATATTAGCATGAAAGACTTGCCTACAGAATATATGGATGAAATATGGCGACAATATGTTGCGAAGGCTATACAATTGCTACAAGGCATTAAGACCTTCAATAGTAACTATACTTGAAAACATTCTGGCAATATGTTGAACAGAGAGTTACAACAAGACTCAAAAATTCTGTCCCTAGGAGAATACTGGAGAATGAAAATACATCCATAAGAGAACTTGTGTGTGTGTTCATTAGAGCATTATTCACAGCAGCCAAAACGTGAAGACGATGCCAACAGCTATCAGTGGATGAATGGAAAAACAGAACGTAGTGTATCCATATAATGGAATATTATTTAGCCACAAGAAGGGATGGAGTACAGATACAAGCTTCATCGTGGATGAACCTTGAAAACACGAAGGCAGACATGAATAGGTACATATGGTACAATTCCGTTTACGTGTAATATCCAGAGTAGGTATGTCCCCAGAACTAGAAAGTCAATCATGAATTGACAGGCACTGGGAGAAGTGGGGAGAGGGGAGTGAGTAGCTACCAATGGGTGTGTGGCTTCTTTCTCAGGTGATGACCCAACTTTGTGACTCTATTAAAATTCACAGCATTGTATGCATAAGAGGTGAATTTTACAGTTTATGGATTTTACATTAGAAAGGAAGGAATACATAAAAACAACTGAAAACTGACTGATATAAAATAATTCATGTTAGAATTCCACTAATATCTTGGTCTTATCCATTTTCTCTACTTAACGTTAAAATAAAAGGAAGAGCTGGATATGAGGAGCCTTTTCCATTAACTTACTTTTGTCTGACTTTGCCTTTCTGGGTTTGGATCTGGCAGACACAGATAATGCAGAAGCAGAGAGAAGTAAAAATAAAGCAGAATTGAATGCTTTGCTCAAGGAAGTAACAGAGATTATGTCTTTTAAGGTTTGAAAAATATCATGGCATCTATTTCTATTTTTCTTCTCTGGACCTCACATCTTTCTGATAATAGTAGGAAAGGATATAATACTGTCTCCTTTTGAAAGAAAATGGCCAAACATCCTGCTGTAAAGTCATCTTCATTTGAAGGGTAAATAAATACATTTTCAAAGTAGAATTCACTGTAGTGTCCTTATGAGTTTCAAACTGAATTTAAAAGCTCTTGGGGTTTGAATCTGGTTTATGCTTGGCAAAAGACAAGTTGCTTTCTTCAAAGAAAGACATCTATAAGGGGCTTATGAGGTTTTCTAAACATCAAATAGCTCTCATTTAGATGATTTAATTGTAAACAAATAAAAATAAGATTTTAATTTACTTTGACCACCCATGAAAATTTGAGAACTCAAAAGCTGGGTGGGAAAGAGGGAAATAGAATGGAAAACTAGTACATGGAAATTTATTTAGAGTTTTTTTGAAACCTATGAGGGATAATGAAGGAAGACAATGTTCTCTGAAAGATTTTTTCTTTTTTTCTTTATTTTTTAAGTTTATTGTCAAGTTGGTTTCCATATAACACCCAGTGCTCATCCCCACAAGTGCCCTCCTCCACGCCCATCACCTCCCTTCCCCTACCCCCTAAACCTCACTATGATCAATAAGGTTAAAATTTCTTTAAAAGGTAAGGACCAATTGGAAGATATTTTATAATTTGAGAGCAACTCATTGAATAGTTGAGTCTGATAACACTTTGATTTGGAACAGAGCTAATGAAACACGAATCCACGCAATGGTCAATGTTTTCTTACATCGTTTTCTTAGTCCTAAATTTTCCTAATGATTCAGGTAGGAAAATACAATATTTTTCTGAACACACTTACAAAGCTCTAGATGGAATGAAAATTTCATAAACAATATAATAAACATTAGTTTTTTAAATATTGGGCTACACCAAAAGAACACACCTGTTAGGAAAATCAAATGTATTGGTCAATTATAACCTATGCAATTTGTCTTTTTTTTTTATATGTCTGAAGGAAGAAGGGAAAAAAAGTGAGAGTTCATTTAACAAACCAGCACATTATTTGGAGTCTACAGACATCAGAATCAGGAGCTCCTATGCCTTCTGAATTACCAAATGCCTGGTCCAATCAGCATATTGAATAAACGAAGTGGTTAACCAATACATTATATATGTATATACATATATATATATACATATATATATATATATATACGTATATATATATATATATATAAATGATTATTTGCATCAGGTTGCAATTTATTTATTATTGGTCAAAGGTGTTTAATGAGAAAATGGATGTGGAAAATCACTGAAAATGGCCATAGCTGCAGACGCGTAAAGCATGTAGCAAGAATTGGAGCTGCCTTGCGCTTGGATAATTCACGGATGCAGGCCGGATGCCAGCACCGATTACAGTTCCGGATGAAGAGTAATTAAATAGATTGTTGTTGAATATTAGTAAAAGCAAAGAAAGATTGGGAAATCATTAACACGCAATCTCTCTATAACCTGAAGGTCCATGTTTAGCCTCTCATATCTACCCATGGAACTGCAACACACCGAGGCACCCAGTGAGGTCTTGTTTCAGAGGCTGAACGCAGAGCATGTGTGGGGCTGCACTTGGCTCTTTCCCAATATTCCCGAATTGCTCCCAACACTGAGTAAATGTGGCAGGCGACAGAATTACACACACAAACGGATGGAAGTGTTCAGGCAGTTTCTGCCGACTTTAGGGGACGGTGTAATAGGTCCTTACAATTGTCGCTTGGTTTTTAATTCCCACCAGATTCATGCAGAAAGTAAGCGGTTGATCATCATGTGCTCCCTGTGACCACCGCCACCAGCGACGAGGCTCTCGGGGGAGTTGGGAAGATTCCCGGGGTCTAGAATAACACACAACTAATTAGACTGTTAGAACACATAACATATGTCTTTTGATACTTCATGGATGGATATTTTTATAAGGAAAGGGTATGTTGGCACTTTTAAATTGCACTGACATAATGACTGGATACATAAGTATTTTATTGCGTAGCCATAAATCCCAAATTATGAGTTCCCAAGAAGAGAAAAGTGTGTGTGTGTGTGTGTGTTAAATTTCCTTAGTAACAGGGGCACCTGGGTGGCTTAGTCGGTTAAGCGTCCGACTTTCGCTTAGGTCATGATCTCGCGGTTCGGGGGTTCGAGCCCCGTGTCGGGCTCTGTGCTGACTGCCAGCTCAGAGCCTGGAGCCTGTTTCAGTCTGTGACTCCCTCTCTCTCTGACCCTCCCCTGCTCACGCTGTCTCTCTCTCTCTCCTAGAAATAAATAAAACATTAAAAAAATTTTTAAAAAAGTTTCCTTAGTAATAAATCAAACAGGTGAAAAGAATTTTAAGCCAGATGGAAATAAAGGGTGATTTGGGAATTGGACAGCATATGACCTTAACATGTCACTGTTAATTAACCAAAAAAGTCTTATTTATTTTAGTTACGTGGTTTGTGGCTATTCTTTTCAAATTTTATCATGTAGCTAACAGTGTCATTAATCATGTATTTTGGAGCATAAATTCGGTACCTGTGAGAATGAAAAATAAAGAGAAAATACCCCCAAATCCAATGGCAACAATGACTTCTAGAAAGAGAGCTGTTACACACGACGCACTGAAATTCATGATCCAGGACAATTTAGAGAGCTGAATTAAACCAGCTTCGTCGGACTGCCAGAGTGAAGGGGTCACCCTCTTTGACAAGCCTCGCCATCATTAAACCAGGCAATGTACTCAGCATGTTGCAAGCTGAGACCTCAGAAAGCTGGTGACAGGGGACATGGAGAGAAAATGTATTCTGCGAGTATATGGAATTCAAATTTAAATCCTTCCATATAATCAGGTAGCAGCTCAAATATTCCGACTACTCGATTGTTAGCGGCTAAGGCAATTAAAATTCCTTTTGGCCCGTTTTGTAATTTTATTTCACTTTGTTTCATTTTCTTTCTGTCCTACACCGTCATCTGTTAAGAGGATGCTACATTGCATATACCTGGTAACGGCTTCCATCAATTAAAAAAATGATACCCCAAATCTAAATGACTGCTTTATCCTTCTAAGTACTGGCACTGCAGTCAACAATTCAATAAGGGGAGAAACAGTATGTTTGGACTTTCTGTTAAATGTAAGTTTTAAGGGTTATTTGATGTGTTCTTTGCAATTGTCTCATCTAAGGGGGGGAAAACCCTTGAAAATACCAAATCTTAATTGCATGTGATTATGCCAAATTACATAATCCTAATAATGGTAATAGGACTGATTACAAAGCTGTCTTTTTGTTGAGACTAAGAGGAATATTCCAATTCTAACTGCAGACAAATTAAATACACCAGGGATTAGTGAAATTGCAGACAGACGAAGACACAAAATACGTATGTTTTTCTTTTGAGAAACTAATGCTAAAGAGGTGTGAGTGTGTGAATGTGCGTGCGTGTGTTAAGCAGGAGATAAATGTGCTTGTAGCATAAGAGAGAGACATGTATGTGGCATGGGACCGTCCACTGGCAAACAAGAGCGGAGCTGCAAATGAAAGCCACCTAAGTAACCGGAAATTTCCTTTTCGCCACGTGAAAGAAAGGGAGAAGGACACACAGTTGCAATTAATCACAAGGCTTATTTAACCCAGTGCATCCAGAGTATGGCATTCCAGCAAGTGGTCGCTAAGACAAAACAATTGAGATGTCTCACTTTTCAATGTTTGCACTAAGTCTTCCATAACATCTCAGTTTGGACCGGCCTGCTGTGAGGGCTCCCGGCCACGTGCGGCTGCCTTCGCAGGCAGAGCGGGGGTGCTGGATGGTACCTGTAAGTTTGCCTGTGCCATCGATGCTGTATGCTCCTATCAACACCCCCTGACAAGCCACACGACCATTGTCCTTTCGTTACTCCATCTGGCAAAAAGGGGATGATGTTTCCAAATTCCAGCCCTGTAAGGTTGATAATGACTGAGAGCGGTAGGAAGAGTAAAACTTGGCATGGTCTCCAGACCTAAATTATGATTATAATAGTTTTCACAAGGCTTGATGATTGCTGACTCCTTGTTGTTAAATGTCTTTATTTTTTACTTTAAAAAAGCTTTTTATTAAAGTAATACATACACATAAAAAGTGAAAGTTTGTAATTATATGGCTCAATACATTTTGATAGACTTAACAAACTCATGAAGCTAGAACTCAGATAAGAAACATACGTTCTACAAGCCCCCTTTATTCCCTAGTCTAGTTACCTAGGATATTTGCTATTCTGACCTCTAACTGCATAGATTAGTCTTGTCCTTTTTTTTTTTTTATCCCTTATGTAATATTATGCACTGTTTACTCTTTTGGGTCTGACTGTTTTCATGAGATAGTGTATTTGTTTGATTCATATTATTGTACATAGAGAAAGATCATTTATTTTCATATACCCTATTATTCTAATGTTAATGGATAGTTTTAATAGTTTCCTTATAGGTCAACAATACATTCCATACATGTTGCATTAACCTCTTTCTGATTTATAGCTATCTAGAAATAAAGGATATAACTTTGGGTGTTTCCAAATTTGTATAATAACAAAGATTCCATAATGGGAACATAATATATTTCAATTTGTAAACATAGCTTGAAAAGGAGAAGTAGAAGCATGAAGAAGTTAACATGTACCCTAAAATTCACAGAGAAGTGTATGGGTCAAACATAGCTAAGACTTTCTTGAAGAAGAACAAAGTGGGAGAACAGGGATAAAGAGACACATTAAGAAAATATTAGTTGACTCTGATGCATTGACACATTAATGGGACAGAATAGGGAATCCAGGAACAGACTCATATGTTTCTGGTCATTCGTTCTATGATGGGGATAGCACTGCAGATGAACGGGAAAACAACAGAGAATTCATAAAATATGATGTCACTCACATGCGGAATTTAAAAAACAAAACAGAGGGACATAGGGGAAGGGAAGCAAAAATGAGATAAAAACAGAGAAGGAGACAAACCACAAGAGACTTAAATACAGAGAACAAACTGAAGGTTGCTGGAGGGGCGGTGGATGGAGGGACGGGCTAAATGGCTGATGGGCATTAAGGAGGGCACTTGTTGGGATGAGCACTGGGTGTTATATGTAATTTGATGAATCACTAAATTCTACTCTTGAAATCATTGTTATAGTGTATGTTAACTAACTAACTTGGATTTAAATAAAATTTAAAAATTGAAAAATATGTTAAAAATATTTCTTTACCCCTGAGTCATAAAAGCAACCTTCTATTTTATCTTCTAAAAGCTTTTTTAGGCTAAGTAGTCCACCAAAAGTAGGCTTTTGTGTATGATGTGAGGGATTCAGGTTTTTTTCCTCATATGGATGACCAATTGACCTAGGGTAAATACTTTCTTTTTAATGTTTATTTTTGAGAGAGAAAGAGAGAGAGAGAGAGAGACAGAGCATGAGCAGGGGAGGGGCAGAGAAGGGAAGGAGACACAGAATCCAAAGCAGGCTCCAGGCTCTGAGCTGTCGACACAGAGTCTGATGCGGAGCTCGAACCCATGAACTGTGAGATCATAACCTGAGCCAAAGTCGGACACTGAACTGACTAAGCCACCCAGGTGCCCCAAATGTCTTTTTTTTTTTTAATTTTTTTTTTTTAATGTTTTATTTATTTCTAGGAGAGAGAGAGAAAGACAGCATGAGCAGGGGAGGGTCAGAGAGAGAGGGAGTCACAGACTGAAACAGGCTCCAGGCTCTGAGCTGGCAGTCAGCAGAGAGCCCGACGCGGGGCTCAAACCCATGAACCGCGAGATCATGACCTAAGCGAAAGTCGGACGCTTAACCGACTAAGCCACCCAGGCGCCCCTCCAAATGTCTTTAACATTGTGATTGAAATGCATTGGTTAAGGCCATGCAGTTTAACTATGTTAGCAATGACACCAATTAGTTTTCAGAAAAATGTCAGACACTGTTGTTTACCTGAAATTCATTTCACGTTATCCTTTGTGAACTCAACAGTGCTTGGGATTAAGAATCTCCCTGACATGGGATGTGACTGCGTCACGTACCCAGGGGTAAGTCCTGTCTGAGGCTCAGCTCCCTGATGAACAGACCCCGAGGCAGAGGGTTGGCTCTGCAGGCACTTACCGGAAGGTGCTCTCTTGATGAACAGCCCTGGGACAGAAGGACTCAGGCATGAGCCGCATGGGGACCAGAGGCCTTGGCGGAGCCCATGCAGAGCTCAGAAGCCTGCGAGGTCCTTTGACAGTGTCCCCAACTCAGGCGATGAGTCTGGCCCATGCACCCCGTATGAGACAGGCACTGAATGTGAGCTGCACCCAGGAGGGGACATACGCTCGGGCAATGGAAGGAGCTCCTGTCAGGGTCCCCGGCTCTGAGTGCCCAGCCAGTGACACTGCCACATGCCGTGGAATAGAGTCCCTCGTTTCTGCCAGTCCATTTGGAGCTGCCAGACCACTGGGCCACAGACCGGGCGGCTCATAAGGAGCGGACATTTACTCCTCACTCTTCTGGAGGCTAGAAGTCCTCTATCAAGGTGCCAGCAGAGTCACCGTCTGGTGAGGGCCTGACCCCCGGTTCACAGATGACATCTTGCTATGTCCCACGTGAGCACGAATCCTCCCCTCCCCTCCCAAAGGCCCCACCTCCTAACGCCATCCCTTGGGGACTTTGGCTTCCAAACAGGACTTAGGAGGACACAAACAGCCTGCCCATAACATTCTGGGGCGTCTGGAGAAGAAGCACAGCACTGCAACGATGCTGGGGAGTATAATCCAGTCCTTCTGGAACTACCTCCAATCCCATCTAGAAAGATAAGAAGTTACGTCGAGCACTGAGGTAGACAGACGGGGCTGTTATCTATCCTAAGCAGAAGGAGGCCTTAGCTCTCTGGTCCTGAAGATGGAGAGTGTCCACATGTTGGTACACCTGCAACCTTTTTGTGGCGTCTGATGCACACTAGACACAATGGTGGGAAATTCTCATTGAAAGGGGTCTCATTTTTGTATAGAAATGGGCACAGTGTCCCGTTCTGGCCTACATCACAGAGAGTCTCCTGGGGGAATGCCCGACACACTAAAACCTGTCGGTGGCAGTGAACATTTGCCCAATCCCTCGGCACAGCATTTTGTTAAGAGGGAGGGAGAAAATGAGAGAGTGGAAGGTAAACAGATTAGGTGAGGCACTATTGATAGTAGCTTCTGAAGCTTTAAAAGTGTTGAATTATACCCTGTTTTCAGAACTGCAAGGTCTGCAAGGGCATGACACCCGGTAGCCGTCAGTGTGTCGGTACAGCGGTGACTTTTCTCGTATTTTTGTTTTGCTTTTATTAAAGTTGAACAAGATTCTTTTAGCAACATACCTGTAAGGTTAAGGCATATTTTAACGCCTTTGCAGGCTAGAAGAACGAATCAGAGAGAGCTACGTTGAGCCCTCCTGCCGATGCGGAGGGCTGGTTAGAGGAGGCACCAGATGGCCAGAACCACCTTGAAAATTGGCAGTGGAGCCTGAGCCATGGGACTCGGGCCGGCAGCTTTAATGTTCGGGTAACAAGTTCAGGCTCTAAGCACTTGCGGTAAGTGAGAGCACGCTGCACCCCACACCATCACTCCGGGGCTGGGGAGTCATGTCGGATCTGTTTTCCCAGCCACATGGCCGCATTCTCCAGAGTGGACGATTTGGGGAAATAAGACAAAATGCTGCAAACCTTCTTTTTGGTTTGTTTTGTCTCGTTTTAAGCAAACAGACGCTCTGCTTAGCTGCAGAGGTGCTGGCCTAGCGTTTGACTCCTGCTTGGTTCGGCAAAGATGGATTTTCTCCCTCGGGTTTATTACGTTAATAGTTATTCACTTGAGTAACTGTGTTTCTGAGGCAATTTTGATCATGTCATTGGACACAGTTAAAGTAAGACAGGCTGACTGGGGCCTTTTCGTTTCTTACTATGGGTAATTGCTATTTCTACAAATGTCAGAAAGTGCCATGTTTTCACAGAGTTGTGAACAACATTGTCAATTCAAGGGCAGCAAAATGTGAAAACTATTTCAAAGCTTTATGGGCACTGATTTAGGAACAAACAATAGGATTCCATAGTTAATACTCAGTATCCTCTCTCATAAGTCTAGTGCTTATAAACTACAGATACCCATTAATGCAAAGGATCTAGAAAATGGCTAGAATAGAATCTTGATAAGTCCTCACAGAAAACAATCACGATTTTCTTCAATGCTTCATTAGTTTTTAAGTATCAGGCCTGCCGAATCATATTCAACCAAGAGAATATCCTAAATTCAAGTCACATTTCTAGCCAGCTTCTGTGCTAAATATTTTTCTTGGAATGTGCCCATGTAATAAAGGGGAAGTGTGTAAGTGGCCATTGTGTCCACGAGGAAATTATAATTACAGGCCAAAACTGGAGAATCAGTGACTGTAGTTGAAGTCACGAAATGGTCTTAGAATATTTATTTGGGGCTCCTGGGGGGCTCAGTCGGTTGAGCGTCTGACTTTGGCTCAGGTCATGATCCCACAGTTCGTGGGTTCGAGCCCCGCATTGGGCTCTGTGCTGACAGCTCAGAGCCTGGAGCTGCTTCAGATTCTGTGTCTCCCTCTCTCTCTGCCCCTTCCCTGCTCATGCTGTCTCTCTCTCAAAAATAAATAAAACATAAAAAAAGGGATATTTATTTCTGTGGCTTGATGCTCAAACAATCCCCGCTTCAATTAGCAAAAGTTTGGTGCCTACGCTGAGTAGAAGACTGCTCTGTGCTAAGGGATGAAATTTAATTTCCCTTCTCCATCCAGGGGGAAAACAGAAGAAACTCCTTTGGATGTAGAGGAGGGGAGTGAGCAGGAGATTCCCGCATGCAGGCGTGCAGGGAGCTTGCGACTCCCCCTGGGAGCTTTCCCTCCTACAGGACAGGGGGGGCTTGGTCACGAGCCACGCTGGTCCCACGGCCCTGCGCATGCCCGTGCTTCCCGGAGGGCGCTGCTGCCGTGTGGTCCCTGCGGGCCCTGCTGACACACAAGGCAGGTGAAGGTGTTGCCTAGGTCAGGGCCAAGCAGGCCGAAGACCTTATACCATAGGAAGGAACACAATGTGGCTCGAAAAAGAATATTCGTAATCATCGAAAGCAGAACTTTTGATTCGGAGGTGACTCTTGCATAAAGGACAGAAAGACTAAGCTCCACACTCCCTAATCCTACAGGCTTCTCCCACGAGGGTGAGAATTTTGAGGGTGCAACCGAGGAGGTAGAAAAGCACTGGAGAGCTGGATCCGTTTACCCCCAAGGATTATTCTTTGGTGTATGTTCTCTCTCATTTTTTCTTCCTTCCTTCCTTCCTTCCTTCCTTCCTTCCTTCCTTCCTTCCTTCCTTCCTTCCTGCTTGTTTTTGGTTTCTGATAACTGAAGTGCAAACAAACCGATACAGAACATACATCATAACTTTGACCCATCTTAAAACCTGTACCAGGCTCTACAGCCTGGGCTGGTTCAGGGGGTGGGCCTCGTTGCCATGACATGGAAGTAGCAAAAGGAAGTTACCTCTCTCACGAGAACCCCCAAACCCCGCTGCACTGTTGGCCATGACAGAGAAGGGCAGAGGGTAAACACACGTTACAGTATCTTCTGTTGCTTAAAAATCTTCACACTCCTACCCTGTTATTTCAAGCATAATGTGGAGTGCAAATTTCATGCTTTATCTGTAAAACCCAACTGGATAGATTGTGTGTGTGTGTGTGTATGTGTGTGTGTGTGTGTGAAATCTTAATCATTTCCAGAGCCTTTTCCCCCACTGGTTTGTTTTTCCTTTCTTATTAAATTTTAAAATTAGAGTGTTAGCTATTTGCCTAAAAACTACATTGCAGTTTTTGGCAATCTGTGTTTTTCTTAAGACTTTATCATATTTTTAAGTTAAACTGTTTGTATAATTACAGTTATATATATTTTATTTATGGTATGCATATTTATGTTCAGCTTAGAAAGAGCTTCCCTCCTTCATGTTTATAGATGTTTTCTTCTAAAACTTTGTAGATTTATTTTTAAAAGTTAATATTTGTATATCTGAGAACTTATTTTCATATATGAAATATGTTATCATTATTATTTTTTAAAGACTTGATAGACGGTGCCTGAGTGGTTAAGTGTCTGACTTTAGATCAGGTCATGGTCTCATGGTTTGTGGGTTCGAGCCCCATGTGAGGCTCTGTGCTGACAGCTCAGAGCCTGGAGCTGCTTCAGGTTCTGTGTCTCCCTCTCTGCCCCTCCCTTGCTTGTGCTTTCTCTCTCAAAAATAGATAAATATTTTAAAAAAAGAATTGGTGAAACAGTTTCCCTTACCACACTTACTGAATACAGGATTCAATATAGAGTGAATATGCAGTCAAATAAATCCAATGACTTGCATTGAGCAAAACAAAACTATAATGCAAAATAAAGCCACACACAGTAGGGCATGAGGGGAAAATATATAATTGTGGTTATTTTAAGCTTTTGCATTTAGCGAGTACATCATTATTATCATATCTTACTAATTAATATCATAAAGTTAATTTTAAGCAAGGGGCTGATAAGCAGGGAGAGGGCAGAGAAGTCAATACGAAGGAGGCAAGACTCAGCCTTAAATGCCTAACGGCAATTTAGGATTAAAACCTGTAAGTAAAAAAATCCATTAAAGTACAAATATACTGGATCCTGACAGCTTTATGGTAGAAAACAATGAAAAGGATTTATTTTATTTTATTTATTTTTAATGTTTACTTACTTTGAAAGAGAGAGAGAGAGAGAGCACAAGTGAATGGGGAAGGTGCAGAGAGAGAGAGAAGGAATGCCAACCAGGCTCCATGCTGTCAGCACAGAGCCTGATGTGGGGCTTGAGCCCGTGAACTGTGAGATCATGACCTGAGCCAAAACCAAAAGTCAGATGCTTAACTGACCAAGCCACCCAGGCACCTGAAAAGGATATATTTAAAAATACAGAAAATATAAAATTCAAAGTTTTATATTTTAAACAAGCAGCACATAAGAAGACATATTCGCTATTTCTGTATTAAAGAACAGTTTAGTATATAAGGAATACCTATTGATTGCATTGGTTTCCTTCTGCTTCTGTAACAACATACCACAAATTCAGTGGATTAAAAAAAACACAACTTAGTATCTTATAGTTCCTAAGGTCAGAAGTTTAAGGGGGTCTCCCTGGGGTAAAATGAGGGCGTCAGCAGGGTTGTGTTTCTGCTAGCTCCAGGAGGGGTTCTGTGGTGGCCTTTCAGACTCCTGGAGCTCAGCTATGTTTCTGGCCTCAGGGCACTTTCTCCAGCTTGGAGACCAGCAGTAGCTGCTGTGGTCTTGCTTAGGATCCCTCTTCTCTGGATCTGATCCTTCTGCATCTTCCCCATGTAAGTACCTTTGTGATTACAATCCACCTGGCTGGATAATCCAGGTCAATCTCTTTATTTTAAAGTCAGCTGGGTACTTCCTCTTAAAAAAAACTTTTGCAAATATACCCAAATGGATATATAAATGAGAATGTCTATTGCAACATCCTTCAATTGGGAATGAAAGAATAAAATGTGTTATAATATTCACACAATAAAACGCCAGGCATCAGCTAGAAAGATCAGGAGTAATCAATATGCCTAAATCTTAAAAATGCTGAAGGTGCAAAAGCCTGCGGGCAGGGAGGCAATAAACACAACAGAATGAGAAGACAGGAATTTACCCCAAATGAAAGGAAAAGAAATAAGCAACATGTCTGATGGGGGAATTTATAGCAACAATCATAAGGGTACTGACTGCACTAGAGAAAAAAATGTATGCATCAGGGAGATAGAGATAAAGAATCAGAGATAAAGAATGCAATAACTGAGATTAGAAATGTGCTTGATGCAATGAACAACAGGCAGAAAGAAGCAGAGGAATGAATTAGTGACATAGAGGACAAAGTAACGGAAAAGAATGAAGTTGAAAACAGGAGAGAAAGAAGAATTATGCAACATGAGAATAGATTTAGGGAACTCAGTGACTCCATAAAACATAATAACATTCATATTATAGGAGTCCCAGAAGAAGAAGAGAGAAAAGAGGGCAGAAAATTATTTGAAGAAATAATAGCTGAAAACCTTCATAATCTGGGGAAGGAAACAGATACCTAGGTACAGGAGAACTCTCACCAAAATAAACTAAAGCAGGCCAACACCAAGACATATAGTGGTTAAATTTGCAAATTATAGAGATGAAGAAAAAAATCTTAAAAGCAGCAAAACAAAAGAAGTCATTAACTTACAAGGGAAAACCCTTTGGGATGCAGTAAAAGCAGTTCAAACACGGAAGTATACAGCAATACAGTCCTACCTTGAAAAGCAAGAAAAATGTCAAATAAACAACCTAACTTTATACCTGAAGTAGCTAGAAAATTAAAAACAAAAACAAATGAAGCCTAAATGCAGCAGAAGGAAGGAAATAATAAACAGTAGAGCAGAAATACACAATATAGAAACTAAAAAAAAAAAAAAGAAAAACAACCAATAGAACAGATCAATGAAACCAGAAGTTGGTTCTTTGAAAAGATCAACAAATTTGATAAACCTCTAGCTAGACTTATTAAAAAGAAAAAAGAGTGGACCCAAATAAATAAAATCAGAAAATAAAAGAGAAGAAATAACAACCAACAGCACAGAAAAACAAACACAAGAGAATATTATGATGATCTATATGCTAAAAAATTGGACACCCCAGAAGAAATGAACAAATTCTTAGAAACTTATAAATTACCAAAACTGAAACAGGAAGAAACAGAAAATGTAAACAGACCAGTAACTAGCAAAAAAATTGCATCAGTAATCAAAAGACCCCCAAAAAGCAAAAGTCCGGCACCAGATGGCTTCATGGCAAAATTATAACAAATATTTCAAGAAGAGTTAATAGTTTATACCTATTCTTCTCAAACTATTAAAAAAATAGAAAAGGAAAGAAATTTTAAAACTCATTCTATGAGGCCTGATACAAAACCAAATGAAGACCCCACGAAAAAAGAGAGCTTCAAGTCAATATTTCTAATGAACATAGATACAAAACTCCTCAACAAAATACTGTCAAACTGCATCTAACAACACATTAAAAGAATAATTTACCATAATCAAGTCGGATTTATTCCTGGATTGCAAGATTGGCTCAATATTTCCAAATCAATCAATGTGATACAGCACATTAGTAAAAGAAAAGGCTAAGAACTATATGATCCTTTCAACAGAGGCAGAAAAAGCATTTGACAATTAAATATCCATTCATGACAAAAATCCCCAACAAAGCAGGTTTAGAGGGAACATACCTCAACACAATAAAGGTCTTATATTAAAAACTCACAGCTAATATCATTCTCAATGGTGAAAAGCTGAGAGCATTTCCTCTACTGTCAGGAACAAGACAGAGATGTCCTCCACTCTCACTACTTTCGTTCAACATAGTACTACAAGTCCTAGATGCAGCAATCACATAACAAAAAGAGACAAAAGGCATCCAAATTGGCAAGGAATAAGTACAACCTTCATTATTTGCACATCACATGACACTGTCTAGAGAAAACCTGAAAGACCACCAAAACATGGCTAGAACTGATAAGCAAATTCAGTAAAGTCAGAGAACACAAAGTCAATGTACAGAAATCTGTTGCATTTTTATACACTAGTAATGAAGCCGTAGGAAGAGACGTTAAGGAGTCAACTCCATATTCAAGTGCAAAACAATCAGATACCTAGGAATACACTTAACCAAAGAGTTGAAAGACCCATACTCTGAAAACTATAAAACACTGATGAAAGACACCGAAGATGAATCAAGGAATTGGAAAGAAATTCCATGCTCATTGATTGGAAGAACAAATATTGTTAAAATGTCTATACTACCCAAAGCAATCTGCAAATTGAACGCAATCCCTATCAAAATACCAACAGCTTTTTTTACAGAACTAGAACTCGTAAAATTTGTATGGAAACACAAAACACCTCAAATAACCAAGCAACCTTGAAAAAGCAAAGCAAAGCTGGAGGCATCACAATTCCAGACTTCAAGTTATAGTATGCAGCTGTAATAGTCAAAACAGTGTGGTAGTGGCACAAAAATAGACACTTAGATCAATGGGACAGAATAGAGAGCTCAGAAATGAATCCATGCTTACATGGCCAATTAATCTATAACAAAGGAGACAAGAATACGGAGTGGGGAAAAAGGCAGTCTCTTCCATAAATTATGTTGGGAAAACTGGACAGCTACATGTAAAATAATGAGACTGGACCTCCTTCTTACACCGCACACAAAAATACACCCCTAATAAAATCTTGCCGTTTGCAGTGACATGGATGGAGCTAGAGAGTATTATGCTAGATGAAATAAGTCAGTCAGAGAAAGACAAATACCAGATGATTTCACTCATATGTGGAGTAAGAAACAAAACAAATAAGCAAAGGGAAAGGGGGGAGCAAATCAGAAATAGACTCTTAACTACAGAGCACAAACTTCTGGTTACCTGAGAGGGGGTACGTGGGGGGATGAGGGGAATAGATGATGGGGATTAAGGATGCACCTGTGATGATGCACCGGGTGATGGATGGAAGTGTTGAATCACTATATTGTACACCTGCAACTAATATTACACTGTATGTTAACTAACTGTAAGTTAAACAAAAACTTTAAAGAAAAATGTTCAGGAAAAAAAGAAACCTCGTATACTAATATCATCCCATTTTTGTAAATTTGTGTATGTGTATATTAAGTGGATACAAATACATAAATGTGTATATGTTAATGTGTGAATGTGTATATAATATATACATTTATATATGTAAAGTGTATGTTTTAGTGTGTATATGTGTTATATACATATAGATGTGTAGATGTATGTATTGAAATGTAGTTGTGTATATGTTATATACATACAAATAGGTAAATGTATATATGTTAATATGCAAGTGTGTATATTTGTGTATGTTATATTGACACAGATGTGTAAATATGTTTATGTCACTATGTGTATGTGTCGTACGTGGGTAAACTGAAAAGCTGCAAATTAAAGGCAGGATGATAAGTGACTGGTAGAGAGACAGAAAATGGGACTGGGAGGGAAAGAAAGAGAAAAAAGGAAATTGAAAAAAGAGAAAACTATCATGGTGGTTCTTGTGAAATTAACAGTCTAAGGTTCAAGCGATGCTTTTAGCCCCAGAATGCATGAGTTTGAATCCTGCAATCACCGCTTCCCAGTTGTGTGGCCTTAGGAGAACTGGTGAATGGCTGCGGTCTTCCAACATCTTCCTGAAGAAACAAGGAGAATGATGCCCAGTTATCATGAGGATGGGGGCCGCGATGTGTACAAAGGCAGCGGTGAGCTCGCAGAACTAACCCAATGTTAGTTGAGGATGGAGACCCCTCCCATTGCATGAGGGCAGTGAGTGAATAAAACAAGTGCTGACGTTTTTACCTTCAGCACAAACACACAGATGAAAGAGCGATTTGGGGGAGTAAAACTTAAATTATTTCTAGGCATTGAAAACATGCTGTGATTAGTTTGATGCCTGATATGGGTAGACAGGCAAAGGTAGTCAATATTGCCATTGGTGGTGTTATTGTTCAAAGTACACACTTCATAACTTCATTTTTATAGTAGCTTCAATGAGAGAATCACACACATAGCATACGATCCACTTACTTAAAGCATATAATTCAGTGACTTCACTACATTCAAGAAGCTGTGAACCATCACCACTGTTATGAGCTGAATTGTGTCCCCCTATGTGTGTGTCCTATGTTGAAATCATCACCTGCAGGACCTCAGAATGTGGGACAGAGTCTTTAAGAGGTGGTTAGGTTAAAATGAGATGGTTAGGTGGGCGCTGATCCAATGTGACTGGCTGTCATTGTTAAGAGGAGGAGGTTAGGACACAGAGAGGCACAGAGGAAGGACATGTGAAAACACAGGGAGAAGATGGCTGTCTACACACCAAGGTGAAGGGCCTCAGGAGACGCCTATGTGCTGATACTTTGGTCTCAGACTTCCAGCTCCCAGAACTACGGAGATAAATTTCTGTTGTTTAAGCCCCTCAGTCTGTGGTACTGTTTTATGAAAGCCTTAGCAAACTAATACAATTACTAATTCCAGAATATTCCATCAGCTCAAAAAGAAACTACACACCATTGGCAGTGAGTATCCATTCCCCACCTGTCTTAGCCCCTGGCAAGCACAAATCTACTTTCCGTCCCTATGGATTATATCTGTTCTGGATATTTCATATCAACAGAATCACACAGTATGTAGTCTGTTGTGCCTGGCTTCTTTCACTTAGCACAGTATCTTTAAGGTCCCTTCATGCTATAGCATGTACCACTACTTTATTCTTTTTATTGTCAAATAATATTTCACTGTATGAATATACACTACATTTTGTTCATTCATTGATTATTTGGTAGATATCTGAGTTGTTTGTACTTTTTGGCTATAACAGGTGATGCTGTTTTAAAATTCGTGTACACATTTTTGTGTACACATGTGTTTTCAATTCTCTTGGGTATGTATTTATGGGCAGAGATTGCTGGGTCATATGGTAACTCTATGTTTAATTTTTTGAAATGTTGCAAAATGGGTTTCCAAGATGGCAGCAACATTTTACATTCCCAATAGCAGCATATGAGAGGTTCATTTCTTGGACATCCCTGCTCACATCCCAGTACTGTCTCTCTGTTATAGGCATACCATGTGTCCTGGCGTTTCACTTTATTGTGCTTTGCAGATATTACATTTTTAAAAAATAAACTGTAGTTTTGCAGTAATGCTGTGCCAAGTCTATCAGTGTTACTTTTCCAATAGCTTTTGCTCACTTTGTGTCTCTGTGTCACATTTTGGTAATTCTCATGATATTTCAAACTTTTCCATTATTATATTTGTTATGGTGACCCATGACTGGTGATTATGACTCACTGGAACTCAGATGATGGTTATCATTTTTTAGTACTAAAGCATTTTTATTTTTATTTATTTTTTTAAAGTTTTTTTATTTTGAGAAAGAGAATGTGGATGTGAGGGGGGTGTGCAGAGAGGGAGGAAAGAGAGAATCCTAATCAGGATCCATGCTGTCAGCACAGAGCCCGATGTGAGGCTCAATTCCACAAACTATGAAATCATGACCTGATCTGAAATCAAGAGTCAGTTGCCCAACTGACTGGCCACTCAGGTGCCCCAGCAATAAAGTATTTTTAAGTTGATGTATACACCCTATTTTTTTTTTCCTCTTAGACATGAGGCCATTAGCACACTTAATAGATTACATTATAGTGTAATGACTTTATTTGACTTCCTTTATTGTGATATTTGCTCTATTGTGGTTATCTGGATTCAAACCTACAATACCTCGGAGGTACACCTGCATTTTAATCTACTGGGTGTAAAGTAAGAGCTCACTGTGTTTTTGATTTGCATTTTCCCAACAAATAGTGATGGTATTTTTTTTCCAGGTGTTTATTGGCCATTTGTATACTTACTTTGAAAAATGTATATATGAATCCTTTGTCCATTATTTTCTAAAGAATTGAGGTGTCTTCTTATTACTGAATTGTAATAAGTATACAATGTGGATATAGGTCCCTTATGGAATTTATGAATATGTTATTCCATTCTGTGAGTTGCATTTTCACTTTCTTGATAGTAGTTTTTGACATACAAACGTTGTTATTTTTTAATGAAGTCTAATTAATCTAGTTTTCTTTTGTGGCTTATGCTTTGGGTGTCATAGCTAAGAAATCAATCTAGTCACAAAAATTTACCTTCTTTTAAAAATTTTTTTACAAGTTTTTTTTGTTTTGTTTTCTTTTGTTTTTTAGTTTCAGCTCTTACGTTTAGATCCTTGCTCTACTGTGAGTTAAATTTTTACTATGGTGTGAGGCAGAGGTCAAAGTTCATTATTGACATGCAGATGTCCATTTGTTTCAGTACCATTTGTTGACCAGACTATTGCTTTCCCATTGAATTATCTTAGCACCCTTGCTGAAATTGTTTAACCAGAAATGTAAGGATTTATTCATGGACTCTTGAGAATCTACTCCACTGGGGTATGTGGCCACCTTTATGCCAGGCTCACACAATTGTGATTCCTGTAGTTTGTTTCAAGTCAAAAAGTGAGCCCTCCAACTTTGGTCTTTTTTTCCAGTATTGTTTTGTATATTCTTGGTCCCTTGTATTTTCTTTATCTTAATGAAGCACCTTATTTGGATCATTGTAATTTACATCCAAAGAGAAATATATTCTGTAGCTGGAGGGACATACCTCAGGTAGCTCAGATGGAAACAATCTACACTTATGCCTAGTATCCCTGTATAAGTATTAAGTGTGTCATTCTTTTATTTCTCAAAGAATCCTATTATAAATACCAAATATTTGGTAGTCCTCATTTTAGATCACATGAGTTGCAAAGCCCTTTCAATACCCAACTAGGGAATTTAGTCTGTCAGAGAACTAGGTGCAATCCATAATCCATTCCAACTCCATGGAGCTATTTGAAATTTTCCTTCACTTCAACTTTAAAGATAAGCTTATCAGTCACTTTTAATGTCAAGTTATGTCTCACAGGATATCCTCTATGGGAGTTAAAAAAAATCAATCCCTTTCACTGACTTTCTCCTTTAGGACAAAGGGACAAAGCATGGAGAAAACATGCTTATTTAATCCCTCCTCTCATCTTCTCAATATTCTTACATTTGCTTTAGACTATTATTTCTTATTTAAATATTTTTCTTACTACCGCAAAAAGAATTTGCATAAAATATGCAAATTTAGCAAATGAACTTTTGTAAATCCTATCCAATGATACTCAACAACAAATAATACTCAATGAAATGTTAGCATTGCATTAGTCAAGTGTGATATAATAACACTGACAGGAAAATACATTTGGCAAAGGAGTTAATGTATAATCAAGCATTTAAAGTGGGTAAGGAATGAAAACCACCCAAGGAAAAGTAGAAGATTATCAGTTTGGAGCTCTAAAGCAAGCACGAAATCAGGAGTTTATACCTACAGGATTTATATCTGAGTTGTTTTTAGTTTTAACTTTGAAGTTTAGGTGTTATGTAGGCCTGGAGGTGTCTGCTTGGTTGAGTGACTGGCTCCTGGTCGGGTCATAATCTCACAGTTCATGGGATCAAGCCCCGCATTGGGCTTTACCCTGACAGTACAGAGCCTGCTTGGGATTCTCTCTCTTTTCCTCTTTCTCTGTCCCTCCCCTACTTGTGGGCTCTCTCTCTAAATCAACTTAAAAAATTATTTAGGCCTGGAATAATATATGAATATACTCTGTCTTCTAATCCAATAACTGTGAGAAGTTAAAATAAAACATGTGAAATAACAATCAAGAAAAATATCTGAAATTGGTATTAAATATTTTATTTATTTTTATTTTATTTTTTATTTATTTTATTTTATTTTTTATGTATTTATTTTTTTTTTTTTAGGAGAGAGAGAGAGAGACAGCGTGAGCAGGGGAGGGTTAGAGAGAGAGGGAGTCACAGACTGAAACAGGCTCCAGGCTCTGAGCTGCTAGTCAGCACAGAGCCCGACGCGGGGCCGAACCCATGAACCGCGAGATCATGACCTAAGCGAAAGTCGGACGCTTAACCGACTAAGCCACCCAGGTGCCCCTATTTTATTTATTTTTAAAAAAGTTTAAAGTTTATTTACTTAGAGAGAGGGTGAGCTTGGGAGGGCCAGGGAGAGGGAAAGAGACAGAGAATCCCAAGCAGGCTCTAAACTGTCAAATGGAGCCCAACACGGGGCTCAAGTTCATGCACCTTGAGATCATGACCTAAGTCAAACTCTAGAGTCAGATGCTTAACCAACTGAGCCAATCAGGCTCCTCCATTTATTATTAAATGTTTTAATTGTAGATGGTTTTTGTTTCCTATCCGTCTTTGGATGTTTACTTAGTAAGAGTGAGGCTCTTCAACAGAAACATACATAGCTAAATAAGAAGACAGTAATGCTCTTTACTAGACCTACTGAAGGATCCTGTGTATGGTGAAGCAGTGTCAGGTAAATAATATCAAACTTGTTTTACTGTGGGGCGGGGATAATTTATGCCATGAGCCAGCATCAGCGGTGACTCAATCTGCTGCATATTCAGTAAGGCTTTGGATCACTACATTATCTCAAGACTCACAAACTTACTTACTGCAGAAGTTTTCTTTTGCATAAGGTGACAAGTGTTTAATATGAAAGCAAGAAAAAAAGAAGAGGAAAGAAAAAAAGAAAAGGATGCATTGCTATTTTATCCTTTCTCTTTCTGCATCTGCTCTGTAGGGACTGTTTTGTTTCAGACAACTCACCAGTGAAGTCTCGACAAGGTCCAGACTGAAAGAACGATGGTGCCCTGTGTTACAGAAGCTGATGGAGGCCGCGTGATCACATCATGGGCTGCAGGAGGCTCTTCGCTTGGCCTTTGAAGAATGTGTCCATGGATATTTGAACTGAATATGTATTAAGTCCCATCATTTTTCAAGCTAAAGGTCACTTCAAAGCAGATGATTTCTCCTCCTACCTCCTTCTCTACCCACCCTCTCTCTCACACATACACATATATACACACACACTTACACAGGCAGGCACACACACATACTCACACTCACAGGCACACACAGGCACATGCATTCACACACACACAGGTATTTACACAGGCAGGCACATACTCACATAGACACACAGGCACACATATAGTCACACACACATAGGAACATGCACACACTCACACAGGGACACAGACAGGTGCACACTCACACACAGAGGTACACACCCAGGGACACACTCACACAGGCATGCACTCTCACACACACAGGCACACACACTCAACAGGCACACACACATAGGCACACACACAGGCACACACATTTACACAGGCACATACATAGAGGCATACAAACAGGCATACCCACAGCCACATAAGAACACATAAGCACACACACATGCACACACACAGTCACACACAATTACACACAGGAACACACAGTTATATTCTTCCTCTGTAAGGTGACACATGTAGATGGGTAAAAAGACTTAGTTTCCAGAATGTGTAACATATACTAACTGTTCTACAGAAACAGAGAGTGGGACATTTCTTTTCATGTCTCTGATGATTTTAGGAAGAAATGGTAAAGACTGACAAGGATTAAAAGGATGCTTTGCAACTAACTTGGTGTGGATCACCAAGGAGATTTCATGTTATTCAAACAGTGGAGGAAAAACCAGTACGCTGGGTAAGACATTATGCCTTGCTCATGAAGAATTAAAAATTCACTACATGTAACTATTCTACATGTTTGGATAAGCGTACTATTCCACTTGAATAAAATCTACATCGCCCTAAAATAGATCACCAAGTATTAGTAGTATGTGACCATATATTTAGAATAAATGCTTTTTAGTCACAATAGAAACAACTCAACTTAAATAGTAATTCAAGCCACAAAATGTGCATCTATCGTATATAAGTCAGCGCACCAAGACACAGGAAATTTAGAGGCACAACCCTTCACTACCTGCAAATGGGTTGGCGGTAAAGTTATGTTCATCTCAGCTATTTGTTACAATGGAAAAGACAAACAAAGAACATTAGGGACTAGTAATAGCTACTTCTTTTGATTCTGACACTCCATTCTACTATTTAATTGTTACATATAATCCCATTCACAGTCACTGGAAACCATGACAACTTTCTTTCCCACTTGAGCAATTGCCTCATGAATCCGAGAGTACTGGTAGGCTGCAAAAGTCATAATCATAAAAATGCACCATAAATTTCTCGAAGCAATTGTCCTATTTTATGTCTTATTATTAAATGGAACTTTAAAAATGGAACGATGATTTTTTTTGTTGTTGAATAAAAGATCTCTTACTCAAATGTACTGCAGTGTGACTTGTAGGACACGGGCTTCCATGAGGGGACTTACACCATGTGTGGTAATGAAGGCAGAAACTCAAATCTCTGTGCTGGTCCCCAGCCCTCCTCTGTCCCCCACCTCCCGTCCCAGCGTGCCTGAGCAAGCAACACTATCACAGACGCCAGTCCGTGATCCCCACGGGACCTCTTGTCTGAACCACTGTCTACGAGATATGGCTCAGGATCCTGATTCTGACTCAGGGTGCCCTACGGACAGCTGGCTCTCTTGATTACAAGCAATATGGTGTGGTACTGCTGACTTTCTTTTCAGCGATCTTTTGACAATCCTTTTGTATCACAACCTGCGGGGAAGGGGGATTTACTCATTCATGAAAGAAAATGGAACATTCTTGGAAACACATTCTTCTTATGGAAAATAGAGTGTGGACACTGTGCGATGTGGTAGAAAACGTTCTAAATAATGTCTTGCTGCAGCTGCAATAGGAAGTTACTAAAGCTGTAGACTGGCTGTTGTATTTTGAATAAATTCCCCCTGTAAATAAATATACTACTTGCCAAAGTTTGAAAACTTCTGCAGTAGATGTTTAATAAGTGCTTACTGGTTGACTGAACTCCGAAAATTTTTGCATGGTCACTTACACATGGCAAAATCGGGAAGAAGAAAAGATAAAACCAGACAAATGGTCCCTTTTCCCTCATGGGTTCCAATCGAAAATCAAAATCTGAACCGAGTACAATCAACTTGTGTGATATTCCAAACTACACTAGATACACAAAAAGAATTCCAGACAAAGAATTATTCCAATATCGACACTGTAGGACTCACAACGTGTGTCCAAACCCTACTTCATATGGCTAACAAGGGGACTCACACAGACATTACAGTATTTGGGGGGTGGTTGGCACTGGTGCTCCATCGCATATGTATGTGCACGTGTGTGTGTGTGAGTGTGTGTGTGAGACAGTGGGAGAGAGACTCCTACCCTTAATGATCATAATGACCATATGTAGCCATCCTTCTTTGTCTTATGAAAATCCATTCCTCTACCAGCATGGTTGGTTGAATTAAGACCCAAGTTTTGCATGGATATTTTTTACTATATTTCTTTGGGTAATTTTGAAGATAAGAAAGTATAATTTATTGGTAAAAAATGCCAAGTAAATGACTTCAAAAGAGCTGATCATTCTTGTAAAGTTGGTTGAGACATTGTGCTACAGTCATATGTGTGTGTGTGTGTGTGTGTATGATTGTTTAATTCTAATTGCTGTATAATGTAAGCAAATTTACCCTTATTTTATACAGAAGGAAATTAAAAAATCTTTTAAAAACAATTTTTCAGGGGTGCCTGGTGGCTCAGTCGGTTAAGCCTTTGACTTCGGCCTCAGGTCATGATCTCCTGTTCATGGATTCGAGCCCCGTGTCTGGCTCTGTGTTGACAGCTCAGAGTCTGGATCCTGCTTCAATTTCTGTGCCTCCTTCTCTCTCTGCCCCTCCCCCCTCAGGCTCTGTCTCTTTCTGTCTCAAAAATAAATAAAAACATTAAAAAAATTTTTGAATGTTTTTATTTATTCTTGACACACACACACACACACACACACACACACACACACCATGAGTGGAGGAGGGCATAGCAAGAGAAGGACACAGAATCTGAGGCAGGCTCCAGGCTCTGAGCTGTTAGCACAGAGCCTGATGTGGGGCTCAAACTCACAAGCTGTGAGATCAAGACCTGAGCTGAAGTCAGACGCTTAACCGACTGAGCCACCCAGGTGCCCCAATACATAAGGAAATTAGAGTTTATGAGTTCTATCACCTGTTATTTGCAAAAATATCATCTAATTGTATGAAGGTGCACAATCCTCGTGAAAATCTGAATAATTTTAGAATAAGCAATGAATACATCTGTAAAATATGTAAGAAATATATAAAGTATTCAAATTGAATGTCAGAAGAGTAATACAGCCCCCAAAGACATGTTTATTATTATCAGTCTCTCTTTCCATTTTTAATGAGACACCATGAAACACAGTATCTGGGCAGAAAAAAACGTAAACTGCAACCACACCACGGGCAGAGATCTTTATCCTTAGCAGGTATTCAAATGCCAGAGGTTAACTCTGTGGACACTGAAAGACTTTCTGTAGGCCTAGATTATGTGGCTACTGTATGATACGAATTCACATCTATTTTTGAGACAAAGGGCCATTTGCGTGTATGCTATGGTTCTCTCTGATAACGATTCTATGATTCTCCAGAAGAAAGTCTGCTGGCCTACTGAACAATACAGCCACCTAATACACCGCCCCCACCCCCCGGGGCAAACACCTTCTGGCACTGCACTATAGGGGGTGCCATTCCCTTTTCCCCAGTTAGATGAATGCTAGAGCTGTTGGCCTCTTTGAGCACTATCCTAACAAGTATTTAATGCATGATAAATGCTAAAGAAACTGCACCATCAGTTTGTACTCAGATGTACACTGAGATAATTATTATGCTGAAAAAGAATCTGAAAGCCTCCAGAATACTTACTGTAGCTAGACACTTCTCAAAATAAGTGTGCACACATGAGCTTCTCAGTTATTAAAAAATGTATTTAGTATGAAATGTTACGAAGTATGAGGAAGAGGAAAACATTCTGTAATTCCACCACCCAGAGACAGCATTCATCAAGTGAACAACTATATACAAACTTTAAAAGGAGGACTGTCCAGGGACGCCTGGGTGGCTCAGTCAATTAAGTGTAGGACTCTTGATTTCAGCTCAGGTCATGATCTCAGAATTCGTGGGTTCAAGCCTCATGTCCAGCTCTGCACTGAGAGCACAGAGTCCGCTTAAAATTCTCTCTTCTTCCCTCTTTGCCCCTCCCCCGGTTGTGTTCTCTCTCTCTCAAAAATAAACTTAAAAAAAAACCCACCTGGGATATTCTACTGTTAGATTAGAAGTACCTGAATATTTATCCTTGCTAATGCATATTAGTCTTCTAAATTATCACTTTTCAGACTTTATCATAATTTATATGATCAGTTTTCTACTGTTAGACAATTATTTATTTTGTACTCACATTATATCCTGATAAACTTCTTTTGATATAAATCAAAATAAGTACAAAATAAACATAATTATACTTATTTCTCATTATTGCTTTCCAGTATATTCCTAATGGTATTTTTGGGTGAAAAGTTTTGAATATTTATTGCTTCAATATACATTGACAACTGCTATCCATCAAGGTTGCATTAATTTGCAGATTTGCCATCAGAGTAGATGACCATTTTCTTGCGTTCTTATAATATGGGGTATTACCGTTTTTAATCACATTGGTTTGCCAGTGAAAGTTGTGTTATATTGGTGTTTTAGTTTGCCACTTTTATTGCTTAGACAATAGAATGTTTTACATTTGAATGTTTACATTTAAAACTTTGTTTTACATATTTACTTGTATTTGCTGGTTCTTATAGGTTCATTCTGTGCCCATTCTGTAGCCTTGATATTTTTCACATGACTTTCATGGGATTAAATAGAGGAAGAAAGCTGACATTGTGCACACTGTAGATCTGTTTTATAATTCACAAATCACAAATCAGCATCTTGTTGGAAAAACATATGATAATCTAAATAGATGTATAAAAATCATTTGCTGAAACTCAAGAAAATATTCATGATACTCACTCAGCAAATGGGAGATAGAAGGGAAAGTTCTCAACTGATAAAGAGCATCTACTCAAATGTTCAGCTAATGTCTTACCTAAAATCAGAAACATGGCAAGGATGTGGGCTCTCACCACTTCCCTTCAGCACTGTACTGGAGGGCGATGTTATGAGGCTTGGTAAAGTGAAAACATCATGGCAATTGGGGCGCCTGGGTAGCTCAGTCGGTTAAGCGTCCGACTTTGGCTCAGGTCATGATCTCACAGTTCGTGGGTTCGAGCCCCGCATTGGGCTCTGTGCTGACAGCTCAGAGCCTGGAGCCTATTTCAGATTCTGTATCTCCCTCTCTCTGACCCTCCCCTGCTCACACTGTCTCTCTCTCTCTCTCTCTCAGCAATAAATAAAACATTTAAAAAAAAAAAAGAAAACATCATGGCAATAGAAAATGAAGAGGTAAGATTGTCTTTATTCCCTGGGGTCATTATCATTTATATATAAAATCCTTGGAAACCTACAAAACATCTCTCAGACTAATAAGTGAAAATAGTATGGTGGTAGGGTGCCTGGTCAAGAAACAAAAGTAATTGTATTTCTACAGTGTAGCAGGAAAGACTTGGGAACAAATGTAGATATGAAGGGATTTTTTAAATGTCATTTAGAGTAGCACAAAATTCATAAAGCATTTGGGGAAAATTTAACAAAATGTATACAAGACCTCTACGCTGGAAACAATACAAGAGATAAGGAACTACATAAGATGAGAGATAAACCATGTTCAGGGATTGGAAGATTCAGTGTCATTAAGATGTCAAGTATGCTGTTTCTGATACATATCCGGGGATAGAGAAATGACTCCTGGATAGTTCCATGGACTCAAGGCACCCAGGAGGAGAGTGTCCTGACCCTCTGCCCCCTCTCTAAGAGAGCTCCATGACAGTGCTTCAGGTCCTCAGGTATGAAGGCAACGATTCCCAACATATCTGACTATTCCTCATAATGCTCCCATTGTGTATGGCTGCTGATGTAAAACACCACGTGCCCCGTTGAAGACACGCTGGAGGAATCGTTACTGTATATACTTGCTCCGGCTCATGCATGTTGCAGGGTCTGGAATCCTGGAGATCCAGCCTCTCCTTTTCCATTTCTGAAAGTCATCACACTCACATCTGATATCAAAATACATTCCAAGGTAAGACAAAGAACTTCAGAATAGAGAGCCTAAAACTCCTTCATGTTGAATTTAATAATGATAGTACAGGCATTAGAAACACCTAGAATGTTTGTTAAAACTACAGATTCCTGGGCCACATTATCTGACCTACTAATGAGAACATGCAATGGCAGCTACCAGAAGCCAGCATTTTGTCTATTTATTTTTAAATGTTTATCTATTTATTTTTCAGAGAAAGAGAATGAGCAGGGGAGGGGCGGGGACAGAGGGAGAGAGAGAAAGAATCCCAAGCAGGATCTGTGCTGTCAGTGCAGAGCCCAACGTGGGGCTTTTGAGACCTGAGAAAAAGTTACCTCACTAGTAAGGCAGATGGAAGGAACGGCAGGTAGCTACAGGGTTAATCCAAGGAATTCTTCAGGCAAGTATAATTACCAGAATGTTTCTGTAACAGCACACAGTGCAGAGACTTGAGTGGTGGTCAGGCAAAGCCCATCTGTGTTTGTAGGAGAGCAATTTATTCATAGTAGACCCTCGGTGGTACCCAGGTAAACGGGGAAGTACATTTAGCCCTTTGAGGAAGGACATATTTAGAACTAAATTAGGAGCTATTGCTTCCTGGAGTGGAGAGCGGAGCCCTAGTCTCAGGGGCAGACGTATACACGAGGCTGGATGAAAAGGGCCAAGTGGCAAGTGGGTATTGAGAACAAAACCCTGATGTAAGGATGGGACTTAAGAGGTTCTGGGAGGCAGGGCTGACCCTGGTATTCAGACTTGCTATTCGGTCACCAGGGAACCTTTTTCTTTTTACATCAGGGAAGCTCACGAACTCCATTTCTTCATCTTCCACAAAACCCTTAAAAGCATTTTTTTTTTTCCTGACACTTTCACCTTTGTCTTGGGTCATTCATCCATCGTGGCTGTAGGTAAAGTTACTGGCGAGCACACTTATGCTTCCCACCTCACGTCTACACTGGGGATAAAGACTGGTCAGCCGTGCTGACCTGCTTCGGTGCTGACTTTCATGGGACATATCAGCAGGGACATGGCAGGTTCCTCTCTGCTTAAACAAAAGGGTATCATTTTCACACTGCTTCCTGCTGCCGGTGCCTTCATGCAGCTGAGAAACACTGCTCAGATCTTGACTTTCAAAAGCCATGTGCCAAGGATGCCAACCTCACAGCGTGTTGTAAGCCACGCCGGACTACTCACAGATGCATCTCGTCCGGATCAAGCTCTCTGATGCAGAGCGTGTTACCGAGCATTACTGACCATCATCATCTGCTTAGGATGCGTCAGGGAACGCTGCCCAAGGAACTCGCACTGGGAACCGTTTCACAGCTTTCTAGAGCATTTTCCAATCATCATTTGAAAAGTGTGATGATAAATCATGGTATTTCAAGCTCCGTGTTTAACAGTTGGCATTTTTAATTCTGATCATTAGACGAACACTTTGCCCTGAAAGGATGGTTTTTATAACTTCCTTTGGGTGAGGGAAGCATGCTTGTGAGGGCTTTGTAAGGTGTGTTTCCGCAGCTACGCATTTTTGTTTCTTTTGTGCTATGTTTATGCCACATCTGTAAAGATTTGAAAAACAGTCATCTCTCCTGGAGATGACTTTGCAATTTCTTCACGTCTCACACAAGCTCAAGGAGATATTATACAAAACAAAGACATGGTGGGAAGTTCTAATTAACTTGAAGCATGAGTTTAGGTCCGTGGACTTGGTGAGGTTTTAGCACAGTGGAAGGAGGCAGTGAGCTAGGAGTCCTTTCCAAGCTGTACAGCTGGCTCTGTCACATATTAAAATTAGGGCCTTGTGTAAACCATCGGCTATCTGGACTTCCAAGCCCCTGGTCAGAAAAATTAAACATATAACGGACCAGAAAAATCACTGCATGTAAGAGTCCTGCCATCTCTAAAATGCTTACCTTCTATGAATCAGTTGAATACGTGGTGTTACCCTAAGTCTGTACTGGGGAGAAATCTTTTGTGAAAAGATACCCTAAGTTTGTACTGGGGAGAAATCTTTTGTGAAAAGATAAATCCTAATTATAGCTTGATTCTTTCCCATGTCTGGCTGGATAGGGTTTTTCCTGAATGGACTGCACAGCAAATTACTTTGGTTTGCTTTGCATGGGGAGATGAACTCATGGATGAACCTTCCGCAGAGAAGACCTCCTCAGTCGCCCCAACCATGGTCTCTGTGCGGCGTGGGAGGGCTTAAGAGCCTGAGACGTAGATGGAAGAAAAGGGTGTTTGCCTACAACCTGTAACTAGTTGTGCAGTTATTGGCCGGGGACCCCCACGTCTGGACCCTGTTTCTCTCGTGTGGACTGTGGAGGAGCACTGACGTTCCAGTCCGCTCTGTGTGCTGGCTCATTAAATCTGGACAGGAACAAAAGGGGTTTTGCCAGGCTATCCACTGAGCACAAACAGCAGAGTTAGCACTTGATGCCAAGCGTGCGCCTTCGTTCCTCATCACGAGCTTGGTATGAATCTCAGACCCTCTGAGGGAACGCATGAACTCGCGGGGGGCAGGTGAGTGTGGCGGGCTTCACGTGCTTGAGCTGATAACGAACGCAATAAGGTTTTCCTGTTTTTAGATTTCACGTGCTGGGTGTGTCCAACATGCCAGTTAAATGTCCAAGTTTTCAATCAAGGAGCGGTTTGTTAAAAAGTACAAAAACGAAAAAAACTCGGACTGGCTCATTTCTGTTTTCCTCGTTTCCTTTCTTCTGTTTTGGAGGACTGTTCTCTACAACTCACGGAGCAGTTGAGTTAAGCGAGGGCAGAATTTCATTTGAAGTGAAGCTGGACTAAACGCCCCTTTGGAAACTCCCCAAGTACAGAGTAAAGAATGCTCGGCATCCCAGGCCAGTGACAGAGCGAAATGTGAGCGATTCTAAATGTTCTCTGCTTTGTTGATGCTTGGCCACTCCAGGAAGTGGCCGTTAAATATAAAATAGGGTTTTAGCCTGAAATAAAATCGCAATATTTCCTTCCCGACCCTCTTTCGTGTGAATATTGTTTTAGCAGCACCATTAGCGGGTGGGTATTATTCTCCAACTATTACCTTGATTTTCATGGTAAAATGATCAATTATGCAACATAATTCATACTCTGTCATAGAAGATTTTTCTATTATTTGAAAGAAGAACAGTAACTTTGAGGCCCAGGAACAGACGGAAACCTTTTTTTCTCCATGTTGTGTAATTAATCACTTTTAAATACATTATGTTTCTTTCCAAGTTGCATAAATAAGGTATTCACTCTGTGTGTCCATGTGTATGTACACATGTAGATATGTACATTTTACATAAAAGTTACATCTAAGCATAAATATTTTATGCTGAGATTTTACATTTTAATTTTATATACTTTAGATTTTAATATTTATATGTATAGATGAGTCTAAGTCTTTGTATACTTATATTTATTTTACATCTAAGCATCCATATTTATATTAAATATATACCTGTGTGGATGTAGGGAGTCCCTTATTGTGTTTATATATGACCACGTGGGGATATTATGCATTCATACATTTAACAAATATATATTTACTGAGCACCTACTTTGTCAAGCACTGTTCTAGATTTGGGGGATATTTCAATAAAAGTCAGACCAACACTCTGTCCTCCTGAATCTTACATGCTGTCAGTTTTAGCATTATTGTTACTATTTGGGGCAAACAAGTACATCCGTGGCTTTTTTGGTATCAAAAATATGATTATTATAGGAGATAATATATAATCTCCTATAATTATAATTCCATATTTATTCCATAAATTCCAAATATATTCCACAATTCTAAAATTATGAAGTGCAAGACACTTTTGTCTCAATCAATTCCATTTGCTGTTTTATAAGTACAATCTTTATCGGGAAGAACCCTGTGGCATTTATAATTTCTATTTTAGATTTTAATAAATACTTAAAAGACACATAACATTCAAAAAAACTGTATAACTATTTCTTTTCTAAATTAATTTGTTCACAGAGAAGGTAGCAGAGCAAATTCTGTATTCTGTATTCCTAGTTCCAAATCCAAAGTCAAGTATTTTTCTTGAGAGTAATCTTCTCTGTTCATACCCATCATGCTGTGTTTAATTATGAAACTGTATAAGACATGTTGTGAAAATGTATAAATGACAACAAGAATGTTAAAATTGATGATAAAACAAAAGTGGAGACACATAAAGGGCATATGTATGTGACTAAAATGCATTCCCGACCACGGATATTCTCAGCACTGTGTAGGCTCTTCTCAACTGCAGTTGTTGATTAAAGTGATTTAGGTTGCTCAAAAGTACGGATTCCCAGACTCTTCACCCTTAAAATCTGACTTGATTGGTCCCTTGAGGTGGAGACTTTGCAAAGTTAGATTGTTAAGAATTTCAAAAGCAGCTCTAATCTACAGCCAAGGCAGGAGACCCTGGACCACAGAGCTGTCTCTCAGTTTCTGAGAAGATCAGGCTACTTAATTAATAATGTTTATAAGGTTAAGATGAGTATGACACTGTGGCCCTAGAACTAAGTAGGTTTTTCCTGGGGGATACTCATAGGAAGACACACTGTGACATAATAAACCATGTCCTCTCTGTAAAAATATCTTTGTAAAAGATACGATGATGAGAACCATTGAGCTCGTCTTTATAATGATTCTGATTGTTGGCACTTCTTTTCTTTCACTGCTATTAAATTTTCTCTGCTACTGTGCTCTTAGAAATAGAAAGAAAAAACATAAAATAGGTGCAAATCTGTGGAAACGCACAGCACTGGAATTTACAGCATTATTACTTATGGAGCACTTTTAGCCAGACATGGATTGGATACAGACTAATTCTCACTGTATTGACTTTGCTATATTAAGCGAAAGGCCTCCCATCGTTAAATTAATGAGGGAAACAACCTATAAATGTAATTACAGAGGAAAGAAGGGTAAAATTAAGCTCACTAAATGGTCAGAAAAGGGTTTATTTTTAGAAAAACTTGGACACTTTACAATAACGGCGATAATGTTTTTTAAGTACCATTAATCTTTGTAAAGGGCTGATATCAGTGGGGATTGAAAACAGCGAAGTGCCGAAGCCTGATCTATCTGTTTCAACTATAGTCTAAGAATTAGCCTTTATGAATCTAAACAGTAACTTTTTATGTCTATTTGTAGTCATTTAAAAGCATAGAGTTAAACAAAAATCAAAATGGCAGCACTACTGCTTCAGTGAAGCTGGAATTTAACGTATCCTTTTTGTTTGCCCGGGAATGTCTTTATCTAAAGGAGTTCGTGACCACTATACCAGCCCTGCAAGAGATCAGAGGGACTCTGTGAGTGTAAAGCAGGAAAGACTACAAAGGACCAGAGGACATCACCATAAACATGAAATCTACAAGTAACACAATGGCACTAAATTCACATCTTTCAATGATCACTCTGAATATAAATCGACTAAATGCCCCAGTCAAAAGATACAGGGTACCAGAATGGATAAAAAAACAAGTTCCTTCTATACGCTGTCTACAAGAGAGTCATTTTAGACCTGAGGACACCTGCAGATTGAAAGTGAAGGGATGCTAATGGAAGTCAAAAGAAAGCCAGAGTAGCCATACTTGTACCAGACAAGCTAGATTTTTAAACAAAGACGGGGGGGGGGGAGGGGGCGAGGCGGGGCCTGGGTGGCTCAATCGGTTAAGCATCCAACTTCAGCTCAGGTCATGATCTCATGGCTTGTGGGTTTGAGCCCCACGTCGGGATCTGTGCTGAGAGCCTGTAGACTACTTTAGATTCTGTAGGTCTCTCTCTGCCTCCCCCACTCCACTCATGGACTGTCTCTCTCTTTCTCAAATATAGATAAACATTAAAAATAAATAAATAAAATAGTCATTAAAAATAAAACAAAGACTGTAACAAGAGATGAAGAAAGGCATTATATCATAATTAAGGGTCTATCCATCAAGATCTAACAGTTGTAAATATTTATGCCTCCAATGTAGTATACCCAAATATATAAATCAATTAATGACAAATATAAGCAAACTTATTGATAATAATACCATAATTGTAAGAGATTTTAATACTTCACTTACAGCAATGGACAGGTCATCTAGGCAGAAAATCTATAAAGAAACAATGGCTCTGAATGACACATTGGACCAGATGGACCTAACAGATATATTCAGAACATTTCATCCTAAAGCAGCAGAATACACATTCTTCTTGAGTGTGCAAGGAATATTCTCCAAAACAGATTACAGATTAGGTCACCAAAAAAGCCCTCAACATGTACAAAAAGACTGAGATCATACCATACATATTTTCAGATCACAACACTATGAAATTTGAAATCAACCACAAGAAAATAATTGGAAAGTCCCCACATATATGGAGGTTAAGGAACATCCTACTAAATAATGAATGAGTTAACCAGAAAGTTAAAGAAAAAGTTAAAAAATACATGGAAGCATATGAAAATGAAAACATGATAGTCCAAACCCCTTAGGATGCAGCAAAGACAGTTGCAAGAGGAAAATACATTGCATTTCAGGCCTATCCCAGGAAGCAAAAAAGGTCCGAAATTTACAACCTAACATTATCCCTAAAGGAGTTAGAAAAGGAGAAGCAAAGCCCAAAGCCAGCAGAAGAAAGGAAATAATAAAGATTACAGCAGAAATAAACGATATAGAATCCAAAAAAACCCACAGTAGAACAGAGTGATAAAACTAAGAGCTGTTGCTTTGAAAAAATAAACAAAATGGATAAACCCCTCTCCAGTCTCCTCAAAAAGAGAGAGGACCCAAATAGATAAAATCACAAATGAAAGAGGAGAGATCACAACCAACACCATAGAAATAAAAACAATTATAAGAGAATACTGTGAAAAATTATATGCCAACAAACTGGACAGTCTGGAAGAAATGGACAAATTCCTAGACACTCACACAGCACCAAAACTCAAACGGGAAGAAATAGAAAATTTGAACAGACCCATAACTAGCAAACACATTGAATTGGTTATCAAAAATCTTCCAACAAATAAGAGTCCTGGGCCAGATGGGTTCCCAGGGGAATTCTAACAGATATTTAATGGAGAGTTAGTACTGATTCTTCTCAAACCGTTCTAAAAAAATAGAAACAGAAGGAAAGCTTCCAAACTCATTCTATGAAGCCAGCAGTACCTTGATTCCAAAACCAGACAATGACCCCACTAAAAAGGAGAATTACAGGCCAATAACCTTGATAAACCTGGATGCCAAAATTCTCAACAAGATACTGGCAAATTGAATTCAACAGTACATTAAAAGAATTATTCACCATGATCAAGTGGGATTAATTCCTGGGCTCCAGGACTGGTTCAATATTCACAAATCAATCGATGTAATACACCACATTAATAGAAGAAAATGTAAGAACCATTTGATCCTGTCAATAGATGTAGAAAAAACATTGACAAAATGTATCATCCTTTATTGATTAAAATCTCTCAAGAAAGTTAGGATAGAAGGATCATACCTCAACATCACTAAAGCCATATATGAAAGGCCCACAGCTAATATCATCCTCAATAGAAGAAAACTGAGAGCTTTCCCCTTAAGGTCAGGAGCATGACAGGGATGTCCTCTCTCACCACTGTTGTTCAACATAGTGTTGGAAGTCCTAGATCAGCAATCGGACAACAAAATGAAATAAAGTCATCAAAATTAGCAAGGAAAATGTCAAAATTTCACTCTTTGCAGATGACATGATACTTTACATGGAAAACTTGAAAGCCTCCACCAAAAAACTGCTAGAGCTGATATGTGAATTCAGCAAAGTTGCAGGATATAAAATCAATGTATGGAGTTTGGCTGCATTTCTATACTCAGAAAATGAAGCAACAGAAAGAGATATCAAGGAATCGATCCCATTTACAATTGCACCAAAACCCGTAAGATACCTAAGAATAAACTAATCAAAGACGTAAAAGGTCTGTACAGTGAAAACCATAGGAAGCTTATAAAAGAAACTGAAGAAGAGGGGCGCCTGGGTGGCTTAGTCGATTAAGCGTCTGACTTTCGTTTAGGTCATGATCTCGTGGTTCGTGGGTTCGAGCCCTGCGTCGGGCTCTGTGCTGACTGTCAGCTCAGAGCCTGGAGCCTATTTCAGAGTCTATATCTCCCTCTCTCTCTGACCCTCCCCTGCTTATGCTGTCTCTCTCTCCTAGAAATAAAAAAAAACTGAAGAAAATACAAAGAAATGGAAAAACATTCCATGCTCATGGATTGGAAAAATAAATATTGTTAAAATGTTGATACTACCCAAAGCAATCTACACAATTAATGCAATCCTTGTCAAAATAACACCAGCCTTCTTCACAGAGCTAGACCAAAAAATCCTAAAATAAGTATGGAACCACAAAAGAGCATGAGTAGTCAAAGTAATGTTGAAAAAGAAAACCAAAGCTGAAGGCATCACAATCCCAGACTTCAACCTATGTTACAAAACTGATCATCAAGAGAGTATCATCTTGATGCACAAGCACAAAAACAGATACAGATCAATGGAACAGAACAGAAAACCCAGAAACTGATCCACAAACATATGGCCAACTAATCTTTGACAAAGCAGGAAAGAGTATTCAATGGAAAAAAAGATGGTCTCTTTAGCAAGTGGTGCTGAGAGAACTGGATAGCACATGCAGAAGAACGAAGCTGGACGCCTTCTTACACCACACACACAAAAATAAATTCAAAATGTATGAAAGACCTAAATGTGAGACAGGAAACTATCAAAATCCTAGAGAAGAAAACAGGCAGCAACGTCTTTGACCTCGGCCGCAGCAGCTTCTTACTTGCCATGTCTCTGGATATAAGGGAAATGAAAGTAAAAATAAACTATTAGGACCTCATCAAGATAAAAAGCTTCTGCACAGCAAAGGAAGTAATCGATAAAACTAAAAGGCAACCAATGGAATGGGAGAAGATATCTGCAAATGACATATTGGATAAAGGGTTAGTATTACAAATCTATAAAGAACTTACCAAACTCAACGCCTGAAAAACAAATATCCAGTGAAGAAATGGGCAGAAGATATGAACAGACACTTCTCCAAAGAAGACATCCAGATGGCCAGCAGACAGATGAAAAGATGCTCAAAATCACTCATCATCAGGCAAATACAAATCAAAACCACATTGAGATACCAACTCACACCAGTCAGAATGGCTAAAATTAACAACTCAGGAAACAACAGATGTTGTCAAGGATGTGGAGAAATGGGAACCCTCTTGCACTGTTGGTGGGAATGCAAACTAGTGCAGCTACTCTGGAAAATAGTGTGCAGGTTCCTCAAAAAATTAAAAATAAGAGCTACCCTATGACCCAGAAATTCCACTACTAGGTATTTATCCAAAGGATACAGGTGTGCTGATTCATAGGGGCACATGCACTTCAATGTTTATAGCAGTGCTTTCAACAATAGCCAAATTATGGAAAGAGCCCAAATGACCATCAACTGATGAATGGATAAAGAGGGTGGTGTGTGTGTGTGTATATATGTATATGTATATATGTATGCATATGTAGCACATACATGTATGTATGTATATGGTATACATGTACTGGTATATATATGTATGTATCTATATGTTTATATTTATGTATACATATGTAGCATATATATATATACACACAATGTATATATACACACATCATACTCAGTGATGAAAAATAATGAAATCTTGCATTTGCAACAACATGGATGAAACTGGAGGGTATTATGCTACGTGAAATTAGTCAGAGAAAGACACATATCACATGATTTCACTCTTAGGTGGAATTTGAGAAAGTCAACAGACGAACATAGGAGATGAGAAGGAAAAATAAAATAAGATAAAAACAGAGAGGGAGGCAAACCATAAGAGACCCTTAAATACAGAGAACAAACTGCGGATTGCTAGAGGGCGGGGGTGTGGGGGTGATTAAAGAAGTGACTGGCGTTAAGGAGGGACTTGTGGGGATGAGCACTGGGTGTCATATGTAAGAGATGAATCACTGGGTTCTCCTCCTACAGCCAAGACTACACTGTACGTTAATTATCTTGAATATAAATTTGAAAAAATTAAAGTAACCTCTTTGCTCTCTTCCGCAAAGCTCCCCTCTTCCCTTCTCAGCCTCTGTTTCAGGAACCTGACACCCCCTGGGAAAGAGTAACAAGGCTGGCAGTGCTCGTACAGGCCCTGATGACACCGGCCGGCTCCTGCATTGCCCTGTGAACCCCCAGCCCCTCCTCCCACGGGCTTGCAGGTTCTGAAGATCATATCCTGCTGCAGCTGCCTTTACCTGGCAAAGCAATAAAACTATTGCTCTTCGGCATCTGGAACTCTGCATCTGCATTATATTTTGGCTCCGAAGCACGGAGGTCAGGTTTTGACAAGACATTCCCACGTCTTTTGATGTGAGAGAGAAAGGGTGCCTGTCAAAACCAATTAAAAAGCCGAGATTATTTGGACACGTTAAATGTTCAACATTAAGACCATAAAAACCAGCTTGTAAAAGTTTAATATTGTGACCTTCAAAAGGGCATGCGCTACAATACAGAAATCACCACCCTCACTTATTGATGATGAGGGGATCAATGATCAGTGGTGTTACGCCTGAAGACGGGGCATTGATCATGTCTATTGCCACTGTTGCCACGCTGTAGTGAGCCTGCTGTCCAACCTGAGTCATGAGCATTGGCCACCCACCCTTCCCATCCCCAGTGTCCAGGGTTTCAGGAGAATGGGGTTAGAAACCCGGACTGGAAAGGTTGCCATACTTTAATGTCAGATTTTTTTTTTTTTTTACAAAATGTTTCCTGTAAGAGATATTGCTATTGCAAGTATCTCCACATTTGCAGAAGTAATAAGATCTCAAAATCTATGCTAAAAATTATTTTCATTTCCACAAAAATCGGGAGTAAAAGCCTACTAAGCCACCTTAAATCTTTTGGAGACCATGGCTGGTTACTGAAAGTCCAGATGCTTGGAATCTTTAGTCTCTTGAGAGAAATGAAGAGTTAAACTCTTGGCACAGCTAATAAGGACTCTGACTATCAGGACTGAAATTTTTAGGCAAAGGAGAGACACGTGTGCTCTTTTTGCAAGGTGAAGATCTAAGCTGGGAGGGACATTTTCTGGAAATTGAGAAGTGGAAAACAAACAATAACATTCTTTGGGGCTACCACTTTGTTATTATTATTTTTAAATTTTTACTGTTAAAAATTTTAATGTTACTATTTAAAATATTTTGAAAAAAAAATTCAACGCTTTTCTGTGTGGCAGTGCCGAAGGACACTGAAATATGCTTGGATCCAGTTCTGCATGAGGGGTTCAGAAGAAGGGAAAGATCCAGACTACTCAGCGGCAGCCTAATAAGTAACCACATATATAAAAATCAAACAGAAACCAGTGTGGACACTGACCACAGCATTAGCAAACCTACAAGAAGTGAGTAAAAACAAATACCAGAGAAAGTGTGGCAGAAGTGAAAACAAACGGCAAAAAAATGAATCAACTGAAGGTCACTGATTCACTAACAAAAAAGGAAGTATTGGGGCAAAAAAAAAAAAAAACTAGCAGGAAAAATCATAAAACCACTAAAAATGATGTGTTCTCTTCTGTTTTTCAAGACAAACGAAAGGGAACACGAGGTCCTGGTGCTCTAGAGTATTGCTCCGTAGGTCTCAGAATTAAAGACAATGTCCCTGTTCTGGATCATCCCAGCCCTGGTCCGCCGCCGGTGAGTCTGGCCTCGGCTCCAGAGTCTTATAAGATTACAGTCAAAGCGTCAGCTGGAGCTGGGGCTTCGTCTGAGGCTGGACCGGAGTAGGAAAGAAGATGTGCTTCTAAGCTCTGTGATGGTCACATTCTGTCCCACACAAACGTCAGAGGGCCCCGGTGTCTTGCTGCCTACAGGGCAGAGGCTGCCCCAGTCTGCTTCCTATGTGGCCCTCTCCACATGCCAGACCCTAACCTTTAGCTTGTTTCTTAAAAGTGTTCGAGGGAAAGAGTCCCCTGGCAAGATGGAAGCTACAATCCTTTGAAACACAATCACATACACATAATCAGGGACCCCACCCCCCACCCTCACCACTTTGCTGCATGATATTGTTTATAAAGGCAAATCACAGGACACACTTACAGTCAAGCAAGGGGATTATACACAAAGGATTCACAAAGGTTGTCAGATTCACAAAGACTAATAGTCTAGGATCATGGGCCACCTTAAAGGCTGCCCAATGTCTACATGGAGGCAAAACATTCAATAAACTGTTAACAAACGTAAACAGCAGTATGTGGAAAGGACTATACGCTATGCCTGGTGGGGTTTATCTCAAGAATGTAAGATTGGTCTAACATTAAAAAACAGAGAATATCAATTTTTTCCATTGACAATATGAAGTAGAAAAGTCATAAGAAATCTCAGTAAATACACTGACATAATTCAACTTTCATTAGTGATAAAAGCTGTCTATTGAATAAGAACAGAAGTAGTCTTTTTCAGTGTAGTAAAGGGCATCTAGGGAAAATGTATAGCTTATATAACAATTAATGGTGACAACCTGGATGCTTCTTATGGAAGGGAAGTAAAGCAAAGATATTTTACTTCCAGAACTTCAGTTCATCATTGAACTAGAAATCTTAGCCACTACAACAAAACAGGTAAAAAAGAAATAAGAATCATAAAATGGGGGGAGGGTACAATTTTCATTCACATATGATATGATTATATATACATTATCCTACGAAAAATATTACAAAATTACTAGAATACTAAGTTAATTTATAAAGATCACAAGAAGAAAATCAATATAAAAGCAAAGTATTTTTTTGTGTTAGCAATGAACGATCAGAAATTACAAAAGACCCTTTCACAACACCAGGAAAAATAAAATACTTAGAAATTAGTTTAATAAGAGATAATAAGACACGAACGTGAAAGCATTTCTGAAAGGGTCTAAGGGGGACAAAATAAGTAGAGAGATATACCATGTTCATTGACTATAAGGTGCAATAATCCTAAGATTTTAATTCCCCCCAAATTTATCTCTGGATTCAATAGAACCCTAATCAAAATCTCAGCAGGAATATTTGTAAAAATTGACAAGCTGATTTGATATTTATGTGGAAATGCAAAAACCTACACAAGCTAAAACATTTTTTAAAGTAAAGAAAATTCAGAGAGGTCATAGCACATGATTACCAGATATAACAATAATTAAGACAGCATGGGAAAAATTGGCAAATAGATCCATGGAACAAAACATCATGCAGAAGTTGAGTCACGTTTAGTTCTGCTGTGGAACAGTGTGGCTGCCTCCAACTGTGACCCTGGACTCCAACTGTGACTTGCTTTAGCCAACAGGAAGTTAGCAAATGTGATGCTAACAGAGGAAAAGTACATGCTAATTATGCTCACTCACCTTCGTATCTTTGCCATGACCAAGAGAGCTTGCTCAAGCTAGTCTAAGAGAGGACGAGGGACACAGGCCCAGATACTCCCACTGCCCTGTCCCAGAGCCAGTCAGCTGCCAGTCATGTGGGTAGGCCAGCTAAGAAAACAGCTCAGCTGAAACCAGTTGAAATTGCAAACTCACAAAGCCATGACTTTTATCAAAGCTTATGGTTTTGAGGTGGTTTGTTAATGCAGCATCATTTTGCAGTGGGTAATGGATGTACTTATAACTTATCTGCCTAAAATTTCACCTCAAAAGACTTCTCATTCATTTTTAGAAATTACTAATGTTACTGAAGGGTGTATATGTGTATGTTCTGGTTGGAAAGCCTGGCAATTCACATTATGGATTTTGATTTTTTTTCTCCACTTTGGTAGCTCGGTCAACTTTTCTAGTAATGAAGCTAGTGCTGCTCCAAGATCTCAGATATCAGATGTGACTTGCAAAGGGTATTATGTATAAATAGTTGGATCTTAGTAAGATTTCCTAGGTATTAGTAGGGTTTGTTTTTACCAAATTCCAGTATTCTTATCAAATTGCTTCTAATTTATGCAACGAAAATGGTTATTTATCCAACAGGAGAGTTTCCATCAGATGGCAGTTGACATTTCCATTCATCATGATCGAGACTTTTTGTTTTGAAATGTGGGATCTGTACACTTATTAGCCCCTCAGATTCTTTTTAAAAAAGTCATGAGGTCATGACCTGAACCGAAGTTGGATGCTTAACCGACTGCGCCACCCAAAACATTCCAAAAATGTGTCTATTACTATATTTCTTTTTTAGCATTTCTTCTTAAAGCCTGCTAGTGACATTCCAAAAGATATTTTTTAACCAGATTTTTTAATTTTAGAAACTGCAATAGGAATTTTGGGAAACCACATGACCTCTCTGAGCAGCAACTGACTATATTAGAATCCTGAACCATACTACACGATGGGAAAGAATTCCAAAAGTAACCTCAAGGAATATATGACATTCAGGAATAATCTTACTCTTGAGATTATTTCATGATCTGACCTTTGTTCAAAGATTGAAAATAAAGATCCCTGGGTATCTCAGTTAAGCTTCCAACTTTGGCTCAGGTCATGATCTCGCAGTTCATGAGTTTAGGCCCTGCATGGGGCTCTGTGCTGACAGCTCAGAGCCTGGACCCTGCTTCAGATTCTGTGTCTCCCTCTCTCTCTGCCCTTCCCTCCCTCATATTTTTTCTGTCTCTCTCTAAAATAAACAAACATTAAAAAATTGAAAAAATCGAAAATAAAGCTGCGGACTAAAACCACAATTTGCCTCAGTGGGTTAAACTGAATGTCACCTTAACTTTATTTTTTTCCACTCTGTTGAGATTTAATTAATTTATAGTAAACTACACATATATAAATTGCACACTTTGAAAAATTTTGACATATGTATGCACTGTGAAACCATCATCATAATCAAGATACCATATACTTTCATCACCCCCAAAAGTTACTTCATGCCCGTGGGCCATCTCTCCTTCTCTCCAACCCTGTCCCAACAATCAACGATCTGTTCTCCATCATGATGGATTAGATTGCATTTCCTGAAATCTTAATAAAATTCAATCATAGAGCAGCAATAGTGTTCTGTGTCTTCTTTCACTCAGCCTGGTTATTTTGAGATCCATCTACGTTGTTGTACTTATCAAAAGGTTGTTGCATATTGGGGCACCTGGGTGGCTCAGTGGGTTAAGTATCCTGACTCTTGATCTTGATTCAGGTCATGCAGGGTCATGGGATTGTTCCACACTGTCAGGCTCCAGGGTGACAGTGTGGAGCCTGCTTGGGATTCTCTCTCTCCCTTTCCCCTGCTTGCACATGTGTGCTCTCTCTCTCTCTCTCCCTCTCTCAAAATAAATAAATAAACATTAAAAAAGGTTGTTGCAAATTATTACTGAGTGGTTTGCAATAGAATGAATATACTGTATTTTGTTAACCTATAAGACTACTGATGGACACTTGGGATGCTTCCAGTACTTGGTTCTTACAAATAAAGCTGGTATGAACAGTCATGTAATAAATCCTTTCATAGACATTTCCTTTTTTCTAATAAGTGTTATGTTTACCTTGTTAGAACATGTCAGACTGTTTCCAGTCTCACCCACAGTGTATGAGAGAGTCAGGGTTCTATATCATCAGGTCAGTTCTTCTAGCCATTCTAGAAGGTGGCTGGTGGTATCTGAATGTGGTTTGAATTTCCACTTCCTTGCTGCTGACTGATGATATTGATCATCCTTTAGTGTATTTTGGAGGGATTTGTGTATTTGGTGGTATTTTTTTGTATCTTATTTTGTGAAGGACTCTTCAATATTTTCTCCATTTTATTGGGTCATTTGTTTTCCTATTACTGAATTGTAAGAATTTTTTTTAATGTTTATTTTTGGGGGAGAGAGAGAGAGAGAGGGAGAGCACAAGCATGAGGTGGGGTAGGGCGGGGGGGTGGGCAGACAGAGGATCTGAAGTGGGCTCTGTACTGATAGCAGAGAGCCCAATGCAGGGCTCGAACTCACAAATCACAAAGTCACGACCTGAGCCGAAGTCAGACACTTTAAACCAACTGAACCACCCAGGCGCCCCTGAACTGGAAGAATTCTTTATAGAATCTGGACACTAATCCTATGTTTGATAGTTGTACTGCAAATATTTTCTCATGCTGTTCATTCCCCTTTTTATTTTGATTAAGCGGTTTTAATTCTTTTGAAGAAAAATAGTTTTAATTTTAATACTCAAGCTCAAGCCATCAACTATTTTTTCTTGTGAGATTCAGGTGTGTGTGTGCATATGTTTACCCAAAATCCTACAATTTTTAACCTCTTTTACACATTCTTCTAGATATTTGAGTTTTGGATTTTTTAATTAATATCTACCATCCATTACAAGTTTTTAAATGTGTGGTTATGAGTCAAAGGTCTATGTCTAATGTGCTGGTTTTGTTTGTCAAAATGACTTTCTGCTTCTTGTAGGATTGCCTTGGGATCATTACCCAAAGTAAATTTACCATATACGGGTAGGTCACCTTCTAAATTGGTGGTTCTGACACCGGGGGCAATTTTGCAGAGCTCTTGGGCGTCCCTTGTTAAATTTATTCTCACATATTTCATGGTTTCTTGTCTGATTTTTTAAAAAGAAATCTTGGATAAATGGTTAAAGATGAAACTAAGAGGGGCACATGGATAGTCCACATATGGATTTAACAGATATGTTTGCCCTGATTTCTGACCACTAACTTGCTTTCCGTGAACCTTTAAATCCCCAAATCCATGTCTTCCAGCTCCTGGAGAAAGGCTCTCTCTTGATGCATTTTCTCTCGCTGGTGTCTTCCTTCCTTCCTTCCTTCCTTCCTTCCTTCCTTCCTTCCTTCCTTCCTTCCTTCCTCTTTCTTTCTTGTAATGTTTATTTAATTTTGAGAGAGAGAGAAAGAGAGACAGCATGAGCATGGGAGAGTCAGAAAGAGAGGGTGTGACAGAATCTGAAGACAGGCTCCAGCCTCTGAGCTAGCTGTCAGCACAGAGCCCAATGCGGGGCTCAAACCCATGAACCGCGAGATCATGACCTGAGCCGAAGTTGGATGCTTAACCGACTGAGCCACCCAGGCGCCCCTGGCTGGTGTTTTTCTAGTTGTTTTCCATGTGCTGGTTCTTCTCTCAGTTGTTTGATTGCTTGGAGCTTCTTGCTTAGGTTCTTTTTTTTTCTTTTTTTTAATGTTTATTTAATTTTGAGAGAGAGAGAGAGAGAGAGAGAGAGAGAGAGAGAGAGAGAGAGAGAGTATGAGCAGGGGAAGGGGCAGCGAGAGAGGGAGACACAGAGTCCAAAACAGGCTTCAGGCTCCAGGCTGTCAGCACAGAGCCCAATGAGGGGCTGGAACCCACGAACTGTGAGATGATGGCCTGAGCTGAAGTCGGATGCTTCACTGACTGAGCCACCCAGGCTCCCGTGTTTAGGTTCTTGATCTGTCTGTCTCCGGCTCTCGAGACAGGGGGTAGCTGAGTGGCAGCCTCACCCGTGATGTGCTCTGTGGGGCAGGACCAGGGCCAGTCAGGGCTCTTGCTGTTTCTCAGTCCTGCTCTCAAGCTTCCTACCATTTTGAGGAGCTGTTTTTGCCGGGGATTTTCATTTCCTGGCTGTGATTTTACGTTCCAAGGTGGTTCCTCCTTGCACAGTTTAGGACTGGTGATTGGTATATTTCCCCAAACTGGGCATCTGGAAGCCATTGCAGCTTTATGTTCCTCCCTGAGTACTTCACTTGAACTGCTTGCTAAGTCCTTGTTTTTGCTGGCAACATGCCATCCAAATATGGGTGCCAATGAAGCTGCCATATTTCTGCATTTGACGCCACATACTTGGGCAGCACAGAGCCAGGTGAATGCCGAACCTTGTACCCGATGTGAACATGGAGCCGGGGAGGTCACGTAGATTCTTCAAATGCACTTGCCATTTGGGCACCAAGGGGCATATTTAGAATCGGAAATAAGTTAGTGGTTTGTAATGTCTGGGGCTTTTTTGTCTCTTCAGCTTTCCAAAGTAGGCAGTCCTAATCCGTGCCCATGAGAGCTGTCACGGGCTGCTTCATGAGGACCAGTTGCAAAGTCAAACACAGAATCACATTTGGCAAGTGTAAAACCATAATTTGAGCTACATCATAAAGAAGCCAGTTTTTGGTAACTGAACTCCAGCCCGTTCTCTGTTCGTTGCTGTGAACTAACATTGGACAACTGTTGAAATACATCAATTAAAATTGCTCACAGCTCCCTTTACCAAGAATCTCTAAAAGCCATAAAAACAACATATGTCAGCTTCTAATAAATTGCAATAATTGTTAAATACTCCCTTTATTTACATAGAATATTTACTATTTTGGCATTTGTTTCTTTACTCAAATTATCCATGAAATATTCAATAAAAATAGTGTTTATGATCTGATTACTATTGTAACTCCATAATTCTAAAACGGATTCTGTGGGTCTTTACAGAAGGTCTTATAAAAGGAATGACAAGATAATTGTTTGATTAGTACATGGATGGTAAGGACCAGAATGATGGGGTTGACATAAAGAAACCAATTAAAATATATGGGGCGGTAGGATACAGAAAACAAGTCAGTTATAATAGAAGAGTGATATCTCATTAACCCTCAAAAACAAGAGGAAGACTTTTTTTTTAAATTTCCCTAGACTAAACCAAATGGACTGTTTTTTAAACCCATCAGGAAGCTCCTCCCTTCCCTACATGGCTGATAATAAGCCCCAGTCTATGTTGAATCTTGGTACTTATCAGGCTTTTATAGCAGATGAGAAAATAGTAAAGTTAATGTCCCTTAACAGGCATTTCATTTGTACCCGTTTCATTCTGAGTATGACAAATCCATCCAATACACTCAATCTTTACACAAAAATGATTTAAAATGGATGATTAGATGGGCACAGTAATTGAACTTGCCCCCTCGGCTACGAGAAAATCATGTCTCTAGTAATAAAGACTCTAAAACAACTGAAATTCAACACAAAGAATGACCTCAGAGACTGAGGGGTTAATTTCTCATTTAATTTTTCCATTTTCCCTCACTTGTACCCACCATTTGGAGCCTCTCAATCCAGTGTCTGTAATATATGTTCTCTTAATGCCCGCACTCTGCTGCTTTCCCGGTGGAAGACAGCCTTGTCCTTTCAGCCCTCGTGGACACATTATACTACTTCCAAGTAGGTTAACGTGGCCACATACATTCTTTGCGGTTAGTGCGCTGTGTGCATTTGATTCTAAGATAGGTAGTCGGGGAGTTCTTCATTTTTACAAGTGGGTTCCTGACTTTACTCTTTGATCTTTATAAAGCCATATGGTTTCTCTGACCTTGGGTAATGTGAGAGATATTGAACAACTGAGGATGTGCAGAGACTATTGAACATCTATTGAGAAAAAACAGAGCAGTAAGAGAGGATGGAGACCACTGTCTTCACTACCCAAAGCGTCTGCATCTCAATTCCTTTGGGTGCACCTGCACAAGATCAGAATTGCTAGCAACGAAACTAAATGTCAAAAATGGTGCCTTGCTTTCCGTTGTTGGAACAGAAGTTCCCCCCGCTGGTCAGCAGACCACCCACGGGTGGTGGGGGAGGGTGAAGGCACAACCTAGCCGGGTGATCGAGGGAATCCGGGACCCTAAAATCTCCTTCCCTGGATAGGCGGATAGAATTCAGTTCAATATGTTGAAATTGACTTGTAATTAAAATGATAAGGTACTCAATTTCAAGGAGCCTAGGAAACCCAAGCAAAACTTTTTTGAGTTCCTTTTTAAAAAATCTGATTCTAAATTTTATTTTACTTTAGTCATTGCTTCTGTAGTTTTTAGTACAGGAAACCGCAAAATAAATTTCAAAAATTGTGAGAAAGTAGCGCTCCCCAAATATCAAGTATATATAAAAAATCAGCTTGTTTCACTCATCTGTGTAGTTTGGCCAAAGTTGCTGAAAGGAGTCCAAGTTAGAGTATTTTATGTTTTATTTTTTTCTATTCTATGAATGAGTAACAATTCTATCTTTCCTGTCCAGTGGAATTGGATAGAAAATATTTACATGACTATATTTTTGTTTGGTCCCTGTTCATGCCCAAATACTATTCCAAAAATAAGCCATAATATATTTTTCTGAACAAAATTATAGAAACGTGGTATGGAATTGAGAGTTACTTTGCTTGCAGGAATATTAAGAAATTCCTTTGTTTCATCCCTTTGTTTATTATATATATATTAATTACATATACAATATATAAGATATTGTATATATAAGTATATGTATAATATCAATATAAATATATATTAAGCTTATAAAACAGAGAAAAGAGTTAGTTTGACTGTGCTTTCCTATTCATTTAGAATTGTTTCTCAAAGCTTCAAAGACAGGTGGAAAGGTCAAACACCCCTGTTAGTATTTTCATTTAGTGGCAATTTTTTCATTGCACAGTGAATAAAATACTTTAAGACTGTGATTCCATGGGTTACTGGTCTCAGGTCAAAAATGGGTGCCATGCACTTTTACAGACGTTTGCTACATAACCATTCATCAGTAATGTATCCTTAATCTTTCCTCTATGCCTTCATGAGCTTTGAGAATGAACATGCCATTCACATGAATTTTGAGGGTCGGCTGGATATCATGACTGCCTGGCAGCGTTGGAACACAACAAACTGTCGGCACGCCTGGGTGGCTCAGTCAGTTAAATGCCTGGCTTCGGCTCAGGTCATGATCTCGTGGTTGGTGGGCTCGAGCCCCGCGTTGGGCTCTGTGCTCACAGCCAGCTCAGAGCCTGGAGCCTGTTTCAGATTCTGTATCTCCCTCTCTCTCTGACCTTCCCCTGCTCACGCTGTCTCTGTCTCTCTCTCAGAAATAAATAAAAAAACATTTAAAAAATTAAAAAAAAAGAACATGACAAATTGTGTTATTTCTATCACACAATAACCAACATCGTTCACACTTTGTTGAATAAGGGAGCTAAGGGGTTGAAAGCATTTTTGCAATCAGAAGATAGCTACATAATTGATGGTATTGTTTTTAATACTGTTAAGGCCTATCAGTTCTAAATAACTTAGAAAACATTTTGACTTCAGAGCATGTGGTCTAGGAGGGCTCAAGGGACAGTGTCCATTAAAGGACTCCACACACCTAACTACCGTCAGTGGTTCACAGTGCTTGGGGCACCTGCTCCGAGGCTCCGTGTACATCTCTAATGGGAATCCCCTTGGGAACAAGCACATTGACATTGCTATAAATCCACGGTCTCCCACTTTGGTTAGAGAGAAATACGCTATTACAGCCTCTTTGGTTCTCAGTCGGAATGGGGCTGCTGATGGCTTTTAGCAGAGAATGGCTCAGCAGTAAACTGTTGCCCACAGGCTAATGTGTCTGAGAAAGTGGTTTCAGAAAGTGACAGCAGGAGATGACTGGAAAGAACCTGATGCTCTGGGAAATGATGACGTAGGTGCAGCTCTCCCTCCCCTCGCTATACCTGCTCACAAGACAGGAGGCTGATAAACAGTACAGGGGAGGCGAGCAGAAGAAACGTCAGGGTTTTCCCTCAGAATCTGCTGAGGAATTCCATCTGACTTTTACAGTTTCTACACCTCATCTCCTGATCAAATTTTATTAACTGCCAACTCAACCTCATCCACCTATTGAAAAAAAAGGTTACATTATGGACACCCTCCACCAACTGATTTGTGATTCTGCCAATTCAGCTGAAGGACTGTGTTCAATTTTTATCAGACTGTAAGATTCTTTTAAGCGCTGATTTCTGTATACATTCCATATCTCTAAATTCTTTAAACTCCAAAGGATGTCTTTATCAATAAATTAAGTTCAGAGGTTATTTCTTAATATTCCAGCTGCTCTGTTTCGTAAGGTTAATATACGACATTCTTCATTTTTTTCTTTCTCCACTGGAAAAATAATGGTCCACAATTTGTCTTGAACTGCATCCGGCCATATGAGGCTGTTTCTGGAAATTTTGTTGTAAAAAGTAAAGAGGCAGGTATTTGTAGGCATAAAAATTTCTAGTAAGTCACTGGTGAGTGAGTTAGATATTCTCACAAATAATGTAGGGTCCAAGGGACAGGCTACCCTAAGTGGCCTAAGACGGGCCACTTTGGCATAAAAATTATTTTGAGTTAGAAGCAATCAAAATCCAGCAGAGTCAGGGAAAACTCTTTAGCTCCCCCTCAACTGCCTATAAAGAATTTAGATAGAGGACCCACTCCAGGGAGAGGGCTGTCAGCATAGATAGCTGCATTATGATAGGATCCAGGTATGCTGGACAGAGAGGAGCCCAGCCAAGGCCACTTTGATCAAAGTCCTCTCTTTGTCTCACAGTTTTTGTGTGGCTCAGCGAACATTTGTTTACCAAACATTTGCCCTTTTACATCTTCCTGTGACTTGCATTCCTTGCCTTTTAAGTCGCAGGCCTCTACCCTCTTTTCCTTAGTTGGGAATGACATAGATACCTCATTTTGCCTAACTGTCTTTGGAATTTTTCCAGGTGTGTGTGAATTCCTTGTATGTATGAAATTAAATTGCCTTTTCTCCTGTGAATCTGTCTCATGTCCATTTGATTCGTAGTCCAGATAAAAGGACCGTGAGGGGCAGAGGAAGTTCTTCCTCCCCGACAAAAGTCATCTGATATGATATAAAAGAAAGAAAACAAACTAGTGTGACATAATTGCTCATGGTCTATGTTAGTATAGCATGGAAAAAGTGTTTTTTAATTACCATAATTTCTGCTCTTCTACTATGTCAGAATGGGGCAATTTGGCCAGAAATGTTTAATAAACACTTTCTTATGCAAGTCTCCTTATTATATCATACTTATAAATAGAAGATCAATACAATACAATAATATTTCTAAGATGTTGTTATGAAGGCTGGCCAAATGCCTTTTGTTGTCATTAAAATTATAACAAAAGAAACTTGGCATTTATCATGTTATAATGTCTCTTTTTTAAAGAATGCAGAATCGGAATTAGTAGGTTTCGAGCATTGTCTATTGCTCTGCAGTAAATTATTCCAAGATCTATGTACCTCTTTCCCAGAGGCTTTCTATAAAAAGAAAGAAAGAAATGTAAAATCTGTAGAATCTCTTGGTTAGGAGACTGTATAAGCCTCTATGCTATGTTTTGATTAGAGAACACTGAAAAATATAGTCTCTTGGTGCCTCATTAGAGAGTTTCAATCAGACGTTATCTCTGTACTGGCCTTGGATTAAATAAGGGAACTTTGACTGGATGGCTCTGTGACTGATCAATGAGATTAATGGTATCCAGTGGGGTCAGGTGTCCCTTCCCCAGCACATGCCTCTTATAAAAAGCCGTCACCTGGTCTTCACTAAACTGAGCTGTGGGCTGTGGGCAAATCTCTGCCCCTACCCCTCCGACCGTATGAGCATGCAGCTTTTGTGGGTGGTGGCCAGGAGCAGCTCTCGTGAGCCGGCACAGAAAGCAGCAGGGACAACTTTGAAAAGTTAACACAGTGGCCTTGAAGAGGCCCCACCTAACAGACTGTTGAACTGACGTTTTGTTTCTTCGTATCCTGAAACACCCTTCTCGAAGAAAGTCCTGGTCGATCGGTGAAGATTCCTAATTTTGCCAAATCCTAAAATGGCGCATCTACAAATTCATTTAAAGTTTTACGTGATTCGTTATGGGTTTGGGGGTGTAATGCTGTTGTAATGAACCATTGATTGGCAAACCGACAATGCACATTCTAATACTGAGATACAGTGTACCATTAGGGCACTCCCCGCTATGTGCAAATGCAGCTTTTTATCATCTCCTTTCTTGCCTTTCCTTGCTTTTACCTCATAAAGTCACACTCATCCTGTATTATACCCAAACACCAAACTCTATTATCTTTGAGCTCGTATGATACTGAAATTAGCAAAATATCGATACCGAGGGTAACTTAAAGAGATATAATTTTTCAAAGAAAATTACTTGAAAGATGAAATTCCTTCTAAAATCTCTATTTATAAAGAATTCGTAATCTTCTTTCGAGCTAATTTCATCCAGGTGTAACTGTACTCACTCATTATTACCACCTGGCACTTTTAAACTTGGTAGATTTATTTTATTCCTATCAATAATTATTATTCACGTGTGCATTCATAGTGAAATTCATTCTAATGGGATACATTAATTTATGGAGGATATTCTCAAGTCTTCGGGCAAAAAACAATTATTTCATTTCCTAGCTTTAAAAATGAAATTCATATGCAATTAATAAGGTAATTAGTACAATGTCTGAAAGATGTCAGAATTTACTGCAGTTCTTTGGAAGGAAGGAAGTTACCTCTTTTAAAGAATGGGTTAATATGCAGTTAGAAATAAAATACTCATCCAGCTTTAAATTCTACTGAAAACCACAAAGCCTGGAGCTTCAATATTAAATAATGACTTTATTGCTTTGCCTAAACCTTTTCCCTTTTCTCCAATTTTTTTTAATTTTATTTTTTAATTCACCGAATCATAGAAAATAACTCCAGATCTGCAAGCCTAAGGTGGTAATTTTAAAACTAGTTGAAGGGAAGATTTAAATTACTCATCTTCTTTTTCACTTGTTATTGTTATTTGGGAAACAAAGGCAATGAGGGGCCAGTCAGGATCATCTGGTCCAGTTTACTGGGGAGATAAGCCAGTCTGTGCCCAGAGAGATGAGGCGGAAGAGTGGCAGATGGGACAGTCAGGCTTTCTCATCCAGAGCTGGGCCTGTGCTCCCGCCTGTGTCCTCACGGACTTTAATCTTAACTTGTTCTTATGGTTCTCTAGTCGGGCTTTTCTCTCTGTGCAAATGTAAAGTTATAATGCAAATTTCTGGGTTAATAAAAGGCCTGTTGAAAAAAATCTGTCTTCCATGTTAAAAACTCTGGAATTAGGAAATCTAATAAATTGGCGTAATTTGTGTGTGGCAAAGTGAGGGCTCCCTGGGCTGGCCCCTGACCTACTTCCAGTGGTGTCTTCTTCTCATATACTCTGAGATCTGAAGAAGGTCACTCGGAAGGCCTGGAGGTGAGTCCCTCTCAAGAGAATTTGCAATTCCGAAGATGCAATCTTCTTTGAAGAATGCCTCTGTGGTGACAGCATGTTAGATGGTCAGCTCCGTAATCTAGATGAAAGTCCTGTCTGCAAGGTCCTCCATTATGCTACACACACTGATTCATATGCTTATTTACATCCTGTCTTGTTTCCGAAAGGGTTTGTGGCCATACCACAGCCCAAAGGAGGCCAGTGTTTCTGCACAGCCTTAGGCAAGCCTTCTGCAACATTTAGAGACTTACGGACATCATTAAGAGCGAAGCATCTAGGGACTTTTAGTCATTAAGCACTACTAAGAGCTGCAGGACTGTCCCCAAGGCATAAATATAGAAAAAAGGATGAATTAGTTATGAAAATCACAAGCAAAAAAAAGGAAAGGTAAAGAAAAATAACTACAAAGAAAAACGCCTCCGTATCCAAATTGCGGTAGGAAAACCCCTCCCTAAGGAAAGAGAAAGAAAATGAAGAAGAAAGGAGAGAAGACTTCAAGGTCACCTAGATATGCGCCCAGGTGCCTACACCCCCCCGGCCCTGTAAACTAAGACAACTTAATCAGACTGCGTGTTTATGTGTGTTACCATATATGGGAGACAGAGAAATAGAAAATGTATAAAACAATGATGCCATGTGATGCGGGCCGCTCAGTTCTTTTGGGTACGAACCCAACTGAGCAGTGCCGGCACGAATCAAGTTGCTTCCTGGAAAGAAAAGCCTCGGTGTCACGACTCTCTGAGCGAGAATCCTGCAACAAAATGGCCATGATAATAAAGAAAAAAGTTTTGCTTATACAAAAATCAATTCAAAGCCATATACTCAAAGTCTAATAAGCTCCTTTTTACTAATAAGTACCAACATTTTGTCTGTCTTAGTAAATATTAATGCAATGCAAATGGTATTTCTCTGTTTTAAATAAATGTACTCCTCCTGACTATAAATTAATAGAAATAGATCGAATTATAAGAGCTTAAAATACCCCCTCTTTTTTTTTTTTTAGCCAACTTCTAAATTTTGTAAATATCAAAATCTAGGAAGAAAACAGAATACATTATTGGGTCAATATCTTACCATAAACATCTCAAATTAATAATTAACTTCCTACAATCAACTAATTTATTTTGATATACTAAAACATAAGGGTTCCACATAAATTATTGTTAATTACATTGATTTCATCTCTAATGCTGTATATTTTCCATTGGCTTTAATTAGAGCTATTTATATGTGTGCTATTATAAACATATTACATATTAGGTTTTTTTTTTCTAGAACTGCAGTCACGAAGGAGAAAAATGTAATCGGAAATCAAGAAGTAGAATAAACGCTGTAATTCACCAGTGTTAGGAGCAGCAACTGAACATAAGTTGTTTGGAAATTATTTTACTTTCCCTTTGGCTAAGCCCTGGGCTCTGGTGTCCTCATGAACCGCCCACGAAGTGCTTCTCAAACTTTGACGTGCGGAACAAATGCGTGGGGAATCCGGCTGAAATGAAGGTTCTGATTCTGTGGATCAGGGATGGAGACCTTTGCATCTGGAGTTTTAACCATCTCCCAGATGATGCCAAACACTGAGTTGTAATCACAATCAGGGCAGCGACGTCACAGGGTGAAGTGTCTCTGATGTGGTCCCTTGGCCACAAGCGACATTAATCAGATAGCTTGTTAAAAAATAAATGCAGACCATGAGAGACTCTTGAATGCTGAGAACAAACTGAGGACTGATGGGTATGGGGGGGGAGGGGGGAGATGGGCATGGAGGAGGCACTTATGGGGATAAACACTGGGTGTTATATGGAAACCAACCTGACAATAAACTATTTGTAAAAAAATAAATAAAAACATAAACGCAGAGTGGTAGAGCTCCCCCTGACCCAGGCAAGTGAAATCCCGAGCTAGAGCCAGTTTCTGAGCCTGCCCTCCGCGTGAAGGTCTCTGCACAGTGAGGTGTGAGAAGCACTGCTCCGCAGGGGACTGGGCAATCTGTGGCTGTGTGTGTGTGTACGCCTGCATGTTATGTGTGGGGGTCAAGGGCAACTGCTCACAAAATAACCGAGTGAGTCCAAGGCTGTCAAAAAAGAAAACTAATGCGAACAATTACTGCCTGGGACAAGACACCAGATCATTCACTTCTTAAGATGATTGTGTCATCTCAAATCCTCACTTGATAATGCAGACTCTGGCTTGGGGACCAGCAGCCTCCAAACTTCAGTGTGCACAGGACAGTCCAGAGGACACGGTAAAACACAGCCGCAGAGCTTCCAGGAAAGCGGGGTTTGTGTTTCGAAGCTCCAAGTGAGGTGGAGGCTGGTCTGGGGACCCCACCGCGTCCCAGATCATTCCACCATCTTGATCGCTCACAGCACCTAGAAGGCTGATGTCCTGCTGCATCTATTTATTCAATGCAAGTACTGTGTACACACGGAAGCTCTGTTGAACACAAACTGCCCACATGCTGAGATGGTACAGGGGGTTAAAAAAATAGCGTAAGATTCAGTCCCTGTTTACTGGGATTTTGTGGTCTAATTAGAGACAACAAGTTAACATATAAAACCATTCCAGGATGCCTCCAGGCAGCGCACAGCAAAGGGTTAAAATGAATCCCTACTTTAGAATGCAGTGTGGGCTGAATTAGCTTTTATTTAATGGTTTAACGAAAAACATTAAACGTATTCCTGTTTGCAGTGATGGCAAACTGAAAGAACATTAGTTCAATATTTGCAGTTTCTTTGGCCTTTTCGATAGAGGCAATTATATCTCTTACGAAAAATGATTGCTTTGTCCTTCCTTTCTGATCCTTATGCTTTTAATTCATTTTATGATTATTTTCTATTTCCAAGTGGTTTTTAAATTATGTAATATGTCACGTGGGTCTAAGACAGGTGTGCTGAAGTGCGTGGGTGGAGGGGTGCCCTTTCCTGTCCCACTCACATGTTAGTTCTAAGGGAGTGACTCCTGTCCAGTTTCGCTCTGGGGTGCTGTCCATGTCGAATCTGCTACAAGAGGGGCTGAAAGTGTGCAATACACAATCTTGTTTGAAAATGAGTAAGTACGTGTAAATCAGGGTTGTTTACAATGTCTTGCTATTACAAGCAAGACCACAGTGAATGACCTTGCACGCATACCCCATGGCATGCATTTCAACTGATAAGTGATAAATCATAGGAACTACAGTGGCAGTTCAAGGGCATTTAAGCATTTGCAGTTTTGACGGGATTGTCAAAATGCCCACCCAGGGGTTGAGCAATTTGCAGATGCAGAGGCAGGGATGGGCATGTCCCTTTTGCCAAAGCCTTACCATCTTATAACACACTTGGAATTGTGCCCATCGTGGGGAAATGGTGTTTCAGAGCATCGCACATTTCCTTTGCTCGTGGTCTCCGTGGAGATTGGCATCTTTTCTTCAGGGCCACTCGTGTTTTCCTTCCCACTGACTCTTCACTCACCACCTTTCCTCAGTTTTCTTTAGACTTGTTGATCTTTTCCTAATAAATTGTTTTGTTTTGTTTTGAAAGAGAGAGAAGTGAAAAGTGGGGGAGAAGCAGAGGGAGAGGGAGAGAGAGAATCTTAAGCAGCCTCCATGGCCTGCATAGAACCCAACTCAGGGCCAATCCTGCGACTATGAGATCATGATTTGAGCAGAAATCAATAGTCAGACGCTCAACCAACTGAGCCACCCAGCTGCCCCACCTAGTCAATTTTCTGTCTTGTTTTTAGGAACCTTTAATTTATTGGGGGGGGGACTTTTTTCTTGAAATATGAACCCACATCTTTTTTTTTTTTTTTTTTTTTCAGTTCTTGGGCTGTTTTAATTTTGGATATATACCACATCTTCTTTTTCCATTCATGGATGTTTGGGCTCTTTCCATAATTTGGGTATTGTTGATAGTGCTGTTATAAACATTGCCCCACTAGCTTTTTAACGGAACCACTTTTATTATTATTTTAAAAATTATCAGACACTATCGTATGCATTTTTGTCTTATGGACACCTAACATAAATGGGCATTTTTACCTCTTTCAAGATAGCACAAAGATCTTATTAACTCTTACCCCATTTTTCTCTCTTCCAAACTTTTAAGCTATTTTGGCTTTTCCTTTTGACTATAAATTCATTTTGCAATCTAGAAGATACTAGTTTTTAAATTTCATGTAGTTGATATTTACTTGGTTTGCCTAGATCATTACCCATTCTTCCTCACACTTTCCTGCAACTTATGCCTTCCTCTGGGACATTTTTTCACTCTTTAGTATTTCCTTTAGTGCAAATTTAAGGGTGATAAACTGTGTTAGATTTGTATAAGAAATAATAATTACGTTACCTTCGTTTTTAAATTTTTTAAATTTTAAATTTTTAAAAAAATGTTTATTTTTGAAGGAGGAGGGGAAGGACAGAGAGAAAGAGAGAGGGAGACATAGAATCTGAAGCCGGCTCCAGGCTCTGAGCTGTCAGGACAGAGCTCAGTGCGGGGCTCGAACTCACAGACTGCGAGATCATGACCTGAGCCGAAGTCGGATGCTCGATCGACTGAGCCACACAGGTGTCTCTACATTCATTTTTGAAGAGCATTTCTGGTTGGATATATGATCCTAGATTTGGAATGTCTTTCCGTACTTCAAATACAATGCTTTCTTTGGTCTACTGTTTGTTCTCAGAAGCCAGCAGTTCATCGGAAAAGTAACCTGTAGTTCTTTTCTGGTTGCTTTGAGGGTTTCTTGTCCCCTTGTTTTCAGGGAGGTCACCAGGAAGGTTACAAAGCACTACCTAAAAATTACATAGTTATTTACTTGTGGTTCATATACTAATTTAATTGGTAGCTTGAGTCCCTTTCTCATTTTTAGAAAATTACGAGTCTTTATTTTTTCAAATACTGCTGCTGTGCTGTTTTTTCTCTTCTGTGTTTTATTCACAACATTTTTGGCAAGTCTATCTAGCAGTTTTGTAATCTTCATTTTTTTTTCCTGACTCTAACCTGTCTTTTCCCATTCAGTGAGCCTTTCCTTTCCGTTGTTTTATTTTTCAATTTTAGATAACCATTTGCTGCTTTTCTATAAAGTCTAACTTTTTGGTGAAGTTATTCATCTAGTCTTTTATTTCTCTGAACATATCAACACTAATTATTTCAAGGCCTGTGAAGTTTAAATCCGTATTCTCCGTTTCTGTTTTCTATTGTTTCCTGTGGTATGCACGTGTCTTTCCTTCCTGCCTGATTGTTCCTGTGTGTTGTGAAACACATCGGAAACTTGTAGAATAGCTTGTTATCTCCTTTGGAGAGGATTGTTCTTTGCTTCCTATAGAAGGTTAGTGACGCTACAAACCTAAAAAACATCTTGCAATTTCAGGGAGAGGCATGATCTAAAGCTGGCTTGGTATTTTTCTAAATACCTCTCATTTCTCAGGTGTAATATTTGGGGTCCAGATCCAAAGCCACGCGCCTACCAGAAGTGACCTCCCATCTCGGCGCCCCCTCCCCCACCATTTACGGTGTGTATTGCACTTGCCTCTCTGACTCTTGACGGCATATTCTGCTTATCAGGAGATGCTTCTCCCTGTCAAATTGCCCCAAATCCCAGATCACTTCTTGGAGATGCCTTATCATCTCAGATCTTGGCATGATGATTTTTCATAGATCTCTGATGACTTAAGTTGGATTTCTAAGATGTTTCTTCTGGCTTTCACTGTTCCTTTCATTAGAAGAGTTGCCCTGAATATCTGAGCCCACCATCACCACAAGCATAACTGCCTTTTTCTGCTTATCTGAAATGCCATCTTTTTAAACATATGACATTATTATATAAGCTTAACCTAATTTTTAGATTTTCCTCTCTGTTCCATAAGATTTTGTCTGTACATGTGGCAGCAACCTCCTGTTTCATTTACTGAGGCTTTCTAGCATGTTCTGATGCCTGTTAGGGTGACATCTGGTCACTGTTGTATGATTTTTGAATTAGTCTTCCTTAGTTCGATTTTTTGTTTTGTTTTGTTTTGTTTTCCTTTTGTTTCTCTCTCCATGAACTTTTGAACAAGGTTAGCTAATTCCCACTAAAAAAATTTGTTATTTGAAGGGAGGGAAGGGCATAATCTTTAATTTCCTTATTGAATTAAGACAAGACATCTCTGTGATGTTGAGTATTTTTATTTAAGAACATTGCTGATCTGCTGATAGGATCGTAATTCTTCGGTGCTTCAATAGTTTTAGTGGCTTTCTTTGTAAGGATGTTGGCATTTTAGTTGTGCTAATCGTACGTAGTTTACCATTCTGATGTCATTGGGAAAGTGATATTTTGCCATCATGATTGGGTGTTTACAGAAATGAGACCTATTAATTCAGCATGTCAGTTATACGTTATACAGGATCTGCACTGGGGTGTAGGTGTTAGCAGTAAAATTACCTTGGTTTTTGCTTTAATTAAAACATCTTTAAAAAGAAATAATTATAGATTCATAGGAAGTTGCAAAGATAGTGCCTGAGGTCCTGTGTGGTCTTGTCCAGTTCCCCTCAATGGCAACGGCTTATAGAATTACGGTATTGCATGAAGGCCAGGGGTTTGCCATTGGTACAGCATGGATGTGTAGCTGCGGGTCATTTTATAACAAGTGTAGTTTGTGTAACTGCCACTGTGGTCAAAATGCAGAATGTTCTAGCACCACAAATACCTTCCCTGTGCTACGCCTCGTATAGTCAGAACCTCCCACCCTCTCCACCTTCCTCAGCCCCTAGCAAACATGAATTTCCTCCCCATCTATATAATTTTTGCCATTTTGAAAATGTTCCGTAAATGGAAACTTATGATATATGACCTTTTGAGACTGGCACCCTTCACTCAGCACAGTGCTTTGAAATCCAGCTGAATTGTTACACGTAGTGAAAAGTGTGCTCCTTTTTAGAGCTCAGTAACATTCCATGGAATAAATGTAATGTTTTTTTGTTGTTGTTGTTTTGGCTTGGGTTTTTTTTGTTTTGTTTTGTTTTGTTTTTTTTAGCCATTCAGCTATTGTAGAACATTTTGGTTGGTTCCAGGTTTTTGGTCATTTCAAACAGAGCTTCTGTAAAGATCCATGTATAGGTTCCTATGTGGGCAAAAACTTTCATTTCTCTGGGACAAATGCCCAGCGGTGGGACTAGGGGCTTGAATACTAAGTATATATTTAGTTTTGGGGAAAAAAATTCCAAAGGGACTGAGTCAATTTGAGGGAAGACTAAGAAGAATACATCCCTTTGCTCCCTCCCATTTAGAATATAATTGTCTTCCGTATTTCCTCTTTGTACACAGAGAGTCACAACAGACAGCTGTAAGATTCGCTGCACCTGTCAAACATGATTTTGGAAACAGAGCAGGGGAAGGAAAGGCAATTGTATTTGCCCATATTTTTGTTTTCTTCTTCTTTGATGTTCTAAGTTTCCTTCTGTTATTTTCTTCCTGTTTAGAGAACTTCCTGTAACCATTATGTTAGTGGAGGTACGCTGGAGGTATAATTTTCTTCGTCTGAGGATGCCATGACTTCCCCTCCGGGCTGGAAAGACATTTTCACTGGGTCTGGGATTGTAGGCTGACTGTTCATTTCTTCCAGTTCTTGGGAAATGTGCCACTTCCCTCTGGCCTCCGTGGTTTCTAAAGAGAAATGTGCTACAGTTTCCAATTGTATTTCCCCCACAATAAGGCATCTCTGTTCTCTCATCGCTTTCAAGATTTTTTTCTTTGTCTTCAGTTTTCAAAAGTTTAAATATGACGCGTCACAGCACGTTTTCTTCGGTGCCTCCAGTTTTAGTTTATTGGTCTTCAGCCAAATTTAAGGAATTTTCAGTCATTATTTCTTCCAGTTCCTCCCCAGGCCCACCTTGTTCCTCTTTTTCTGGTGTTCGAAGGAGCAAGGGACAGATCTTTGTCACAGTTGTGCCGGTCGTGGGGACTCAGTTTGACTTGCTTTTTGGTCTGTTTCCTCTCTGTCATTCAGACTGGGTAATCTCTCTTGTTCTATCTTGAAATTCACTGGCTCTTTCTTCTGCTCTCTCCATTCAGTTGTTGAGTCCATCCACGGAATCTTTTATTTCGGTGATTATATTTTCAGGTCTAAACCTTGTTGTGTCCTGTAAGCATGGATCTCCGCCTCGTCCTTGGGGGGAGGAAGGAGGGTCTGCCTCACTTCTTCTGGGGAGGTGGCCGGGCTGAAGGGCACTGGTGTTGCTGGGTGGTGGGGGGAGCTCTGGCTCCCCGCTGCTGACTCTGCTCAAGCTGCAACAGCAGCTCAAGCTGCTCCACCTGCCCCCGTGTGGCTTCCATGACATCAAGAGAGGGGGGGACCCTTTATGCCGCGTGCAGTGGTACAAGTCCCAACTCCTTTCACTTGCTCGTCAGAGCGGAACAGTCAACATCTAGAAGCTGTCTTGTGTGCTTGCCCGTTGCCGAGCCCTCTGCTAAGGCAAGTATGCTTTTCTTGGGGCTTTTTGTCTGCCTTGGTGTCTCCAGATGGCCCACTTCTCCATCACACTTTGCAGGATATGTGAGGGGACTTGGAGCCATCCTTTCTTTCAGGTCCTGAGGTCCTGAGGCATCCTGACCTCTCCTCTCCACTTTTCATAATCTTTCTGCATGTGTTTGTTACACAACATCCACAGCATTTAGCTGTACCTAGCGCGGTGTGTAGGGATAACTGTGTCAGCTCCATTTTTTGGAGGTCTTTCTTGATACTTCGAGGATAGAGATATATTAGCTGAAATTCATTTCCCTCAAATATTTAGATTTGAAATCCAACAGCAGTTGGAAGGTTATGCCACAAAAAAAGGTCCCCTAAATGTCAAAGACAGTGGTACAACTGCTTAAGAAATTGTGGAGATTTACGCATTTTGTTGCAAACGCTGATCTGTAGTAAACCGAGGTGGTTGTTTTTTGGTGCTGTCAATGTCACCGTCTTCCTCACGCTTGGTCCTTGTGGTGCTCAGTTCTCACGTCCCAAGGCAGGAGCTGGGAAGAACCACCGGGCGCTGGGACCCTACCGCACAGCAAGCAGATGAGCCCCAGAGGAGGGAAGGAGAGGCTGAGTGTGGGTCCAAGCCCTCTCATTGACCTCCCTGCCAGTAAGGACACATTTTGATTTCCACGTGGATTTAGGGGACGCCCGTGTGAGCAATTTCATTTCAACGCGCATGTATTGAGCATCTTCATTGTGACAGGCATTTTGCTTGCTGTTTGGAGATACAAATACAAGGAGAGAATGGAGTCCCTGATGCTCCTAAGGGACGTTTCCAGAGCAGCGGGTCATCCACTGCAGGGTGGGGAGGGGCTGAGCAGAGCCAGGCTAAGAGAGGAAGCAGAATGCGGCAAGGAGAGAATAATAGGGGACTACATCACTAAAAGGCAAGGTCCTCTTCCCAAGTGGGGAGAATCTAGAAAAAGGGCAAACCATGTTCAAAATCACAGACGTCGTGTTAACTGTAAGGTAGGTAAAGTTTTATTGTTTTTGTTTTTGTTTTGGTGACTTTGTTCAGTTTTCCTTCCAGGAATGACCCAATCAGCCCTGTTTCTAGTGACCTTGTGGGGGCAGTTAGCACCTGCCGAGAGTTTAGCAGTCTTATACATTTTTAAAAAATATTTATTTATTTTGTGGGGGGAGATCGCAAGTGGGGAGGGGTAGAGAGAGGGGGCCAGAGGACCGAAAGCAGGCTCTGCACTGACAGGCTGACAGCAGCGAGCTAGACGTGGGGCTTGAACTCACCAACTACAAGGTCATGACCTGAGTTGAAGTCGGATGCTCAGCTGACTGAGCCACCCAGGTGCCTGTAATCTTAGAAATTTCATTCCGAGGCATGAATGATTTGAGGTCTCTCATTTGGTCATTGAGGAAGTAAGAATCATTTTACATTTAATAACAGATGAGGACTAGGGTTGTTTAGAGCAATGACTGTCTTTCTTTTCTTTTCCACCAGCAGCTATTTAAAGATGAATCCATTTACATGTGTGCTGTCAATTTTTTAACTAAAGTGTTGCAATCCAGGAGATAGTGAACTAGTGAAAAATTGGTGGAGTCAGTGTCCTCCAGTGTCTCTTATTTGGGAAAAATCCCAGGTCAGGGAGCTCAGGGAGGACCAAAGAAATCTTTTACAGAAGTCGCAATGTTTATTAAAACCTTCTTTCCGGGGCGCCTGCGTGGCTCAGTTGGTTAAGTGTCCAACTTTGGCTCAGGTCATGATCTCACAGTTGTGGGTTCGAGCCCCACATCGGGCTCTGTGCTGACAGCTCAGAGCCCAGAGCCTGCCTTGGATTCTGTGTTTCCCTCTCTCTGCCCCTCCCCTGCTTGCTCTCTGTCTTTCAAAATAAAGACATAAACTTAAAAAACAAACCCCTCTCACCAAAACTCATGGTTAATGGAGTCAGATAATAAGCTGCATGTAATCAGGCAGCTTTTACACTGTTTCTAGGAACTGTTAGCTGCCAGCTCCAGGAACAAGCATTCAGAACACTTGTGGGAGAAAGTCTGTATAATAAATTTTTTTAAGTTTATTTATTTTTGAGACAGAGAGAGAAACAGAGTATGAGCAGGGGAGGGGCAGGAAGAGAGAGAGAGAGAGAGAGAGAATCTCAAGCAGGCTCTGTGCTGTTAACGCAGAGCCCCATGTGGGGCTTGATCCCACAGCCCTGGGATCATGACCTGAGCTGAAATCAAGAGTCAGACACTTAACTGACTGAGCCCCCAGGTGTCTGTATAATAACTAGATTGGAAAATAAAGGCTGCACTCAGCTCATTCAAGAGTACAGCTTCCCATGCCCTGAGTTCACTGATAAGAAATTGGGAATGAAGTTTGTAATGTCACGGGCACCGGCACTGTGTGTAGGAGCATGAAGAGCGAGCCAGCCACGTGTTGCGCATTTTAAGACTTAAACGTGGACAAATCGAATAGCACTGAAAGGATGCTGACATGAAGCAGCTGTAGCTACTCAGAAGTGCAGCTATTTAAAAGCCTCCAGTGCTTTCATTCCAGATGAACACATCATACTTTATTTATGCAGCAGGATTCACTAGCGGTCTGGTGAGGCTACGTTTAGAGTGTTCTTTTAATTCACAAAATAATTACCGTTTCTCCACACCAATAAATCCGAGTTCCTCCAATCTTCTCAACTTCCAGCGGATAGAGACATTAGTCATTTTCCCCCAAAACTTAATCCATCAAGGACAGTAGATGCATTGCTTAAATTATAACCCATTTAAATTTGTGGCTCAGAGTAGCATTTCACCCCCACCCCCCAAGCTCCACAGCCACATTTCATTTGTGGTCACCAGGAAGGTTGCGCCGCCTTGTTTACGTCATACTATAGAAGCAGTTAGTTACGGCCACGGTCACTTTATTATTCTGGATGCTCAGTGTCTCTGCCCACAGTTTTCAGATCCTCACTTCAATTCCTATACTCAGTGAACATCCACAGGGTCTAGCAAAGAACTTTCATCAAGTGAAAATCTGTTCCATCCAGGCTTCCCAACGAATTCAAAATTCTACTATGACTTCTAATTTATTCTCAATCGCATCATTGATTTTATAATATTGTAGAATGATATTTCATTTCATTTTTTTCAAAGCTGCCCAAACTCTGTATCCCTTTGCTGCCATAGTAGCCGCTAGAAGAGGAAAATTAATTTCCTTTTGTTTTTGGCCAAACAATAGGGGTCAAGGGTAACGCCAGCTGAGAATGAAGGCACGCCCTTCATTCTTCGTAACTCCCTTCCCCAGTGACTGGTCACTGCACAAGTAATATGCTTCCACATCGTATGATCCATGTTATCTCTGGTCTGCTGGCCTCTTATGAAAGCAGGGAAGAACAGGAAGTAGGCTGTCAGAAGACCTGGGTTCTAGAAGGCTGGTCATCCCCATGCATTAGCCTCATGACCACAGGAAGTCGCCTGCCTTCCCGTGAATGGGGCTTCCATGTCTGCTAACGAGAGAATGGCTGCCATGTTTCCTTCCCAGAGTGGTAAGGAGGGCGGAATCACTCTCTAAACAGAAAAGGGAAATGTCCCTCGTGGCCTGCAGCGGCCAGCGCAGAGCTCGCTGTGCACGGAAGCGAGGATGCTGCGAAGCTGACCGACTGCATTATTTCTGACCGTAAGGCTGGACATCTATTTCCTCAGGAGGGAAGGCGTCTTATGAAATGATTGCCTTGAGTTTCTTTGGTTTTATCTTCAGTACTAATGCCCATTTTCACATACACTTTGATGAACAAAACTATACAGAAATTCAGTATTTGGGTGCATTTGCCTCTTGGCAAAGCACGTCATCTCTAAAATGTTAATGTTACCTGAGGTTACGTCACCTAACATTAAACAGAGGTGAATTTAGTAACATTAACCCTCCTGTCCCAAATATCGCAAACTTCACATTGTTCTCTCTCTGACATTATAATTCCCAGAAGATCCAGGAGACACGAAAGAACATTCAGCAGCAAAGGGCCACTCTCAGACACAAATACAGAATGCACACGGGTGTTATTTCACGTCCCTGTGGCCATCTTCAGTGCTTTCATTTCCTTTATCGGCTCTGCTCCAACGTTCAGAGCAAAGTGGGGACTAGAGGAGTAAGTAATTAATCACACAGAGTCGTCATTTACCTATTGGATCTATTATCATTCATATTTAATGTAGCCCATACTTGACTTTTAAGGGTTGCTTTTTTTTTTTTTTTTTAAATAATAAAGGAGCTCAGCTTCTGTTTTCAGCGAGATCCACAGAACGCACTGTGTGCCAGAACTTGGCCCATTCTGTCCGCGTTGGTCAGGCATACATTTGGATCTTGAACTGCCCTGAGCACTGGCTGCGGTGGGTGGTGACTTAATTCCTCGGCCAAGTCTCCTGAGTGCTTAACTGCTTCGCACTCCAGCACACTGTTGGTGGGTGTGAAACCTAGTCTGTTTCTTGTTCTGTATTTCCTTTTTGGGAACTGCAAGGAGGTGGTCTTACAAGAAATAAACAAAAACAGGCAGCCCTCCCTCCAAGAAAAAAGACCCCCCCCCCCCGCATTCAACTCGTCATGGGGCAAAACCATTTATAAATTTCTGGCCAAATATCTACTAGCTCCCAGATATGTTACCCACTGGACATTTATTTTTCTTCTTTTTGGAGCAGAAACACCCATCAAATGGAAGAATGGTTCAGGATAACTCTTAGCTGGAAAAGGATCGGAGGGCTTGATATCACACCTTGACAGCCTTTCCCTAGCACCTGATTAAGAATTTTTAGTTTTCTGTTCTTTTCTTTCTTTTGCTTTTTTACGAAGCATTTGCTAAAGTGTTTACGTATTTTCAAGAATTTGTGGGTTTTATCACTTCAAGGTTCAGGTCAGCCTGTGTGATAGAACAGGTAATATGTTTACAGCTGACAAGGGAGATATTTGATCACCTAATAGGAGTTTGACTAAAAGAATGATTTTGTAATGTGTGAGCTGGTTTTTGGCCCAAGTGCCATGCTTTCTGTTAGCTCTTAAAAGGCTCCATAACTAAGACACAGCGAGAATCAAGGTCAGAAAACCGATAGTCTCTCCTGTGTACAAGCATAACATGATTCGGATTTGTAATTCAAGAAATAACAGAATTTAAAAGATGGGCATTTAAATTAAAACATTAATCCATGAGGTCTCAAAGTCCATCAGCTCTAGATAATTTACCCGCTCTTCAGAAATCAGAACACAATTTATTTAACTCACATCAGAGTTCTCTGCCTTAATTCTGAAATAATGGGAGCTCATTTCTACTTGTGTTGTGTGGCAGACTCTGGTGACTGCTTCATGGGATTCCCCCAACCTCCTCCCCCCACCGCTCCCTGGCCATCATGGCCTTGTTCCAGCCTTGCCTCCTCCTGGAAGGCCTCCAAGATCCCTTCAGGCCATGTACCTGCTATGATCACCCAACTAGAAAGCAGTGATTATTCAAGGATGGCATGAACTGTTATTTCACATTTCCTTTTGCGGACAATCACCCGGTGCTGCATATGATCCCAGAGTTCAGTCACCGTGTGGCTTACAAGCTGTATTTTCCACAAAGCTAACTACAGAACTGCATTTACTCGTAAATACTCAATATTTTTGTTGATTAACCTATTTTCCAGAGTGAATTATCATATACTTGAGAGCACTGTAAGTGGGGAGAAATCATTTTAATGTAGAAGAGGAGACAAAATTTTACCTCTACCCTTGAGGCTCGAGAGTTCAGTTGACACAAGACAGATCGGCAGGAGGGACGCTCACAGGGTCATTTAGTGCAGATTTGAGTGCGGCCTTCACACGGCATGAAGACTCAAAGAAGAGGCGAAACCCAGAGGCTTTTCTACCAGGCTGAACAAAGAGAGGATCTGGGAAAACTAACTGAACATACAAGGATGTGAAAGGAAGACGGGATTGTTTCAACAGGGTCTGTGTGTACAAAGTTCTGTCGGCTTCAACTCGTCCTTGGTAAACGATGTCCATGTGAGCTCTTCTCCTGTTTCTGGGAGGAGGAAGGGGAGGGCCGAGCATCCTTCTGGACCTGATGTTTCCCAAAACAATCCTGATGCCCGAGTGGCACGTTTAGGATGGTATATCCAGCCACTCTTCAGTAGTCTACTATATAAAAAGTAGAGAATGTGGAAGTATATCAATTACTCTTTTTTGCCCTCTTTTGTGTCTTTTAGTTTAGTTTTTTTTTTTTTTATCACTGAATGAATATGTACTCTTTGTGGATACTGTCTCTTGCCATGCACCTCAATTGAAGTTTGAACCCAGTAAATTCTGGCCAGTAGATTTAATTTGCTCTTGACTTGAAAGGGTATCCATGTGGCAGCCAAGGGCGATCTGAAGACCCTTCCATCCAATTCTGAGGGTCATGGTGAAGCACACCTCACCCCAGTGGGTTATGACAAGATTTCTGAAATGAGGGGGACAGATGTCCAGGCTGGAGGTCCTGCCTTGATTGGTCATCTGGCCCCAAGTCTGCTGTGGAGCAGGGGCCCTGAAAAAGTCTCTCTGGGGATCTGGAAGCCGAACGCCATCAGGACGCACTCTTCCCAGAAGCCACTGTGAAATGCACCACTGACCATAGGGACTGTTGTCTGCAAGCCCAAAATGGAACCGCTGCCTGGTACAGTTCTTCTGACCACCCGTGGTCGCCCTGGACAGCCTGTCCCCATTAGCTGTGTCTGTGGCTGTCCCGTGATGCTCATCTTGTCTCCAGAGTTTTCCTTCTGGACACGTGGGACTAGCCTAAGAGCATGGCCGGGTGTGCCCTGTGGACGTTCCGGTTCTCCAGTCATGTCTGATTCTTGAGAAGGCACAAAGCGCTGGGCTCCCCAAGCCAACATGGGCACAGCCGTGAGATCAGCAACGCTGGTGCACCCCACCGCTTCCTGCCTCTCCCACAGAGTAGGTGTTCGTGCCGGGGACAGAGTAAGAGGTGAGGAGTGAAACTATGATCATTCCTGGCTCTGGGATCTGATCTCATACAGCCCACAACCCTCTCTGGTGCTGATTTAAAAAAAAAAAAATTTTTTTAATGTTTATTTCTGAGACAGACTGAGAGAGAGAGAGAGAGACAGCGTGAGCAGGGGAGAGTCAGAGAGAGAGGGAGACACAGAATGTGAAGCAGGCTCCAGGCTCTGAGCTGTCAGCACAGAGACCGATGCAGGGCTCGAACCCACGAACCATGAGCTCATGACCTGAATCGAAGTCGGATACTTTATCGACTGAGCCACCCAGGATCCCCTCTCTGGTGCTGATTTTTCTTTTTAATTTTTTTTTTAATGTTTTATTTATTTCTAGGAGAGAGAGAGAGAGACAGCGTGAGCAGGGGAGGGTCAGAGAGAGAGGGAGTCACAGACTAAAACAGGCTCCAGGCTCTGAGCTGTCAGCACTGAGCCCGACGCGGGGCTCAAACCCACGAACCGTGAGATCATGACCTAAGCGAAAGTCAGACGCTTAACCGATTAAGCCCCCCAGGTGCCCCTCTCTGGTGCTGATTTTTATGATGCCTATTAATTCCTATTTTATGCGATAGCTGTGGAGAGTAAGTGAGGTAAATTATGTGAAACATTTAGTATAAAATCTGCCATCCAGTGAGTCTTCAAATCTCAGATTTCTTCCTTAAAATACAGCAACACAAAGTAACTGAGTTCACTTTCAAGGCTAGCATTATACCTTGGTTTGTTTTTTATTTTTGTTTAGGTTTGTATTTATTTATTATTTATGTTTCATAGCTTTACTGAAGTGTAATTGGTATTCCATTAGCTGCACATATTTTATGTGTGAAATCATTCTCACAATCAAGATAATGAACACATCTGGCTCCGCCAGATTTTTTTGTGCCTGTCTGTGGCGCAGCACACACACCCTCCCTTGCTCCCCTCACTCACCCCTCTTGAGATAGCCACTGATCTGCTTTCTGCCACTGTACATTAGCTTGCACTTTCTGTGTTTATAGAAATGCAGTTACACAGCACATACTCATTTTCAGGCTCACTTTTTTCACTCGGCATAATTATTTTGACATTCATCTACTTTGTTGTGTGTGCCAGTGATTTTCATTTCTGAACAGGATGCCATTTTATGGATGTGCAATGTATTTTTGTGTTAATCTGATGATGGACATTTGGGTGGTTTACAAGTCTGGCTATTACAAGTAAAGCTTCTGCGAACATTCGTAGATCTGAATGTAAGAGTTAAACGCATAAAGATTCTAAAAGAAAACACAGGGGAGAATCGGTGACTTTTAATTTGGCAAACACTTCTTAATTATAAATAAAAAGCAAGGACTACAAAAGCAAACACATCAATGAAGTGTACCTATAGAAATAAAACTTTTGCTTCTCAGATGACATGTAAGGAAAATGAAAGGGTAAGCCACACACTAGAAGAAAATATGTGTGAAATATAAGTCCAAGAGAAGATATGTATCTAGAATATATAGACAACTCTTACCAGAACACAAAATAATTAGATGGGAAAAAAGGGCAAAGATTTGAAAAGACCCTTCACCAAAGACTGTTTAGGGATGGCTAATTAACACACGAAAAAATGTGAAGCATATTTCATCATTATGGAAATACAAGTTGAAACCACAATAAGATGCCCCTACATGCCCACAAGAATGGCTAAATTAAAGAGCGATCACACCACATGTTGATGAGGATGTGGAGAGAGGGAGCTCTCTGCTGCTGGAGGGCGCATAAAATGGTACATCTGCCTTGAAAAACGTTTGGCAGTTCCTTAGAAGCTAAACATAAACCTAGCATATGACAAAGATTCATTCAATTCCTAGGCATCCACCCAAGTGAAGAGAAAGCATATGTTTCTACTAAGACCTGTAGCTTTAAGTTGAGAGGAAATAAGCCAAGCTCAACTATAGAAACCAACATGTCAAAAGTGACTGAAGCTTCATAATACACACCAGTCTCTTAAAGGGTCATTTAAAATTCTGTAACAAGAGAACACCTTCATTTTCTTCTGTTGTTTTCTAACATGTGGTAGAAATCAAGAGCTAATAGAAATGATGCTGTAAAGGGAAGAAGTGATATGGAAACAGAAGGAAGAAACCCCAGGGGTGCCTGGGTAGCTCAGTCAGTTAAGTGTCTGACTCTTGGCTTCAGCTCATGATCTCACAGTTTGTGGGTTTGGGTCCGGATCGGGGGCTATCAGCCTGGAGCCTTCTGGGATCCTCCCTCTTGCTCTCTCTCTCTGCCTCTCCCCTGCTCTCTCAAAAATAAATATACTTAAAAAAAAAAAAAAGAAGAACTCCGGAAGACACTATGTAGTGCTAAGAAGTAGATTTCAGAAAGATATATGCTAATAAACACACCAACAAATAAAATAAACTTTGAGACATATATACTAAACCCATAATGTTATTCAACTCAGTAGCCCTAAAATAGCCAAGGGTAGCTTGCAGATACAGCTCAATGGGGAAATACACTGTGGTACAGCAGGACTAACTCCAGCATGAGGTGTGGGCTCTCAGTCCAGGCATGGGACTTTCGGAAAGTCACTGGCCTCCTCAACATTCAGTCCCGTTAGGCTTATATGAGCCCTACAAATGCTGGTTTTCCAGCGAACGAGTCTCCCTTTTGTAAAACCTGCCATATTGGATATGTTTCTAAGGTGTGAAATCTTGGGTCATTGGTGTTGTTTCTGTATCATTATAACATCATTGCTTCCACCAAATGGGGAAAGATGGGAATTGCCACGGATCTATGGAATGGCCATTTCAAAGACAAACTTTTTGAAGACAATCTTAAATGCACAAATGTTTTATATAGCAGTCCTCCATGATTTATAGAAGTAAACTCTGATTTGGCCTACGCTTTAAGAACTTTGGACAAAGTGTGTTAATTTAAGATAACAATGGATAGTATATAAAAGATGCAAAAATGGGGGCGCCTGGGTGGCTTAGTTGGTTAAGCATCCAACTCTTGGTTTTGGCTCAGATCATGATCTTAATGTTTTGTGAGTTCGAGCTCTTTGTCGGGCTCTGAGCTGACAGTGTGGAGCCTACTTGGCATTCTCTCTTCCTCTCTCTATCCCTCCTCCACTCACGCTGTCTCTGTGTCTCTCTAAATAAAGAAATAAACTTAAAATATATATATATATATATACAAAAGCAGCAAATCCCTTCACTTGTTTTCAGTCATTCATGCACTATATTAAGCTGTGTGATTCAAACCCCAATTGACAGCGACTAAGTAAACTCCTCTAGAAATATGAAATCTTTGTCTAATAATTCTCCCCATATGTTTCTGGCAAATAAGTAATTGAGGCTTAAGAGAAATGGTATCTCATTTCAAAAGAACATAGTATCCATTTCCACTCTTGAAAAGATTTTTCACAACATAGATCACTTAACATTTGAAGGAAGCCAATATTAATATTTCCTTTTAATCTTACGGTGCTTATAAAGTAGTTCAGACGATTTCCACACATCTGCAACTGAGATGTAGACGTGCCACATCCTCTAAAGATGTAGCCCTAACATTCTCATGCTTTAAAAATTCTCCAAAGGACCGCCAAGCAACAGTTTGGCCCAGGTCCATCAGCCCAAGTCGACGGAAACAGAAGGAAAAGTCTGTCTTTGCTGTGAACAGCGAGCGAACAGGAATGGGGCATAGCCACACACCTGGTCATTTTGTCAAAAGCTCACCTGGGCAATCAGGAATCTGGGAAAACCATGGGAATCATGGGTTTTTTTGTGTGTGTTTTTTTTTGTTTGTTTGTTTTTTTCATTAAGAGGAACTGTGACGGAACAAAGGGCACAGTTGTGTGAGGCAGCGGCAGGGAGGCAGGTGGCGCTTCTACCATCCGCAGGGCACCTGGGCCCCCCTCCCGAGCACATCGGGATGCCATGGCCCCAACCAAGACACCAACACACCTCCCTGGCAGAGAAGCAGAGCCACCACATGAGGCCCAAATATGAGCTGGTCTGAGCTTCAGTTGTCCTGATATGAACGAAGAAAGTAAAGACAACTTGAACACATGTAGGTATATTGAGAAGAATTTTCTTCACCTAAAAAGACCACCTGCTTGAGTGACTCCGGAGAGCCCAGCAAGCCTGGTCAGCACCTGCTCCGAGTCTTCGTAAGAGGGACTCACCTCCATTTGTGCCCCCGTCTCCCGCCTGGATTGCTTCCACGAGCATTGTTTGTCAGCCTGTAGCACGTCCCACTCGGCAGTAGTAATCTCTCTAAGTTTGACAGGATTTAAGTAATTTCAAATGGTTTTCAAGGCTCGCTTTCAATTCGTGTTTTAAATCGCAGCATACGGAGCATGTAAAACACTTGTTTCAATGAGAACATGATGCTGGCACTTAGTATTTACACAATATGAAATAAATCATGTCAGAATTAATAAGGTCTAATTCTATTAATGTCAGAAAAGATTAACGTAGGTTCTCTCTTCTAAGCAGACTTACCCGATTCTCTTTGAATTATTCCTGACAGTGTTAAAATTAGACTAAGCCTACAAATAAAACAGGCCAGCAAATAAATTGAAGTAATAAATTAAGATGCTGTGTAAATAAAGGTATCTGTGGTAAAAGGAGCAGATTTGATTGAAAGCCCTTAGTAGGTTTGTCATCGACGATGCACTTACTAGTCTCTCTCTGGGTGCTTCTAGCTGTCTCTGAACTGAGTTTGTTTTCTTTGTGTGTTTTTTACGAAATGAAATTTTCACACTTGGGATGAGAGAGTTAATGATAATTAGAAGAGGCCATACCAAAGCAAGGGGTGTGATTTAACAACAATGACAAAAGAGGTTTTGCTTGTCAGGTGGATTAGCCTGATCAGAGGGAGCTAAAACGTGCACATAAATGTCATGAGTTTGTGTGTTTAGAGAGAAGGTGCACGGGGGGTGGGGTGGAGGGAGGTTAAATGGAGTTTCCCTTTTATTTCTATCTTGGTTTCCTCCTACAAATTAGTGCTCACGGACAGGTGTTCTTGTAAGAAGAGGGAAAAAGGTGCCTCTGATTTAACCTTTTGCTGATCTTTTTCTATCCAGCATTGTAAAAGCATTGCTTTTAAACCAAAAGTTATTACTTAAAATATGATTAGTACCCCAACTGATAGTAAATGATATTATCTCTGTAATTCGTTGAGAGAAATACAAATCAAGCTGCGGGGTGGGAGGACTGGCAAAGAAAGAGAAGAGGTGAAGTTGTCTGAAATCGTGTAGAACAATGTGAGAACACTATATGGACTTAGTATACCATGTTCTTCGAAAAAAGTATTTACTTATTTTGAGAGAGAGAGAGCTGGGGAGGGACAGAGAGAGAAGGAGAGAGAATATCCTAGGCACGGTCCATGCTGTCAGCAGAGTCCGATGTGGAGCTTGAACTCACGGACTGTGAGATCATGACCTGAGCCGAAATCAAGAGTTGGACGCCTAACTGACTGAGCCACCCAGGCGCCCCTTCAATACCATGTTCTTAATGCGCAGAGTACTTGACAAAGGATATTATGGATATAAGCGTCTTAGTTATAATGCATTTATATTATTAAAGATTTGTATTGTTTAAGCTTAGTGTATACAGTGTTTATTTAAATTTCCTGGAGTACTCTGTATAAAATTTATAACACGTGCACTAAAGTTAGTCAACTCAGAGGAAAGTTTTTCTTCTAATAATGAAATAGAAGCAAGTCATCTCTTATTTCTCCCTGAAGAACATGGTTTGGAAACTGTGGGTTAACCCACGGATTCAAACGTTCAGCTGAAAAGAATAAAAGGCGGGATGCACAGGTTGTCATTGCCAGGTGCACGTGGAAGTTCAATCTCATGCTGTACGTCTGTAACGTGAGCTACCCCCGAAGGATCAAATAGCCCCGTGCAGAGGGTGAGGGGGGCCTGGCGGCTGGCAGGTGCAAGCCAGGAAGGCGCTCTCTCCATGGATGCTGCTGGGGCCCTGGGGTCCGCCAGACGTTTTCTCCACGGTACAGCACTATCCCCGGAACTCTAAGTGACAGGGAAGGACGATCGAGAGTATCACGGCCCTCATTTAACTTACAAACGAATAGAACTGAGAAGACTTAGTGTATAAAAATTTGTGATGAATATTAGCGAAATGACTCCAGGAAGCCTGTGCCAGGGATTAGGCTCTGAGGACAGCTGCCGTAGGGAATTTCAGGGCTAAGGAGCTTTGGACGTGATGGAAAATTAGGATGAGAGCACACAGACGGTGAGTGAGCAGAAGAAAGCTCCTAGGAACATGTATTTAATGTCAATAAAGTAAACGAAGCTTCCTAAATGGAATGTGTATCTGTAAAGTGATGTTCCACACGTGGTCATTTATAATAAGGACAGACTGACAATCTACTCTAGACTTCCAATAACAGGGAAACAGTATAAAAAGGAATACTTTATTCATATCCTGTAACTGTCTAGTAACTGATAATTATGTTTTCCAAACTAATACTATTTGATAATTTACAAAAATCTCACTGGATAGCCTAAGTGAAAATAAAAATCAAGATACAAAACTTTATGTGAAGAATACTATTAGTTTATTTTAAACACGTAAGAATTATTTCTGGATCCAAACGTCAAAGGGACCACTGCCTGCAATCCCCCGTGTCCGCGGCACGTATGCACACATAATGTGTACATGTTGTGTATACACACATATGCATATGCATACACACGCACACATCCCACAACTATGCGTGCACACACCGCATGCTCATACACATACACACAGCACACACACACACACGTGCATACAAATACCCAGCGTATTTCACATGCATGTGCACACACCACTGACTTTATCTTTAGACGTTTGTGCCAGAATACCTGAGGGCCTGGAGCAGTGGATTGCAACTTTACCGCTTTTGGCAAAATTGGGTTTGACAGGAATGCAGCTGTGCTGTCTGGTGATTGAGACAGGCCACTCGTTCCAGACCGACACACCCGACCCTACGTGAACGGGAATGGAGCCAGGCAGGGGCACCTGGTGAACGAGGGCTATGGCCAGCGGTGTGGATGAGCACAGGAGCCAGACCAAATGTCCCTCCCCAGAAAGGACAAGTTTGGGTAAAAATAAAAGACAAATAGAGAGAAGGAAGAATAGTAGCTGAGGGTAAAAGCATAAATAAATGGGTTATGCAATGAGGCAAATCTAATATATTGATGCTTCATGAGAGGTTCAGAGAAAGAGATGATATTGTCTCTCTCAACTGTATCAGATCCCTGCAGGGGTGAAGCTTCATGCTGCCAAGATCACTACTGCTTTGGAAACCAGACAGGTCAAACAGAAGCCCAAAAAACTGGTGACGTCACTGAGGGAGACGTTCTGGCCACATGATGGTGACGAGCTCTAACGACTGTTGATGACTGAGTGGGACTCTACCGATGGGATGCTCTACCAGCAATACTGGTATGGTTGGTCACACTGTGATGCTGATACTGGTGGCCGAATGTGCCAGGAAGTTAAGCCAAAGTCACCTCAGACTGTAGTACCAATAATAATTGGTAGCACCAATGGAAATACCAAGGGAAAATAACTGGCCTCACCAAGAACTGGATTTAGCTAACCATCAGCTAACTTCTATGCTAAATGGCACGGCAAATTGGACTAAATGGCACTTCTTTTCTAAAAAAAGTTATTTACATTCAAGTTAGTTAGCGTATAGTGTCGTACTGGTTTCAGGAGTAGATTTTAGTGATTCGTCAATTATACACTACACCCAGTTCTCATCGCAAGAGGTGCCCTCCTTAATGCCCGTCACCCATTTAGTCCATTCCCCCCACCCACCTGAGCAACTCTCAGTTTGTTCTCTGTATTTAAGAGTCTCTGGGGCGCCGGGGTGGCTTAGTCGGTTAAGAGTCCGACTTTTGCTTAGGTCATGATCTCGCGGTTCGTGGGTTCGAGCCCCGCGTCGGGCTCTGTGCTGACTGCCAGCTCAGAGCCTGGGGCCTGTTTCAGTCTGTGACTCCCTCTCTCTCTGACCCTCCCCTGCTCATGCTGTCTCTCTCTCTCTCTCAGGAAAAAAAAAAGAGTCTCTTATGGTTTGCCTCCCTCTCTGTTTTTATCTTATTTTACTTTTCCTTCCCTTTCTCCATGCTCATCTGTTTTGTTTCTGAAATTTAACATATCAGTGAAATCATATGGTATGTGCTTTCTCTGACTGACTTATTTTGCTTAGCATAATGCATTCTAGTCCCAACCATGTTGTTACAAATGGCAAGATTTCCTTCTTTTTGATCTCTGAATGGTATTCCATATACATGCCATATCTTCTGTATCCATTCATTGGTCAATGGACATTTGGGTTTTTTCAATAATTTGGCTACTGTTGATAGCACTGCTGTACACATTAGGGTGCATGTGCCCCTTCAGATCAGTGCTCCTGTATCCTCTGGATAAGTTCCTACTAGTACAATTGCTGGGTCATAGGGTAGCTCTATTTTTACTTTTTTGAGGAACCTCCACACTGTTTTCCAGAGAGGCTGCACCAGTTTGCATTTCCAACAACAGTGTAACAGGGTTCGCATTTCTCCACATCCTTGCCAACATCTGTTGTTTTCTGAGTTGTTAATTTTAGCCACTCTGACAGGTGTGAGATGGTATCTCATTGTGGTTTTGATTTGTATTTCCCTCGTGATGAATAATCTTTTCACGTATCTGTTTGCCATCTGGATGTTTTCTTTGGAAAAGTGTCTTTTATTCATGTCTTCTGCCCATTTCTTCACTGGATTATTATTTTTTTTTTTTTTTTATGTTTTATTTATTTCTAGGAGAGAGAGAGACAGCGTGAGCAGGGGAGGGTCAGAGAGAGAGGGAGTCACAGACTGAAACAGGCTCCAGGCTCTGAGCTGGCAGTCAGCACAGAGCCCGACGCGGGGCTCGAACCCACGAACCGCGAGATCATGACCTAAGCGAAAGTCGGACGCTTAACCGACTAAGCCACCCAGGCGCCCCTGGATTATTTGTTTTTTGGGTGTTAAGCTTTATAAGTTCTTTATAGAGTATGGATACTAACCCTTTATCTGATATGTCATTTGCAAATATCACCTCCCATTTCACTGATTGCCTTTTAGCTTTCTTGATTGTTTCCTTTGCTGTGCAGAAGCTTTGAACCATGATCAGGTCCCAGTAGTTCATTTTTGCTTTTGTTTCCTTTGCCTCTGGAGACATGTTGAGTAAGAAGTTGCTGTGGCCGAGGTCAAAGAGGCTGTTGCCTGTTTTCTCCTCTAGGATTTTGATGGCTTCCTGTTTTATGTTTAGGTCTTTCATTCATTTTAAACTTATTTTTGTGTATGGTGTAAGGAAGTGGTCCAGGTTCATTCTTCTGCACGTCACTGTCCAGTGTTCCCAGCACCATTTGCTGAAGGGACTGCCTTTTTTCCATTGGGTATTCTTTTCTGCTTTGTCGAAGATAGTTGGCCGTACCTTTGTGGGCCCATTTCTGGGTTCTCTTTTCTGTTCCACTGAACATCTGTTTCAATGCATATGCTTTTGTGCCTGTACCATAGTGTCTTGATGATCACAGCTTTGTGATAGAGCTTGAAGCCCAGAATCGTGACGCCTCCGGCCTTGGTTTTCTTTTTCAACATTACTTGGGCTATGTGGGGTCTTTCCTGATGGATACAAATTGGCAAGGAGGAAGCCAAATTTTTACTCTTTTCTGCCAACATGATACCCTATGAGAAAACCCTAAAGACCACCAAAAGACTGCTAGAACTGATACATGAATTCAACAAAATTTCAGGACATAAGATCAACACGCAGAAATCTGTTGCATTTCTATAAACCAATAATGAAGCATCAGAAAGAGAAACCAAGTAATTGATCCCATTTATAGTTGCATTAAAACCCATAAAATACCTAGGAATAAACCTAACCAAGGAGGTAAAAGATCTATATGCTAAAAACTATAGAAAACTTATGAAAGAAATTGAAGAAGACACAAAGAAATGGAAAAGCATCCACACTCATGAATTGTAAGAATAAACATTGTTAAAATGTCCGTACTACCCAAAGCAATCTACACATTTGGTGCAATCCCAGTCAAAGTAAACACTAGCATTCTTCACGGAGCTAGAATAAACAATTCTGCAAAACCTCTTAATAAGGTCCAAACAGCAGTAGATCAAAGGGGAGAAGGAATTATTAAATCAGTACAAAATCTAAAAAATTATGGCTTTATAGGATGAATTACTTTTTTCTTTAAGTTGATCTCTACATAACACTGGACCCTCCAAACATTGGGCATATTCAGAATGATGAAATCACTGTATCTTTCATATAATATTTATACTAACTATAGATGAGAAGACAAGTGTGATCATTCTTCTACAAGAAAGCCAAAGACTCTTAATGCCACCAAAGGCGGGGGAGGGAAGGTTGTGTAGTAAAGAGCTAACCATACCCAGAAAGGGCTTGCCTTTGCCCTGGGCTCCTGGAAGGTCATCTCTAAGCCCCTGGAATGTCCTATCTGATAGGACTATCTCTGTTACCTGGGGCATTGGCCACACTAACAGTCTAAGTATAACTTATCCTGGGGGCTGTGGGCCATGTGGTATCGGCTCAAGTTCAACCTTGAACACCAAGGTTCTTTCTGAATACCAAGTTTCAGAAAGCTTTCCTCACTGGCAAATTCCATGTGTGCTGTCACATGTCATTGCCAGGAGAAGCCAGCCCTGCCCACAATTCCATGGGACAGGACAGCAGGAAGTCCTATGCGTGGGAGTGTCCCGGTCACTGCCCCCAGGCCACTCCTCGGTTGGCTGATTTTAATCTCTATCTCTTTGCTATAACAAACCACAACTGTGAGTATAACAGCTTTCAATGTAAATTTTAGCGAATTCTCAGTCCTGACTGCTGCCTTGGGAGGATCCAGAACTTACAGCTGGTGTCAGAACTGAGGGAAGGGCAGTCACGTCTGCACGGTACTGACTGCAGAAATATGCACAATCATTTACGGAGAATTCATACCAAAATACATGAAAGCTGAATGCAATTCTGAGAAACAATTAGACAAATCCAAAATGTGGAATAGTTAATGAAAACAGCTAGACCGAACTTTTAATTATGTCAACAATCTGAAATCAGGTACCAAAACAGTGGAAAGAAATCTTCTAAAGAGCTCATATACTATTTAGTGAAAGAGAGAAAACGCTTCTCCTAACCATGGAACAAAAGTCTTTCGTTTCAGACACTTTAGGCCAACGTAAGTGACATGTCCAACCGTGCACCACTGAGGTATGACAATGGGTTGCGGGTATTGCCTGACGTGAACCTGGGTTTGGATGCAGTCCTGTCAGAGTTGATGGGGCTGCTCTGGTTTCCTGGTCTATTCAGAGACCACTCCCGAACTGAGGATGGAGTGTTTCCCTACCACATAGGTTCTATGCAAGAAAAGAAGTAACAACACTATCCAAGGCATACCCATACTTTGTCTGGATTTTGGGTTCAAACACAACAAAACAGTAATTTAGTCCCCCTTCTCCTGAAACTCAAGTTGGACTACAAGCATGGAGATATGTATAGAATTTGGACTCCAACTGTAGAGACCTAATTTTGTTTTCATATAGCTTCTCATAAACCAAATATCCTTTAGAGATGACTGACAAATAGTAGCTACTTGTAAACCACTAATTAGCACTGCTTGGAGTATCACTTTCCAATGTTTTATAAGCACTGCTGCCTGAGATATTGCCGATACAGACGGGAAATATCTCCAGCCATTAGTCCCGTGCTTCACCATGAAAGATGCCCGCCTGTCCAACCACCGGTGGTCAAGAGCAAGATTCAGATTTGTTTTTAATTTCTAGATCCAATCTAAGCAATTGGAAACATCTCATTTACTTTCTGGTACCCATTTTTTTTTTTTTTTTTTTACAGTTCTACTTCCTTGAATTTTTCTTTCTATTTTATTCTGTTATTTTTAGAATCACAGAATTGAAGTTTCAGAGGTCATTTCAGTGGCCATCATCAATCAGGACGTGGACAACACATAAGTCAAGCCAGTTACATACCCTTCTGCGGACGCTGGCGGTGAAAGGGCAGCCCTCTCCTAGAGCAGGGATGAGAGGCACTTCTGAGAGCAAGGATGGACTCTGCTCTCTGCCAGGCTGGGTTTGACCAGGGAGGCTACAAGTCAGCATATACCTCCCTGTTAGTTGTGACCTGGCCATGACTTTCTCCGGAGTTACCAACCCATCTTGATAATTGCTGTTTTTTCTTGACTTCTTTTTCGTGCTACATAGAGCTCCAAGGTTAATTGATTTGTCTGTATCTCTTAAGTCATGGAGACATCCTATTGCTAGAGACTTTCCTAGAGTTCCAAGTACATATCTGTATCTTTTCTTAAGCTGTATTCTGCTTTAGTCCTTCCTTTTGTCCAAGTAAATGAATATGTGAATTAAAAATCAGTTTAAACAGACAAAAAGTACAAAATTGTTTTCTTTAGGAAAAATTCTATTGAAATCCTTCTAAGATTACATGCTATTAGCAGCTCAAGACCCACCTGTGCCAGGCTTCTGACTGTTGAGTTCTTTGCTCAGCGATGTCTTGTCTCTTGAGGTCCAGCCGTACTCGTCTTCTTGGTGATGTGATGTGGTGTCATTCACATTCCAAAGGCTCCTTATTTCTGTATAACCTGCAAAACATTTTCTTTAGACATTATTCTCAAAATTCACATTGTAAAGCTACATGGCCCAGAAAATAGATCTGAGGCCTGATGTGACCCGTGTGTCATCACATACATGACACAGCCGAACTTGTTATGGACACTAAGATGACCTTGGGTTCTAAAAATCATAGGATTTGAAAAATAACAGAAGAAAGTAAACATGATTCAAGAGAGTAAAACTTTAAAAAAGCTTGAAAGCGAGTTAAATAAATGAGATGTTTCTAATATGTTAGATTGGATCTAGAAATTAAAAGCACATCTGAACAAAAGTAATATTAAAAAGAAAAGTGAAATCAAGAAAGAAAGAAATCACTTAAAAAAAAAAAGCAGGAATATTGCAATTTCAGTGAGTCCAATACTTCGGTGAGGCCATCCCATGAAAGAATCTACCCATGATTAGCACATGAATATAAGGTTTTAAACAAGTGCATCTAGGACTGTAGTGAGGAGTGTTGTGGTTAAGGTGCTGAAGACAGAAATGACAGTGTTTCTTGCCAGCAACACACATGCCAATAGCTTTTTAAGAATCTACGGTATTTACTTCATAGTATAATACGAAATTAAAATGTAATTGCCATTGGGGCACCTGGGTGGCCGACTTCAGCTCAGATCATGATCTCACAGCTCGTGGGTTCGAGCCCTGCATCTGGATCTGCGCTGACAGCTCAGAGCCTGGAGCCTGTTTCAGATTCTGTGTCTCCCTCTCTCTCTACCCCTCCCCTGCTCATGCTCTGTTTCTCTCTGTCTCTCAAAAATAAATAAATGTTAAAAAATGTTTAAAAAATTCAATGGGCGTTAATTTGAAGCATTTTGTTAGAAAAGAAATTCTGACTTTGGTCATAGAGGTTTGGGTAATTTTGTCTCCGATTAGCCTAGAAAATACTGGCTTTATTTTTTAATTACTGAGAATAGGCTTATTTTTCTTTGTTCTGATAAAGGAACAAAATCAACAGGATCGAGCCTTAAAATACTGTCTGAAATTTAATACTAGGACTAAATACACAGACTGAAATAAGAAATCATAAAAGTGGCCCATTTTCTTTTATTGGTGGATTATATATTCCCTATAAATTCTCAAAAGACAAGTAAATACCAATTTGTAATCGCTCATAGCTACAGAATGGAAAACTGGTCATAAAAGAGAATGAGCAGAGATATGTAGCGTTTCCACGGGAACACTGAACAGAAGGAACAATGGGAGCAAAATCCATCCTGGAAAAGGCTTCCTAACCTGACTGTCTAGGTGAACATAAAACAGTGCCTTCTGCATCTGACAAACCTCAGTATCAATATTCACCACACAGTAGGCTGTCAGTCATTGATTACTTACATGACACAAAATACAAAATATGAGAATCATTTCAATCTTTATGGGAAAGAATCAATTTTACCTGTAATCTGCTCAATTCTCTCACTGATGTTCAATAACAACGTATCCTTTTAAATGGTATTTAATTTAGCCTTAATTTATGGACTGGAGAATGATGCTGGGAAAACTGAATTCAATAAGAACCCATCTTGCTTTCCCAGTCTTCATCCTTTCAAAGATGGTTACAGCACTGATCACTTTAGAGTTTTTGACTTTATTTGTTCATGTAACTTATGTAATAAGGACTACTAGAAATCAAAGAATTAGTATCATCTGTTTTGAAAGCCATATCAGGTTTCTGGTTGAAGGAGGGGGCATGAAGTGATCATGGGAACGATCACTAAATGGATCCATTAACAATGCATGTATCTAAAGATGTTGGGAGGCATCCGGCCAAGAGAAACAAGTGGAGAGTTGGAGCTCGGAAAATAAACTTGGAAGAAGAACGGAAAGACGTGGCTTTGCAGTGCAGGCTCTGTGCTCAGCCTCTGTAGCTGTAAGTGCAGAAAAATGGTGGGAGAGAGCACAGCCCCATTAGTGAGGGGTGCCAGGCAGGAGCACTCGGGGCTGGAAGTGAAGCTAGTAAATGGCTGATTCAGAGCAGCATGAGAGCCACAGGAAGAAAAGAATCTACAGCGAGTTAATGGCCCCCAAAGATTAAGAGGAAACATTGCACTCAGTAAATAAAAATAGGATAGTAAGAATAAGGGAAAATCAAGACACGTGGAAGACGCCATGGGACCTGGGAACCAGGGAATGAAATTGATGGTTCAAAGGGTGTGCTGACAAAATCACGGCGGTTTCTCTGAATTAGTATGAAAGAAGAAGAGAAGTATTTGAAAATAGATGTATATAATAGAATAGGAGTATTAAGCAAGTACGTCCAGAGCCCTACTTACCTGTGCCTCTGTGTGCATACATGTGGATGTGTGTGGGCACAGAGACGGACACGAATGTACTAAGAAAATATATGAGAAAAACTGCTGAATGGAAAAATTAAAAACCACCCCATTAAAACCATACACGGGGGGCGCCTGGATGGCTTAGTCGGTTGGGCGTCCGACTTTCGTTCATGTCATGATCTCGCGGTTCGTGGGTTCGAGCCCCGCGTTGGGCTCTGTGCTGACTGCCAGCTCAGAGCCTGGAGCCTGTTTCAGTCTGTGACTCCCTCTCTCTCTGACCCTCCCCCGCTCACGCTGTCTCTCTCTCTCTCCTAGAAATAAATTAAAAAAAAAACAAAAAAAAAACAACAACCAAAAAACAACTATACACGGTCCCCAGAAAAATGAATGCGATGGTGTAAGCAGAGGTGTGCTTTTGTGAAATCTGAAAACACTAAGGCTGAAAAGACTCTAAGAGATTATAGAAAGAAAAATACATTTTTCTGTAAAGATACACAATTCAAAACACGTTCTTATCAATGTACAAGTCAATGCACAATAGAAAGGAAATAACTGATTCCTCTCATGCCTCAAAAATACTGGTGGCCAAGAATACAATGAAATATGCCCTTCACATTGGGAAAGAAAATTATTTTCATCCTGGAAGTCCATGCTCATCAGATCGGAAGACTGAGAAGAAAATCAAGATCTCTTCCGACATGCAGTGACTCAAAATCCTAACCCCTTGTACACCCTTTCTTTCAGGGCCCGGTTAGCTTTCACCGGGTGAAATCCCCCTTCCACTGTATACAGCTCTCCTTGGTAATCTCCAAAGTCTGTTTCCTCTCATCACTCGCCTGTGTCTCACCCAACCCCATTCCATGTGGCCTTCCTCTCTGGGTTTGCTCCCTGTGCAACACCCATAGTTTCTACTTCTCAGAGTATCGCTTTGTTTTGAAACAGATTGCCGTTTCACAGGCCTGTCCCAAACTTTTCCATGGCTTCTTACTGCACTCAGGAGGTAATCAACAGTTAACACAGCATGATGCACTGGCATCGTAGCTGGGGCTAAGCTTTTTTAGAAGTGGAATCAAGTTCTCCAAAATCACCTGAATCCTATAGTTGCAAACATGATGTCCTATTTTTCTTTTACTATTTTTCTGGGGGGCACATAAAGGTCTTTCTTTTTGCACAATCATATCCATGTTCCTTACTCTGCCTGATGTATCGCTCTCTCAATTTTTATTCAGTCGAAGTCTTGCTCATTCAAAGTTCCTGTCTTCCACTGTACTGGACTTTTCAGTAAAGCACTAATTGTGCCTACTTTTGACAGGAGCATGCAGAATATCACCTGATGAAAACAGTGCTGAAGGAAAGGTGGCTGAAGAAATAAACCATCTGCTCTATTTGAGATCAGCCTTGCTCTCTTTGAAGAACATGAGGGCATGTGCTTTTATATGAATTGAAAACCAAACCATTTTGGGAAGGTCAGGGCTAATCTGAACTGCATATTGGCAAGATTCAAAACAGTCAAATGGTGTATAAACTTTCCTTCCTTTTTTTTATCATTTCCCCATTCTCTTTCTTTTCTTTCTTTTGGTAGTTTCTGGGCGTTTTTGAAATTAGTCATGACGCATAGATTTGGCACTACCTCTGATGACTTAGGCTGCCATGTTTATCGGAGCTCTTCAGAGAAACAGAAACAACAGGAGGTGTATATTTGTAAAAAAATATCTGTTTTGAGGAATTTAAGGCTCACGTGATTGTGGAGTCTTGGTGAGCCCCAAATCTGCTGAGTCTCCAGACAAAGCTACAATTTGGAGTCCTAAGGCAGTGTGCTGGAGAATCAAGAACAGCCGATTTTGCTTTACTCCAAGTCCACCACTTTAAATGAAAATCTCACCCAAAAACACCCTCAAAGAAACACGTGAAACAATGTTTTCCAGATAACGGGGCATTGAGGCCTAGCCAATTTGACGTATAGCACCCTTCTCATGATCAGTACCGCCAAACCACTGAAGCACAAGCTGCAGACATCACAGCGCTTCAACCTCAAAGACCGGGTCATCAACCTCCTGAGAACAAAGCCTTACAGTGTCGTTATCAAATTCAGAAAACAGATGGTGACACAGTACTAGTGCGAAATGAAGGATTGCATTCTTATTTCGTTAATTGTTCTATAGAAGTTCTTTCCCAGCATTTTGTTCAAGTCAACGTGCAGTCAGGTATCACCTGTGTCATTAAGCCACCACGTCTCTCTAGTCTTTTCCTGAAACAACAACTCCGTTTTTGTCTCTTATGACATTCACGTCGCTCGAGGTGTATTTTCAAGTTGTCCCCAGATTAGTGGATTTCTGATTGCTTCCCTCTGACTTGGCTCAGGGGACGCTTCTTCGGTGGCAGTGATGCTCCCTGAATGCCCCACAGTCCCATTCGTACGTGGGATGTTAGCTTTAGGCTCTAGTGGTATCTGCAGGTTTTCTCCAGCACAGTTACCATTTCCCGGTGGCATGAATAAGCAACCTCTGGGGAGATATCTTGAGGCTCTTTGATTATCCTGTTCCCAATGAATTTTACCAAATGGTTTTAGCCTTCGTTGATTACTCTTGCCTGGGTCAATTACTACTACTGTGGCTGCTAAGTGGCAACACTACTACCTCCATCCTTCCTTCAGCATTTATTAGCTGGGACCTCGCCATCTCCGCCTTCTGAAGATTTTAATAAAATTAAATTATAAGATAATTTATAAAACTTAAACAGTTTTATAAATATTAAGCTATGGCCAAAACAGGACAGGCAGTAGATATATGTCTGGTATATAGTATGTTGTGTGGACCCCAGACAGAGAAAACCACCTACATTTAGTCCTGGTTCTACTGATAGAGAGATGACATGCAGGAGATGTGTTAGTTAGGAAAATCACTCACATCTCTCAGTTTTAGTATTTGTACCTATCCAATCAGTGTTTTGGACTATTTAATTTTAAAGCTTCCTTTTAATTTTAATAGTCCATAGCTCTTGGAAATAAAACTCAGTCTTTGTGTGGCTTAAAGGATCCATAAGAGAGGAAACTCCCCCTTCTCAGTCTTAATAACAGCCAGCTTGATTAACTGCAATTAGCCAGAAACTGGCAAAGAATTCCTAACCCCGTTAAACTTATTTTGGTTCTCATTAAACTTTTAAATTCACTTACTTTCCTGTTCCCTTGTCTATTTGAAGCTTATTTTCATCAGTGTTTCTCTCTGGCAACCATATTTGGAAAATGTGCAGATTGAGCACCAGTGTGGGAGGAATTACACAGCTAAAAAACATTCCATGAAATGATCACGGGTATTTCAGTTTGCTTCAGGATTAATTATAGCCTTACAATTCCCACATCAAAGCAGTCTGTGGGTTAGAAGGTTGGGCTGAGAGAGCTGTCATCCCAGCAAAGACATTCAAGGGGAGTGATTTATTCAAACAAAATCTGCACCAATTTCAACCTAAACTTTTTAAAAAGCCATATAAGCATTAAGAAAAATGGCCCTAGATATGTTCATAGCGAATTCTGCCCTATAAATTCTAAAACTATGAGAAAAATGTGGTTGAAAGCTGAAGGCTGACAAAATGTATAACCTTAGGAACCATGTAGGAATGGTAATTTTAACAGAGTTACTAATACTTAAGAAGAATGTAGAGGGCAGAATGAAAAATCATTCTGCAGATAACATGGGGAATATAAAATAGTTAAGCATATATCAAAAGTTTAAAGTTTCAATTTCATAAACACAAATATATTTGGTTGTTCCTCTTGATATTGTTTGGAGAATGAATTACATATATGATAGGACAATTTGTTATTTTCATGCCTTGTCATTCTTAAACTGTAAATTTTAAATTTTAATGTATTAAAGAAGGTTAAAATTCCACTGTGATTTTCCTAGAAATCAAATATTTAAAAAACACATGATATATGGTCACTTTATCTATATCTATCATCTGTTTGGTATGTATATGCATATATGTACACAAATATATCTTTGTAAATATATGAGCATAATAGACCATTTTTATTGAGTGCTTCCTTGGAAAGAGGTGCTAAGTACTTCACACGAACGATGACTTTATATAAATTACATCACTTAATCTTTTAAATAATTCTGAGATATCTACTACCATTGTCCCATTTTGCAGTCAAGGAAATCAAGTCAAAAGTGATTAAGTAAGTTGTCCAGAACCAGACTGTTAATAAATGGTAGACCCTACTGGAGACACAGATCATATGCAGCAAGTACTGTGTTTTTGCAGCTAACCCTTCAACAACACAGGGGTTGGGGGGTGCCCGTCTCTCACACAGTTGAAAAGCCATGTGTAACTTTCAACTCTCGAGAAACTTAAAATTCTAACAGCCCACTGTTGACCCGGAAGCCTCACCGATAACATAGTTGACTAACACATATTTTGTAGGTCATAAGCATTATATACTGTATTCTTAACAACAAAGTAAGCTAGAGAAAAGAAAATGTTAGTAAGAAAGTCATAAGGGAGAGAAAATGTATTTACAGTACTGTACTATGTTTATTTAAAAAATCAGCATTGTAACTGGTCCTGTGCAGTTCAAACCCATGTTGTTGAAGGACCAACTGTTTTCTTAAAATTTATTTAATCAAATGACTTGATATGGATGCATTTCACTTTTTCTTCCAAGGCATGTTTACTACACACACACACACACACACACACACATACACACACAATTTGCATGTTTGTATATTTACATATATGTATCTATACTGTAGATATGTATTTACACTGACAAAAAGCGCTGTGTACAAATCCATGTCCCATCTGGTTTTCAACACTACGAGGAGCGCCTGACCATGTGGGCTGTTCTGTTTTGGGCTCTGACGGGCTGCGGCTGCATTCTCTGGTGAAACATTGTTCTTTTGGTCATTAGTAACCTTCAGGGCCTCTGAGGCCCAAGACTATGGGGGTGGGAAGCGAAATTCTCCCTAGAGGTCCGTTAATGTAACTGGGTGAGGGGCTGTGCTTACTCCACCCCATGCTTCCCAGGTCTTACAGTTGTGTTGACTGCATGATACATTGGCTGTGAGCTTGAGAGTCAAACAGAATTCTTTGGGATTGAAACCCAAACTCAGGGGAATTGCCTCCTGGCTCTGAGCCTTCCACATGCGCTTCATCATTCTATCAGCTGTTTGAGGACAATGAGGCAGCTGGCAACGCCAGCCAATGCCATGGGTGTTAGCCCCCTGCCTCCTTCCTCTGCTATAAAGTGAAGCGGGGGTGATTGGGTGGCTTGGTCGGTTTGGCGTCCGACTTTGGCTCAGGTCATGATCTCATGTCATGTGAGTTAGAGCCCCAAGTCGCGCTCTGTGCTGATAGCTCAGAGCCTGTAGCCTGCTTTGGATTCTGTGTCTCCCTCTCTCTCTGCCCCTTCCCTGCTCATGCTCTCTGTCTCTTTCAAAAATAAATAAGCATAAAAAAATTTTAAATGAGGTGTTTGTTGGTAGTGATTAACAAGACATTCTGAAAATCTATGAATGATGATTCTAGAAGGAGTGTTATGGCGAGTGAAGGAAAATTATTGTAAACTAAAGTTTCCCTCTTCATTATGAAGAGTCCAGCATAATCAACTTGTCAGAGTAGATGGCTGGCCTGTCATGGAATGGTGTAAGAGAATGGCACTCAGAATGGGTCTCGCCTGGGGGCGCCTGGGTGGCTTAGTCGGTTAAGCGTCAGACTTTCGCTTAGGTCATGATCTCGCAGTTCGTGGGTTCGAGCCCCGCGTCTGGCTCTGTGCTGACTGCCAGCTCAGAGCCTGGAGCCTATTTCAGAGTCTGTGACTCCCTCTCTCTCTGACCCTCCCCAGCTCACGCTGTCTCTCTCTCTCTCTACACTAGAAATAAATTAAAAAAAAAATACTAAAAAAAAAAAAAGAATGGGTCTTGCCTTTAAAACTCATCAACCTTGGTGAATAAAACTGAATAAATTTATGGCCATTCTTTTAGAAATTGATATAAGTAACTCAATTGCTTCTCTATTTTGTACGCTTCCCTCTCTCTCCCTCCTCCCCCTCACCGTCCCTCTTTTTTTCATTTAATTGTCAAAGCACTTCTCTGAAAGCTATCTAACCTTGTCAGAACGCTTCCACAGCAATTTAAGGATTAGCAGGAAAATCAGAGCTTCTGGATATTTTTTTTTTTAATGCTTATTTATTTTTGAGAGAGAGACAGAGTGTGAGTGGGGGAGGGGTAGAGAGAGGGAGACAGAATCTGAAGCAGGCCCCAAGTTCCCAGCTGTCAGCAAAGAGCTCGATTCAGGGCCTGAACACACAAACCACAGAATCATGATCTGATCTGAAGTCGGATGCTTAACCGATGGAGCCACCCAGGGGCCCCTGAGCTCCTGGATCCTTGATCTGGTCATGGTGGCACCAGATTTATTAGTCCAGTCTCCCCCAGGAGTTATGAAACGTGCAGTAGGTTGGAGAAGTAGAAATCCAGGAAGGAAGATTTGAGGACAATCAAGGTGGACGACACCCCTCCCTGTTATTTAGAGCTTTTGATCGCCAGAGACCTAATTTTATGTCGCAATTAAAAAGACTTGAAGAATACCTCATCAAACAAGCATGCACAAATGAAAGCAGGGCGAAGCCATTTGGGTACAGTTAATTTTTAATTATACTCTCTCTCTGCTCTGACTGTATTTACTGCCAGACAGCTGTAAGGGTAGAATCCACCAGAGGGTAAATCACCGGTTCCGTGTGAACAGGAACATCGTTATAGTACATGGTTCAGAAATAGAATACAAGTGAAACACACAATTCAGAACAGCTTGTTTTTGCCTCCTGAAATGTCGCAGTAATACAATCCCATCTCGACAAAGCCAGGGTGCACAGAAACGTGCTGACGCCGTGGCTCTCAAATTTCCCTCCCTTCTGCTTCAGGAAAGGTCCGGTTCCAATCAAAAGAAAGCCTCAGTGCCTGCATTTATAAGGAAATGACACCAATTAGAAAAACAATCTAAGACTGCCTTTATGTTCAGTTCAAGAACCGTCCTTTATCATTTAACCATCCATTATCCCTTAAGAAATAAAAGGGAAATTGGTGCTTTTATGTGAGCTGAGATAGATTCCAAATCCTTCACATGCTCAAGGTTTTGCTGCTTTGCGCCCCAATGCCACAGTCCTGCCCGGGAACCCTACCGATCTGTGACGGCTATCGAGGCACACCAGGCTGGCTTCATCCTTCTGACATGATATCTCCTGAGGTGAGCAAACCCAGGGTTTGTCAAAAATGCTATCATACATTTGAGCGTGCTGACTCCTATGCAGTGAGAAATGGGACCACAGATAGTTTTCGGATCTATCGATCCTGGATAAAATTATACGTAAGAATAAAAGCAAGAGAACGACGGCTATGGTCACTTCAAATCCTCTGAAAATACAGATACCAGGATATAGCTTTTGGAATTACATGAGTTCTCAGATACAAACGAAAAGAACTACAGTCAGTTCCCAATAACATGGAAATAGGCCAAGCATGCACATTCCTTGGGAGATGAGTTGATGCACTGATTAAGTGTTCATGTTTAAGCACAGCCACATTGTAAGATTCTTACTGTATTTGTACAGTGTTATATCTTATTGATCAAAGATAAAACAATTTTTTCAGATTCTCAAAGACATACAGAAAATCATAATCATCACTTTTAATATAAAAATGAACCCAGCACACCTCACCTCTCAGATAAGCCTCAGGAGAAGTGCCTACATGAAAGGTATGATTCCCTCCCCACCCCTCACGTTCACATTGTTTTGTTTTGTTTTTTCCATTCTGGGGTAGCTTTGCTGCTTGGGAGAACTGTCACAGGGTATGTTTTATGTTTTATTTTAAGTTATATTTAGACTTGTTTTTACGACAAATCTGTAACATGAGTACTGAGCATTATATTGGTGAATGCAAGTAACTTTTACTACCATAATGGTGTTAACCTTTCCGTTTATTTTTTAATTATTATTTTAAAGATGGGGGAGAGGAAGGGCGCCTGGGTGGCTTAGTCGGTTAAGCGTCCGACTTTCGCTTGGGTCGTGATCTCGCGGTTCGTGGGTTCGAGCCCCGCGTCGGGCTCTGTGCTGACTGCCAGCTCAGAGCCTGGAGCCTGTTTCAGAGTCTGTGTCTCCCTCTCTCTGTGACCCTCCCCTGCTCACGCTGTCTCTCTCTCTCTCTCCTAGAAATAAATAAAACGTTAAAAAAAAAGAAAAAGATTTTAAAGATGGGGGAGAGGAGATGGACAGAGAAAGAGAGATTGAGAGAGAGAGAGAGAGAGAGAGAGAGAGAGAGAGAGAGAATCTCAAGCAGGCTCCATAGCCAGCACAGAGCTGGACATGGGCCTCGACTCCATGACCCCGGAATCATGACCTGAGTGAAGTGAAGAATTCGATCCTCAACTGAGCCACCCAGGCACCCCAACTTGTTTTTGTTTAACCCTATGTGATGTGTACCTAACTCCCCAGACTGTGTATTTATTAGGAGAGCTTTTGAGTGTTTCCTGTGAGACTGTTAGATACAGGGACCATTTGGTACATGTGTTTCTAATTGACTCACACTTAGCTCATTGGAGTCTGGTTTGGGGGAGGAAATGTGATGTCCAAGGAGTCACTGGGAGGCACTTTTCTTGGAAAAAGGAAGTCATTTTCCTTTATTTTATAGTTTACAAACTGACTTCTAAAGATTGGCATTTATTTCTCATGTATGAAATCATAAAGTTCAAGTATGTTCTAAATTTGGCAAGGCGCTCTTCCGTTTCTGAGAGGATGATGTCAGGGATGGGGCTGTGAGGCGAAGGAACCGCACACACTCTGGGCCAAGGAAGCAGAGCCTGCATTTCCAGGATTCCTTTCTCTCCAAACTCCCGTCGATTGAGGCCAAATCCCTTGTGTACCGACACAGTCAACTCACGATGTCCTGGTTCCCAGTAAGTCTCCAACAACGTTATAGCCTCCAGATCAAATCTGTTTAATGGTTTAGAAATTCACTTACTTTTTTTTCTAAAGGTGGTATTGGTCCATGGAACCCTTCCAACCTTCGGTACATAGTTATGTATAAATTCTGATAGTTCCATTTTAGAAAATAAGTCATGTGTTCTTCTCAGTATTATTGGAGAACACCTGTGTTAGCTGCAGCGTAAAGTTCAAAGCCGTCAGCGCCACAGACCTTGGTTCTTCCTGCTTTTTTGGGCTCTGTGATCTTGTACAAAATACTTAATCTCTGTTTCAGTTTCTGTCTCTGTACAGTGGGGGTGTTAATGCTCACCTGCAATTTTGGCAAAAAATGAATAAATAAAGGAGATCATGCCTGGAAAAAAAAAACCAAGTAACAGTGAGTGGGGTACTAGTGACTTAACAAATGCTAATTTCCTTCCTTCTTAGCAGGAAATCTCTCCAACCTTATTGATAGCCAGTCCATACAATGAGTTCTGTTGGGCAACAAAACCCCGCTTTCAATCACGTTTCCGGGAGTGAAATTCCTATGGCAACTGAGATTTATTATCTTCTTGGAGAATTTAGAGTGTTTGATGCAGAGTGAAACTACATTTTGAACCGGAATTTAAACGTATTTAATTAAAATTTGTAATCATTCAAGATAGACTTTTTGACCTCCTTACAAAGAAGAGAAAAACTGGAGTGTTTCTAGCCAACTCTTGTTGGCATTTCTTTCTCGGCACTTCTTTCATCACTGCCATGTCTTCCGAGCGTCTCATCAGCTCTGACAACATGGCCCGGGTCTGTGTGCTAATCCACCAGAGCGCTGAGAAGGAACACCACTGTGTGGACACTCAACCCACGACATATTGTCTATTAGAACGAAGGCAAGAGTAAAAAAAAAATATGTATGTGTGTGTGTGTGTGTCCATAACCTTACAAAGTCTTTAAAATCCATCTCCAAAGCTTAAATTTTAAAAATGTCCTTCATTTATTATTTCATCCAAGCATGTTAACAGTCTATGCAATATTTTATTATGTTGAAGTCGCAGTGGAATTAGGCAAATGTTTGGAGTCCATAAAACCAGGTAATTTATCCCAAGTACATGTGATTGTATCTGATGAGGGAGCGTAAGGAAAGCTGATAGTAAAGCACAAGCTAATGACACCCCCACCCGAGGTGGGATATGTGTGACATTCGTCAGGCACTCCCTGCTGCATAAGAACAGACAGAAAACAAATGGTTAACTGATATGCAGGGCAGGGTCTCCATCAGTTTACAAATGTCTTAATAAGTTACAAGAAAAAGGCAATTTTATCAATAGCCTCATCTCCAAAAACCCAGAGACTCAGTTTCCCCGAGCCCCAACATCACCATCCCCTCCACAGTGAGGTGAGGAACAAAGGCCAGAAGGGAATGGCAAGTAGAATTAAATTTCCTTAACCTGCAGCCCATTGACCAGGCAGAGTAAAACGTTCTTCCAGGAACTCCCTACTGTTTTAATATTAATGCTCTGCTAGAGAAAACATACCCTAAGTTTGAAAGCGGCGTGGCCTCCAGTATCTTAGGAGTCCTCTTTAGCATATAAATCCTTCTGGAGGCCTCCATTTTGCCTTTACTTCCCCCAGTTCCACAGTATATAACGGTCACTCTGCACAACCCCAGGGCAGCCCTTCCTGCCCACAGGTCCCATCGCAGTGCTTTAACAAAATCACCTCTGTTTTGTGCCAATGACATGTCAAGAAGTCTTCCTTGGCCAGCAGCTCTGGATCCCCATCACTCCAAAGCCCCATCACTGTCCGTTCTCACCTGCTCTCTGATGGAGACCATCATCAAGGTGCTGCTCCGACCTTGCTTGGACCCTACTGCTGCACCACACAGCCCCCTGCAACGCAGGGACGGCTTTCCGCACCGCACCTGCTCAAGCACTGCATCCCTGTCTTCCTATGACTAGGACCTTTTTTTAAAAAAAATTTTTTTTAATGTTTTTTAAAAAAATTTATTTCTGAGAGATAGGGACAGTGTGAGAAGGGGAGGGTCAGAGACAGAGGGAGACACAGAATCTGAAGACAGGCTCCAGGCTCTGAGCTGTCAGCACAGAGCCCGACGTGGGGCTGGAACCCACGAACTGTGAGATCATGACCTGAGCTGAAGTTGGACGCTTAACCAACTGAGCCACCCAGGCGCCTCATGACTATGACCTTTTGAGATGACCATACCTTGCTCTTTACAATCAAGGTGACTTCAGAAGAGTCCCTTTGATTCCCTTCCCTCTAGCCTCTGACCTAGGAAATATCTAAGAAATATGTGTGCTTGGAGAAAGCAGCATGGCCCAGGGATAAAGAGCATGGCTTTGACTGGGCAAAGCTAAACTGAGATCCACCCCCTTATTAGCTGTGTGACCTTGCATGAGTTTTCTGAATTTTCTGAAGCGTGCTTTACTTGTCTGTTAAGATGACAAAGTTGGCCTACACCCTGCCAAGGGTGCCCATGAGCCTAACATTTTACAGATTACTTGAGGTTGTTTCTCATTCAGGTTTTCCTCTCAGTTCTTGCCTCTTACTTCATGAGTGGTATTCATTAAAAATCTTTTTTATTTGTAGCTAATAGTATTCAGCCTTATAAATGAATGAATAATCCAGTGGAGAAAGCGGTCTGTCCATACAACCTGGAGAAGGCCTAGACACAGACCGTGCAAACTTAACATTCTGTTGAGTGAATTTTCCAGCATGTTTCTACTTGTGCTGGGGTGGGGGGTGGGGAAAACCATAACTGCTACCCACACAGCAGAGAATTATCTCCAGCAACACTTACTTGAGTTTTTTTACTCAAACAGGAAGCTCGAGAATTATTGAATACTCAGTGAGCAAATTTACAATCTAGTTAACAAGTAATTATATATATAAGAATATACAGAGGGATTCTGGTATTAATTTCCACTTTTTCTTCAGTAGGTCATTGATTGTGGTACGTGATATAAAGTGAATGTTAGTGCCCCCTAAATTTATATGTTGAAGCCTTAACCCCCACGTGATGGTGTGGGGTAGCAGGAACCTTGAGAGGCGATGAGGTCATGGTTGTGGGGCCCTCATGATTAGATTAGTGCTCCTGTAAGAACAGACATAAGAGAGATGATCTCTCTCCACCAGGTGAGGACACAGCAAGAAGCATTTTCTGCAAACTAGGAAGTGGGTTCTCGCCAGATGCTGCTTTGATCTTGGACTTCCAGTCTCCAGACCTGTGAGAAGTAAATACACATTGTTTAACCGCCCAGTCCGTGGTCTTCTGTTACAGCAGCCTGCATGGACTAAGTCAGCACACGTAGGCAAGAGTAGTTAAAAAATAATCACCTTTGCGGTCTAGTTTGGGTTTCTATTTGTATGTTTTCCAATTATATGTGTACATGTCTGCGCGTTCCATATTCCCAGACCCTCCTGGCCAGTGCTGGGATATCATCTTGTGTTGAGCCTTATTAGTATTATTGCTGAATTTTTGCTTTTCAGTTGTCTGAGTTCACTTTCAGCCCATTCCCTCATGATCGTAGTTTGGAGGAAGAAATATTAATCAAATTTTCTTGGCCAAACAACTTGTTTATTCATTAGCTTCTCTTCTCTTCAAGTTGCTTCTGTCAGCTCTCCTTTGCTACATCCTCATGTAGCTTGCCTGTAGTGTGGACGGGGAGATGGAGAAGAACTGAAATGGTGTGCACCCGTTTTCACCACGACTGTTTTCTCAATAGCTAAGGAAAGCTGGCAAACACATACATGGTTTAGAGCAAGATTCTTCAACCTTGCACTACTGACACTTTGGGTCAGGTGATTCTTTGCAGGGGCTGGGGTTGGGGAGGTCGTCCCATGTACCGTAGGGTTTAACAGCATCCTGGACCTCTACCACTAATTGTCTGTAACAGCCCCTCCCCCAGACTGAGAACAGACAAGGTCTCCAGATACTGTCAGCTATCATGTGTGCAGACAAAAACCCACCCCCACCCTCAGCAGAGAACCACTGGTTTAGAGACATTGCCTCTTAGGAAAGAAATTATACTCAGAAAAGACATATTTACATGTAGTTACTTGAATAGCTTGGTATCAAATGGTAAACAAAATAATTTATAATTACTAGTAACTATAATGGCTCACTTGCCTTGAGCACCTGCTATCCCCAACACGCTCTGCCACATTCTGCACACACACAACTTACTTTTATCCTTAAAAGAACACTAAACAGAGGTGCATCTAAATCTAGGCAGGTTGTACAGAGAACTTCAAATTTTGTTGCCTTAAAAGTTATATGACGCATCCACTGGCAGAGCCTCATATGTTTTCCTCCCTTTAGTCACAATCAATTGATCTGTTTCTTTAAAAAAATATTTTCCACCATTGATTTCTAGCAGAATGGGTAGTCATTAAAGGATACTTACCTTAAATTCCTCCTTTGAAATAAATCCTGCCATTTTATTTGATTTTCCTGTGTTCTCATCATTGTTGGGCAATGCGATTAGTTGATTTTCTTTTCTGTGTACGTCAACTTGTGTATTTAAATGTATTCTTGCCATTTAAACTGTCACTTCAGGAAGTAAAATGACAATGGAGTTTGCCTTTGGCCCATGGGGACTGTCAGTAGAATGATGTTACTTTGTTACATAGATTTTCTTCTCCACTGATGAAAATTGATTTTCGGTATGCAGTGCAGGATTTTCAAAAGAGAGAATTGCGCAGTGAAAACAATTACCATTTTATATGTCTCATGACTCATTTTACACTCACAGTCTTCATGTAGTACAGAAGAGGAGAGATTTTTATTTTCATTAAAAAAGTCACATTTATCTAAGAATATTCCTCCAGAATATGGTCATTTTATCAGAAAATCTGTGAGCAACTTGTCCAGCTGAGCGAGTGAGAATTATAACTCACTGTCAAGTCACTGATGCACTGGTAGAGGCTGAAATTAAAACCGTGTCTGAAGACAGATTGACATTCAAGGCCAAGTTTCTACCATCGCCTACAATTGATGATAGAATTTTACCGGACAGGCTCATCTGGACAACTTGAAAAATTATTTCATATCCTGAACTCAAATGATTAATAAGTATTTTATTCCTCTCAATAAATCACGAACTTATTGAAGATAAATGAACAGCCTTCTCTATGTCCAAAGTGCATCAATAAAGAATTCTGTATGTTAAAGAAAAAGTGACTCCCAAGTTATAAATGTTAAACATGCTATTGCATTCCTAAGGGAAGATGCCTTCATCACAGCCCCTGGGTCTCATCGCTCTGCTACAACCACACATAACTGAGGACTAGTTCCAATGGGCTGCATTTCTCGGGCTTCTCAGTCCCTGCCTACAAAGACATAAAATTTGGAACAAACAACAGAAACTGTCAGCCACTGGGTTTCCAGCATCATTTCAACCTATGTGCAAAAGCCAGTGGTGTGCCTGGCAGTTTTCGGTCTTACATAATCCACAGAAGAAAAGACAGTGCTGTGGATGTATTTCTGTTTTGAATGTGACATACGCCAGACAGAGACACATCTTTTAATAGCAAATGAAGTAATAGTGAATAAAGGGCTGGATAGTGTGACAAGCAAGCAACATTGAACAGGAGAGTTGTTAATCAAAAGAACACAATGTCATGAGATCACATAAAGATCTCTAAAAATCCATGGCTGTTATTCTGAACAAATAAAATTTGAAGTGATTATTGGTCAAGAATTCTATACTATTCTGAAAAAGTAATATTTAATAATCTATAATACATTTCACATTTATTTGCATTTCCCACATATCAGAGAGTGTGTGAAGCACCTTCAAACAAATCACTACATAGGACGGTCATGATATTTCATTACTCACCAGTTCTTCATGACTCAGCTAAATAAGGACTCAGAATAATGGATTTTTTTTTTTTTTTTTGGCTTCTCCAGAAATTGCAGTAGAGAACATACAAAGTAAAACCTGGTCTTCATCAAATATATTGAAAGGACAGTGGGAATTTAGTTTTACAAAAGTTCTGAACAATTAAGTGTCACATTTTTATTCAATTAAAAACAATATCATTACACTTTAGGACTACATATGTGCTGTTTACTGTGGCGGTCATTGGGTTTACAGTAATGAAGAAATCAGAAGAGAGCTCTTCTCTGCTTTTATGAAGCGTCTACTCCAGACTGAGAAGACAAGCCTAGACACATTAACAAGGAGGCAAGATGGCCGTCACATAACATGGATGCACTACAATGAAGGGACTCAGTGGGCTGTGAAATTAGTACAAAGTATCCCGAAGGACAAACTCCAGATTTAATATTGTTTCCAGCGGAGCCTCTTGGAAAAGCAAACACATGAACTGAAACTTGACGTAAGATGCGGAGCTGGGCATGTGAACGTTCCAGATAGAAGGAACAGAAAGTACAAAGGCCCTAAAGCAGAAAATTGCTGAGAGTTTGAGAAACTGGGAGTAAACCACTATGTCTAGATTCAAGTCACTCAGGGTCCTCAAAGATTCTATCTCAACGTATTGGAGACCACAGAAAAACAGAAAATTTTCTTTTGGGAAGCTCATATCCTCTACCGTGTGAAAGACAAATTGTGAAGGAGGAGCCACATCATTTAGCAGCTGCTTTATGCAGCACAGGGAAGAGATGACAGAGGTTACATCTAGCATTAGCAGAGATTCGTAGTGAAGTGGATTTATTGGGAAGTGGATTTATTGGGAATTATACCTGATATAAGTTACTAAGAGAACTCAACACTCAAGAGACCTACATCAGTTTTTAACAAATAGTTATTTTGCTTAAAGGTGCTACCTTCAGTCATCCAACATTTGCCTAGCTTTTCTTGGTCTATTCACTTTAAGAAACATATTGACGAGTTAGTCCGGGTTCAAGCTGAAGTAACAAAGACTTAAAAGATTACGTGCCAGCATTTACGAATTAGGAGCTGAATCTACTTAGTGTTGATGCACATTTATAGTTCAGTTTTAGCAATAGCTACAAACTAAGCAAGAAAGTCAGACATGGTCTTCTTTCCACATCTTGACCACATGAAGAAAGGGAAGGATAATTCTACTGCAGGGGTGGAAATTTTTTTCTTCTATCCTTCTAGGTTCTTTGGCTGATCTAATAATTAAATTGACATTAGACATTAACACTAGAAAAGCCAATTTTGTACACATGGGAGAGCCCCAGAAATAGACCCGGGGCAAATCAGACAGCTTAGACATGTATACCACTCTGAGCTAAGGGGAAGGGGGCTTCAAAGGGAAGGAAGACAATTCACAGGAAGATGGGAAGAGAGGGTGCTTGGTAGACTGACATTTGTCATGCGTGCAGAGACAGTGAGACACACGGAGGACTCTGAGCTCCAGGCCCTGCTCAGCTGCCCCCGGGTCACCACAATTGGTCCAGACTCTTTGTACACATCTCTGGTGGGATCTCTTTTCTTGAACTAGGCTCTCTGTCTACATTCTTTGAGGCAGTTAAATGGGGGAGGTAATAGCTTTTCCTGAGTCTTTTGGGCTTTATCTTCAGCTCAAAATAACCCCCACACCAAAGTGGCACATTTTGGGGATGTTCATGCTGAACTGCTTCACTACTCTAAGAGGTGATATGTCTTTTAATGAAAATTTTGAGTTTGGTCTTAAATTTTGAATATAATTTTGCCAAATAAAGAGAGAGAGAAGGAAAGACTGCAAAACACAAATGACACTTGAAAGGACATGAAGATGGAAGAGACGGTGGCATATCAGGGAATGGAAGAAAGTACTGATAACTAGGTTCTATGATAAACGAGGGAGGGTAACAGGATTTAGAGCATCAGAGTTGGCTGGGCTCCGGCTGTGACAATTCCCACATTCCATGCTGAGGAATCTGGAGTCACTGGGGAAGGGCAGTATTTGGATGTTTTTAGATAGGAAAGTAACATAATTGAATGCACATTGCAAGGAGATAACGCCCGGACAAAATGGAGAAGCAGCACATGCTGCCAGACTGGCTCTTCCTCCCAAACGAAGCTTGAAGAGGCTACAAAGTTAGAGGACAACATGGTCTTGGCAACACACACAGACACACACACACACAGACACACACGTGAAAAACAAACTCCGATGGACAAGAAAGCCCGGCATAAACTGTTGTGTGTATGGCTTGCAGGGAATAAGGTGTTATATTTGTGAGCTAGACATAGCAGAAAAATTGCAGAAAAAAAAAACCCCACTCTTACTGGCTGGAGTCTTACACTGGGATGATCACTGCTATTTAATTATTTCAGAAACTGGAGAGAAGGAAGTCACCCTTGGGTGAGTTGCTGATGAAGACAGGTTGACCAGCTGTCTTTGGTCATGTCCTCCTGAAGAATGTCCCCCTCCCCCAAAGGCAAAGTGCCAAAGGAATATAAACTGAAACAAAAATCTGCCTGCCAATTCTGCATCCCCTTAAAAGTTTAAAAATAAAACACTGGCTAGACGGGCTCACCATAGCAGAGATAAGTTATCAGCAGTGGCTCTGTGTTCTTTGGCACATACTGCCTTGGCCACATTCTCTCCATTCTACTGGGCCTCACCTGGAGGCACACAGACTGGCCTGCCTTTGGCCCTCCTGCAAATACTTTTCCAGACGTGGCAGTGAGAGCCCCTGAGACTGTGGGCTCACGGGGCCCTTGGCTAAAATCTGGGGATTACAACCTTGACGGAAATGACAATACATGAATCGACACAGGCCTATGAGCCCAGCGGGTTGCGAAAGACAAGGAATTTAGAATGAAAAAATTCCTTGTAGAGATGAAGATGGGTATATTTCATCTGAAGAAGAAATAAGAGTTTATCAAATATCAAGCGGAACTATTAAGCGCAATGTGGAGGGGCTGGAATCAAAACAGTCACCGGACTGGGGGAAGAAAGCAAGATGGATAAAGCTGCGGAATGACTGATGTGAAGCACACAACTGAGGAAGCCTCAGATCCAGCAGCTTTTAATAAGGGATAAACATTCACAAGCAGAAACACCATCATCAGATAAGACGGGTCCTGTTCAAAAAAAAGAAAAAAAGAAACATTAAGGCGAAGAGGAACAGTTAAGCTCCGCTCCTATGCACAGGGCACTCCCGTTGACCAGAGGCCCCACGCTGCGCACTAGATCCGGGACTCGTGCAGGTCGGAGCTGGCTCTATGTGTGTGTATACCTGCATCTTAAGTCATCACATTCCACACCTTCCATATGCACAACTTTATATGTCATTTATCTCTCAATAAAGCTGGAAGAAAAGGAAGAAAGGAAATATTTGAGGAAAATGGGATAAGAGGCTTCTGGGCTTTTCAAATAGTGGGTTTTGAAATGACAAGCCATCAGAATCACCTGCTGCAGTGACCACCAGACCCCCAGTTTCTGATTCGGATTCTGTAGGTCTGGCGTTGGGTCCAAGAATTTGCATTTTGAGGACAGCTGAATCCTTCTGGATACCATACTTTGAAAACCACTGTTTTAAAAGAGGGGAAAGTTCTCTGATTTAAATGGCTTACATATTTACTAAGGAGAACTGAAAAAAAATCTGCATAAGAACACATGAAAAGAAAATTGAAGAACATATTCTCTAGTAATCATTTAAATGCTTCAGAGGTAAAGAATGACCACCGATTAAGGTAAAAATCAGATTGATTAAACAGGAGCCAAGAAAATAATGAAGTGCTATTTTAAAACTTGGAAGGAAAAGGCAAAACTCTGAATCTGTAATTTTACAGCGACCCAAATTGTTTTGTGAAATAAGGTCATAATACTTATTATCTCAGCTCTACAGTGGTTTTGCAATTTGCTTCAAAGACCATTTTTAAAACCCGTTCTGGATCCAGAAGGCTCTGTCTTCTGCCAGCATTCATGAAATTGCGGCAGGCTAACGTCACAGCTGACGATAGAATCCCAATCCTCACCGTCCTCAACACATACAAGTCATTTATTTTTGTAGAAGGCCCCTCAATTCGGTCATGTCAGATATGTTCTCATGACAAGATTCTGGAAATTCCTGAATTCCTTCAATATAAACAAACAGCACAAAAAGCTGCAGTCAATATTATGTATTATGCAAACGTATGAGTCATTTGCTTTATGGTTAGAAACAAGTCAAAACTGTTCACTGTCAGTGCTTCTGTGATAGAAAGGAAGACTTAGAAGAACCATTATTTGTAGACGATACGGTCATTTGGGTACAAACGCCAAACAGTCAAACAAAAATTAGAACAATAAGAGTTTATCAATATCGCCTAGCAATAAAGTCACCAAAAATACGGTATTATCTACACCAGCAGTAAAAAAGTAGAAAGTGTAATAGTAAACCTATCTCCATTAGCACTAAAAGATATAACATTTCAAAGAACTGACTGAGGAGGGGCGCCTGGGTGGCTTAGTCGGTTAGGCGTCCGACTTTCACTTAGGTCATGATCTCGCGGTTCGTGGGTTCGAGCCCCGCGTCGGGCTCTGTGCTGACTGCCAGCTCAGAGCCTGGAGCCTGTTTCAGTCTGTGACTCCCTCTCTCTCTGACCCTCCCCTGCTCACGCTGTCTCTCTCTCTCTCTTTCCTAGAAATAAATTTAAAAACAAAACAAAACAAAAAAAACTGACTGAGGAAGACAAAGCTCTCTCTGGAGAAAACATTTATATTTACTGAAGGACCTTAAGGATGGAAAGATTCCACGATTAGTTGGTATCATTATTAGTTACTAAGTGCTGTTAAATGATGATTAGCCACATTTTGTGTGGTCAATTCTATGATGCCCTCTCAAAGTTCTGGGTGGATTTTGCCCCCACATTGAACATTTATCTATTTATTAGTTAACATCTCAGTCAGTGCAAATGTCGTTAATGCTAAGATGGGACAGAGCTTCAGGGTGGATATACAGCAGCATGTATTTTTGTTTGTTTATTAAATTAAGACCTTATTTTCCTGGAGCAGTTGCAGGCGCAGGACAAAACTGAAGGTAATGTCCTGAGATTTCCTATACAGGCTCTCCCTGCAGGAACGCACCCCACCCCTCCCCCCACTGCCACCCATCCCCCACCAGAGCGGTACTTCTGTCACAACTGATGAACCTACCCGGACGGTCACCATCGCCCAGAGGCCAGTTTCCCGGAGGGACCATTCTTGGTGTGGTGCACTGTAGGGGGCTGGACAAATGTGTGATAGTGTGCATCTACCATAATATCATACGAAGTATTCTCACTGTGCCACAAATCCTCTATCTAGTCATCACTCTCCTTCCTCCCATCCCTGGCAACCGCTGATCTTTTTACTATTTCCACAGTTTCACCTTTTCCAGAGTGTTATGTATTTGGAAACATGCAGTAAGTACCCTTTCCAGATTGACGTCTTTCACTTAGTAATAGGCATTTAAGCTCCCTCCATGTCTTTCCACTGCTTGATAGCTCATTTCTTCTCAGTGCTGAATAATATTCCATTGTCTATTCATCCATCACCTACTGAAGGGCATCTTCGCTGCTTCTAAGTTTTAGCAACTATGAATCAACCTGCTATGAACATCTGTGTGCAGGTTTCTGTGTGGATGTAAGTTTTTAACTCCATTGGGTGGATACCGAGGAGCATGGTTGCTGGGTTATATGGTAAGAGCATGTATAGTCAGACCTACTAAACTGTCTCCCAAAGTGGCTGGAGCCTTTTGCATCCCCATCAGTAGTAAATGAGACTTCCTGTGGTCCTCCATATTCTGGCTCCACCTTGCCAGCATTTGGTGGTGTCAAGTGTTCTGGATTTCGTTCTTTCTAATAATTGATTTTTTCGATGTTGAACCAGCCTTGCCTATCTGAATAAATCCCACTTGGTCATGGGATATAACTCTTTTTAGACACTGCTGAATTTATAATAATATTGTGTTGAAGATTTTTCACCACAGTGTTCATTAGAGACGTTGGTCTATCCTTTTTTCTTTCATAACTTTGATTTGTATAGAGTTTGATGCATTCTCTCTGCTTCTATCCTGGTAGAGGTTGTAGAGAATTGTATATTTTTTTGTCTGGTAGAATTCACCAGTGAGCTCATCTGGGCTCAGTGCATTCTGTTTCAGAGGATTTATTAATTATTGACTCAATTTCTTTAACAGATATTTAACCTATCTACATGATTATCAATTTAATAGAGAGAGGACATTTCAGATTGTCTACTTCTTTATTTGAGTTTTAGGAGATCTTTTCTTTCAAAGAATTGGTCCATTTCATCTAGGTCATCAAATCTGTGATCAAAGAGGTGTTTATAATATTCCTTTATTATCCTCTTACTGTCCATGGGGCCTATAGTGATGCCCCCCTTTTCATTTATAACATTAGTGATTTTGTGTCCTCTATTTATCTTAGTTAGCCTGCTTAGATCCTTATTAATTTTATTGTACTTTAATTTTTTTATTAGAAATTTTTTAAGTGTTTTATTTATTTCTGAGAAAGGGAGAAAGACAGCATGAGCAGGGGAGGGTCAGAGAGGGAGGGAGATACAGAACTGGAAACAGGCTCCAGGCTCTTGGCTAGCTGTCAGCACAGAGCCTGACGCGGGGCTCAAACCCATGAACCATGAGATCATGACCTGAGCTGAACGCTTAACCCACTGAGCCACCCAGGTGCTCCTTCTATTGTATTTTTAAAGAGCCATTTTTTTGTTTTATTCATTGTCTTTCAATTTCATTGGTTGCTGCTCTAATTCATATTATTTCTTTCTTCTGCTTACTTTGGATTTAATTAGGTCTTCTTTTTCTGGTTTTCTACATATAAACTTAGGCTACTGACTTTATATCTTTCTTCTTCTCTAAAACATCTATTCAACATTTAAAATTTTCCTCCAGTCATTGCTTTCATTACACACCACAAATTTTGATAAGTTGTTTTAATGTCCATTGAGTTCAAAACACTTTTTACTTTCTCTTGTGATTTTTTTTCTTTGATCCATGTGTTAGTTAAAAGTGTGTTGCTTAATCTCCCTATATTTTGGGATTTTCCAGATAATTTTCAGTTGCTGATTTCTGGTTTAATTGTGTGGTCATCTAAGAGCAGACATTGTGTGAGTTCTGTCTTTTGAATTTTTGAAGGCATGTTTATGGCCCAGAATGTGACGTATTTTGGTAAACATCCCATATGAACTTGAGTAGAGTGTGGATTCTGCTGTTGTTTGATGAAGTAGGCCATACATATTAATTTTATCTAGTTAACTGATGATGTTGTTCAGTTAAACTCCAGGTAGGTTTTTTTGTTTTGTTTTGTTTTTTTAGGAAAAAATATATATATAGGTTGTTTTTTCCCCTCATGCTCATTTCTAGGTATCGTTTCCATCCTGCTTTACTTCAGTGGCCCCTAATCACCACGATGACCATCTTCTTCCTAACATATTAACAACATCTAGAAACAATCACCAGTGCATTTTTATGTGAACATAATGTGAAAAGGTCTTTGTCGATGTAGGCTTGTAAATTTGGGCTCTAATATGAGGGCAACCCATTTCCAGTGGGGTCATTAAGGCAATATTGGGAGGAAGGAAACAGAGTGAATGTCTGATGCCCACCCCCCCCGCCCCGTGTAATATCAGCTGTTGCTCACATGGTAATTAAACGTCACTGTGCATCATTTTTCCCAACTGCTCCTGATCCGAGGGGTCTTAAGGAGGAAGTGTGGTTGGTCTCTCACTTTTCCACTTTTCCTGCTGGGAAATCTGATGGTGTCATTTTCTAGTTGTTGGTAACAGTGATAACACAATCTACCCGTAGGTGGATTATGATGGGAACCTCATTGAGGTTTGGGATTCCCTATAAGCAACTTCTCTCTTTTTTCTTTTATAAAAATGTTAACTCAATATTTAAAGCTATTTAAAATTCATATTTGACATTATTTATAATTAATGAAAATATATGACTTGTGACAAAATATTTTTATAACTTATTCTAACATTAATGAGAGGGAATATTCTGGAAGGTACTAGTCTACACTGACGTATTTTCTTTAAAGCTATTGAACGCTTTTAGGCAATGTAATTTTGAGAATTTTGAACTATCCAGGTAGTTATTTTTCAAGAGTGCTGGGAGAATTTATGCTAAATAACAGGTTTTTTGAGCAGAGGTACTGACATCTCTGATACCTATTGAAATTCATCTCTCTTCAAGATGGAGTTCTTTGAGAGTAGAATTTTGAATGCAGCAAATTGTTTACCTTTGTTTACTCATATTTAAAACTGGTAGGTGTTCAGTAAAACTTCGCTGACATAAAATGACATCTTGTCATTGGACAGTGCCTCATTTTGGGGGAATCTGCCATGAAAGAAAGTACATCAGTTGATTTAAATCAAGATGCTCTAAGAATTTGCTAACTGTTTTACCTCCATCAAATGAGTGCTATTCTATCAAACTAAAAGCATCAGTTGCATACCTACTGTGGATTTAGGATCAGTAGATTGATACACCTACTCAATAATTGTGGGCAGATGGGATTAGCTGCTATAAAAGAGCATGTGTTTTTCCCTCTCCACCCCCCCCCCCACACAAAGTAGAAAAATAGAATTCTCCATCACTTTTTTTTCTAACAAGGACATGTTCAGATGTATTAGTCAAACTTGGAGTCCCTCCAACACAAAAGCTTACATCTAAATTTAGAACTAATGAGCTCTCTGTATGTACCAGACTGGAAAGCACATATTCTCTCCATTAGTATCAAGACACTTTTATTCGACATAAATCTATTGCCAAAGAGAGTATTAATATTCCTTGCTTAGTGTTACTGGCTCACAAAACTCACCCTTTACTTAATGTGCTTGGGAATAACACAAATATATTCATCATGGAAGAATAGCAAGTCTGTAGAAAAAACGGACTGCAGAGAATCATAGAGATTCTCATCAACTGGACCTTAAAGGTCTTCCAGCCCAACACTCCTCAACTACTAGAATTCCTTTCAAAACATAAGGAATTTTCTTTTCCTAGGTGATAACCCAACATCTAAATCTCTTCCCTGACAAGGTTCTCCTATCCCCCTTTCCCCTTTTGCTAGCTCTGACCAATAGCTTCCCTGGCACAAAACCAATATCCTTTTTGCTACTGCCTCCCAATTACTTCCAGATTTGCTCCTTTGGACACACAGATTGATAACTCTTTCATATGGCCTGGTGACAACTTCCACATATTCTCCCTCTTGGTTTCTTATCCCCTGGCTTCCTAGTTCTCTCTTCTCCAGGCGAAAAACTTCAGTGCACCTACCCTTCCTCATATGCTCCCATTTCATGTTGCTTTGTCCTCCTGGCCACACTCTTGTTATGTTCCAAATAACACAACTGTCCTAACAAGCGCATCGTGACTTTCAAAAGAAGTGAAATGTGGCGGAAAAGTGAAAAGTGGCTGCAGGGAAAGGGACTCAGTCCCCAACTAGTGATTGTGGCTGAGATAAATGACTAGTAAAACAGTACAGTTGACTTGGAGAAGAGAGAGTAAATCTATGACTATTTTGCTAACAGAATCAAAGGAAGTCAAGGTCACTCTGATGGGATGAAGCTGGGGAGCAAAAACATCAAGTATACCTTCAAGTCTACCTTGGGAAGTCAGTACAACATGTTACCATCACTTTTCATTGGAATATAAAGGGTAGAGGACATCTGGGTGGCTCAGTTCGTTGAGCATCCAACTCTTGATTTTGGCGTGGGTCATGATCTTGTGATTTGTGAGATAGAGCCCTGTGTCAGGCTCTGCACTGATATCACAGAGCCTGCTTGGGACTCTCTCTCTCCTTCTCTCTCTGCCCTCTCCCCACTCTCTCACTCTCTCAAAATGAATAAATAAATTTAAAAAATACAATGGGTAGAGTAAGTTAAGTTTACTTATAGGAGGAAATGCATATACATTGAAGATTAGTGATGTTTAATAAAATTGCTAGGTAGGTAAGTTTATAGAGCAACTGCAATATCTATATGCTGGCTATATGCTCTGTTTTAGTTGGAAGTGATCCTCAAATTTGGAACAGAGTTCTTTCATCCACATGTTCTCCAAAACCAATTTGTCTTTCTGAAGTGAAAATCTTCATTTTATACTCTGGGATCTCTGATATAGGGTAGGTGAAAAGAATCTCTGGCAAATTGATTTGTACAAAACCATGAAGTAATATAGATTTTTAAAACTTACGAAGCCAGTCCTCATGTTTCTGAGATGAAGGCCCTGGGTAGGCTAACATTTTGTGCTTTCCTCTTTTTTCTTTCAGGTGGCCAGATACCCTGAGAATTCAGGCTCCAGAACTACAGGTAGCCAGAGAATTTCTATTTGAATCTCTGTTAGTTTTGTCTGTTGGCCAATTGTTAATTTTATTTATAAGTGTATGGTTTATTAAAAGTTCCTCTTGGTGCTCCTGGGTGGGTCAGTCAGTTAAGTGTCGGACTTTGGCTCAGGTCACGACCTCACAGTTCTTGGGTTCAAGCTCCACATTGGGCTCTGTGCTGACAGCTCAGAGCCTGGAGCCTGCTTTGGATTCTGTGTCTCCCTTTCTCTGCCCCTCCCCACTTGCACTCTGTCTCTCTGTCTCTAAAATAAATAAATATTTTTTAAAAAAGTTCCTCTTATAATTTAATCTATTTTGCTTGAAATTTCTATTTCTCCCTCCCAGGCCATCTAATTTTTGTTTGTATTCTGATAGCAGTAAAGTTTTGGATTTTCTTTTATAATCATATCATAATCATATCAGCACGACTATATTTTAGCCTATAGAATTTCACACAGTTCACTGCTTTAAAAACTCTGCTGACTTCTTCTTGTCTAAAGTAATGTTTCTTTTGAAACTGCAAAATGAAAACACATGAAAAACTGCCTTATTTTATACATGGAAGTTTGCAAACCATGGGCTCACAGGTCAGGATACCAGCACCCCATTCAGTGTGAGATATATCTGTCCTTTACTATCTGAAATTTTCATTTTAATCCCTTTAAAGTCCCATGTCCAGCTATGTTTTCCTTACATTTCTGAATCATCAGATTTCTTAATTTGTTCACTTCTCTCTAGTTTCTAGGCCTAGTAAATGTTTTTATATTTTCATATATTCTTATCTCTGTTTGAGAGGCCTCTCTTTGTGTATATGAAAAACCCACAGCGAACACTGTACTCAATGGTGAAAGCTTGGAAGCTATCCTCCAGGGTCGGGAACAAGACAAGGAAACGAGATTTTCCTCTTCTTTTCAACATAGTTCTGAGGGTTCTAGCCAGAGCAAGAAAAGAAAATTAAAGAGATCCAAATTGGAAAGAAGTAAAATTATCTCTGTTTACAGATGTTATGATCATATCTGCAGAAAACCCTGAAGACTCCACAAACATCTTTAGGAACTGGTAAATGTATTCAAAAGTACAGGATACAAACTCAACACACAACTCAGCTGCATTTCTCTACGCTGACAGTGTACAATCTAAAAGAGAAGTTATGAGACCATTGAAACTATAATACCATCAGAAAGAATAAGATACTTAGGAATGAGCCAAGGAGGTGAAAGACTACAATGCAAACTACAGAAGGCAGGTGAAAGATGAAAGAAGGCAGAAATAAAGGGAAGCGCACCCACCATGGACTGAAGGACTCTGGATTGTCAAGACGTCAGCACTCCCCAAGGCACTCTGCAGGTTTGACACAATCCCTATCAGAATCTCACAGCATTTTTTTACAGAAATGGAAAAACCCATTCTAAAATCCACAGAGCATCTCAAGGGACCCCAACCACCCAAATCTTAAAAAAGAAGAACAGGGGCGCCTGGGTGGCTCAGTTGATTAAGCATCCTACTTCAACTCAGGCCATGGTCTTGCAGTTTGTGAGATGGGGCCCCATGTCAGGCTCTGCTCTGGCAGTGTGGACTTGCGTGGGATTCTCTTTCTCCCTCTCCCCCTCTGCCCCTCTTCTGCTTGAGCACATGAGCTCATTCTTTCTCTCTCTCAAAATAAATAAATAGACTGAAAAACCAAAGAACAAAGCTGGAGGACTCACTTTCTGAGTTCAAAAGTTACTCCAGTAATTTGATTTTTGATTACTGCAGTCATCAAAACAGTGTGGTCCTGGCATAAAGGCAAATATATACAGGCCAACCAACAGAGCAGTGATCCCAGAAATAAATCCTCCAAAGTGTGGTCAGACAATTTTTGACAGGGGTACTGATACCATTTAAAGCGGAAAGGACAATCTTTTAAACAAATGGTTCCGGGACAACTAAGTACCCACATACAAAATAATGAAGTTGGATCCTTATCTAACAGCAAATACAAAAATTAAGTTAAAATGCATCAAAGACCTAAATGTAAGACCTAAGACTATAAAACACTTAGAAGAAAACATAGGGTAAAAACTTCATGACACTGGAGTTGGCTGCTTCTAATTTTTGTCAGTTGTGGTTAAAACTGCTATAAACATTTTTGTTCAGGTTTGTGTGGGCATATGTTTTCAGCTCAGTTGAGAAAATACCTATAGTGTTATTATTAGATAATATGATAAGACTATATTTAGCTTTGCATGGAAATGCCAAACACAGGGCAAAATTTCATGACCCTGGATCTGGCTTGAATTCTCGGATATGATACAAGAATAAATAGACAAATCGAACTTTATGAAAATGTTAAAGGTTTTTGCATCCAAAGACAAAACAGAGTAAAAAGGCAACCCACAGGATGGGGAAAAAATACTTTCAATTCCTATACCTGAGAAGGGGTTAATATTCTCTCTCTCTTTATCACATTTGGCTTATTCATTCCTCTGTATATGGACACAGGTTTCTTCCATGTTGTAGCTATATATTAATTGACTCGATCTTTTATTTAATTTGCCTTAATGTCATAAAATATTTAAAAATAGCTACGAAATTCAACTCTCCATAAGCCAGCTTTGACAAATAGTGAAGTGGATAAAGTGTCTGCCCTATTCACTTTGCTTCCGACCACCTTTGTCTCTACCCAGATACCCTGAAATCTCAGAAAGGGAGAGTGCACAGCTCTTGCCCAGGCGAGAGGCCCATCCTACGCCCCGTTAGCAGTTCTCTTCTCTGTTACCTTATTTTGCCATTACCATGGAGGAGGGGTTCACAAAATACCTTTCCTGTGTCTAATTTCTGTAATGTATGGTTATTTTATTCAAGATGATAAAATATTAATACAAAAACTGAGCACATTTTTATTGAGTAATTTCTCTACATGCTCATCTTATTCAATTCTGACAATAACTAGATGAGATGGATTATACTGTGCCATCATTTTACGGGTGAGGACCCCTTGATGCTTATGTAATTTACCTAAGGTTACAGGTAATTAGAGCCAGCGTTAGATCTGACCTAGGATGGCTAGCGCCGAAGTTCTTGGTCCTAAGCACTGAAATAAGATTAAGGAGACAGAAGGGCCCTCTAAGAACAGCTTTCCATCCCAAAAGCCCATTTTAATCCTGAGAATTCTAAAATTTTGGCAAGCCTCTGAAAGCAAGTATTGTGGATGGTCATTCATTCTATTTCTGTGAACTAAACACGTGAAGTATTTTCAAATGAAGGAGAGTGGTTGAGAAGTGGGTTCGAGTGAGAAGGAACAGAAAAGCTGATCATTTTGCAGCTCTGAAAATAATGATAATCTTTAGGAGTAGACAGCATTACAAGTCTATCATGAGCTAGCATGCCTGTTCATAGGAATAGGAATATGTTGTTTAAAATAGCCAGTGATTATAGCCACACTTTTTATAATGCCCTCTTATTTACAAAAATAAATAATTTTAAAAAAGTAATAGTTACTTTTAATCTTTCCTTGAGTTTCTTGACACTACTGCTTGTTTTATAATTAGTGAAAAATCCTACGAAATTATGCATAACCCAATACTTTAAAAGTCATTGTTTGCCTAGACTTTGAAATGTTATTCAGTTCTGTCATTTAAGAAATGGCTTTGTGTTTAAATATGAAAATTCACAAGCAATTAGTTCTTTTAGTGGACTAATTGCTGTTGCTATTTAAAACCAAAATTAAACAGCGCAGTTACTTCAATTTCAACAGCAAGGCTTCTGCTCTAACATAAACAAATTCCTAGGAAGTTTCCTAGGGAGATTCTAGCTGTTTTTCCCTATGCACACATCACCTTAGTCAACTGATACAAAGAGCTATTGGGCTGATGATTAATAACCTGAGATTTCTCTAAAAAAGCTTCAATGCAACTGATGTGGGAGACACAATGCTGTCAATTGGGCCATTGATTTTTTTCAACTTCACATTCCCTTTCACACCTACCAAGTTATTAATCAGTTGTAATGGCTCTATTGGAGATATGCTAATTAATAAGCTCTTCTGATTAACTCCTTGATATATCCTTGACCCAATTATCATTACTGCAGAATTTTTAAAAGTCCTTCATCATATTGTACAAGTAATCTATAGAGTCGATAGCCACCAGGGAACACGCGGCAGCATTATTTTTCCGACATAAGGGGAATGACCTCCGTTTGGATAATACCCAATGTGGTCCCGGGGGTTACTAAAACGAAGAGGGGAAAATCGCTGCAGTCCATGTGGTTATGAGGTAAAGAGATGGCACTGAAGCGAGGGGGCCCTGTCTTGGGTTCTTTTACTAAGACCCTGTGCCCTCCTGCGAACTCGAGCAAGCCGTTAATGTCTCTGGGAGGCTCCCTCCTTGATGGGAAAAATGAGGGCAGTGCACAGTGTGATTTCTGAAGCCCCAGCAGACGCTGACGTTGACCCAGCCTTGGAGCGGCATGTGCTCCCGCACCCCCAGAACGCTCTCGCAGCAACAGAGCCGGGGTAATGGTGACCAGCGCTCAGTGTTCTGATGCCTTGTGACAGACACCCACTCTGATGGTCTCAGCTCTAAAGGACTGTGTTGTACAAATATCGGATGGTCCACAGAGCTTTCAGGAGGGCTCCAACACCCACAGCACGGCTTACAGAGGACACCCCAGGACAGGACTTCGAACGTCACTCTTGCTGCCTCTATGGTACCCGGAAAACACAGGTTCCCTATTGCAGAAAGTACATCAGGCTCCAAGACCCGGGAGGGCTGCACTGAAGCCTCTGATGCACGCCTGGTAGAGGTCTCTCCAGCAGCCTGGTGACCACAGCACCTCCAGCACAACGGGACCTGCGGTTTCATATGGCTCAGGCTGGAGGGTCCCTTTGCTGCATGTCGAACCTACTTCAAAGTTATCTCTGTTCTAGGCCCTTCTCCCAGGCACCTGAAAATGGGTTGGAGAGTAGTATGTCTGGGTTCACACTCTACTGGCTCCAAAACCTAAGAGCCTCACAGCGAGAGCTGTGTGCTTCATTCTTTGTGTGAGGAGATGTAAGATGTACACGCATTCTTTACTTTCAAGAGGATGTCACGCCTGAGGCCAATGTAACACTGTGTGTCAACTACACTCAAATAAAAAAAAATAAAGAAATTAAAATAAATTAAAAAAAAAAAGTGATGTCACAAAATGTTCCTGTGCACTAGGCCCATGAACTCTTTACCAATACTTGGGGCCCCTTAATCTTCAGTGGAACTTACTTCCCGCTGTAGGGTAGCAGATACAGGACCTCAAAATATGCCACTTTTGCAGAAGGTTTTAAGCTCTGGAGAACTGAGAAGAAACAGAAGAAAAGCTGTCTGCCCTCTTCTGTGTCCCCCTCTCCCCTTCTCCACCAGGAAGGACAGAAGTTAATCACTGGAGACACCTTTAGATCTTCATGAGCCCAGAGGCAATGCCAGAGGAGTCTACACAGCAAATCTCATGAACTAGGCTTTATCTCCCACTAGTTCCCAGAGACACGTCGCCCTACAATTTGTTGCCCTGGGAACCTAAATTCTATTCCTTTGTCTTGTCACTGCTCTACAAATTTGTCATTCTTTTGCTAAGATGCTCTGTGAGCCCAAGTTCTAACCACCCCTTTGGACTGCTCATCACTGAATGCTCCCGTGTGTATGTGCGATGGCCATGTCAATAATCGTCTCTTTGTTTTTCTCCTTTTCATCTTACCTATGTTATTATTTGCTTTTGTGGTAACTGCCCACCTGCTCTGTGTCGACTTTCTCGAGATAGGTCAAGCAGTACCCTTACGGCTGCCTCTCTACCTCACACCTGTGAGTACCTTGCCTGTCACTTGGGCCACAGACCCCCTAGCTGCCACTCCAGAATCCCGTCACTCTCAGGAATGCTGGGGGGCTCATTCTCTGCTACCATGCTGGCCTCTGGGAGTTGACTCTGAGATGGTCTGCAAACACACACACACACAGCGCCTGAGGAACCTCACTGTGTCTGGGGCTGAAATGTCCCAGGGCCCTCCCGGACACAGGACAGCTGGCTAGTTCTCCGTCTTTGTGTAATAAATCCTCCCCAAGGCGACACCTCCTGGAGCTGTCTTCTCGTTCCTAACTCTGCTGAGGCCGGCTGGTATCTCCACCTCGATACCTGCATGTTAGCATTTCTCTCCCCGTCCCCCAGCTTTATTAGGTACAACTGACAAAAGCTATATACCTTTAAAGTGTAAAACATAGATGTAATATACATGTACACTGTGCAATGATTACTCAATCAAGCTAATTAACATACTTGTCATCTCACATATTTAGTATTTTCTTTTCATGGTGAGAACACTTGAGATCTAACCTCTTAGCAAATTTCAAGGGCACAACCCAATATTGTTAACTGCATTCACTGCACTGTGCGTTAGATCTCCAGGGCTTTCTCACTGATAACTGAAACTTTATACCCTTTGACCAACGTCTCCTACTCTCGGCAACCACCATTCTATGTGATGTATATATAGACACACGACAGAATATTATGTGCCTTGAGGAAGAAGGAATCTTTTGGGGTGTCTAGGTGGCTTACCTGGTTGAACACCTGACCCTCAATTTTGGCTTGTGGGATCGAGCCCCACGTTGGGCTCTGCACTGACTGTGGAGCCTGCTTGGGATTCTCTCTCTCTCCCTCTGTCCTCTCCCCTGCTCATGCTCTCTCTCTCAAATAGAAAAGAAAAGAAAAGAAAAGAAAAGAAAAGAAAAGAAAAGAAAAGAAAAGAAAAGAAAAAGAAAATCCTGCCATGTGTGACCACGAGGATGAAGCTAGAGGGCATCATGAAATAAGCCATGACAGGGAAAGACAACTACTGCCTGATCCCACTTCTATGTCGAACCTAAAAGTGTTGCCCTCATGGAAGCCATTGTTTCTTTTAAACTGTAGGCAGACATGCATGGCATATGAGCTCCTTAGTCTTGTGGTGCACACTGTCAATATTAAAACTCCGCTGCAAAGCTGTGAGGAAGTTTAGCAGAGACATTATTTTAAGCACATACATTTGTCATCATTATTATTGTTATTACTTATACTTTGGGGCCCTTTTAATGTTTCCCATTTTTTTCTTTTGGTGCTGTATTCCAACAGGCAAGTCATACAATTCTCTATTTTACCTGTTTGCAAATAAGTAACACACATTAAACAATACCTGCTTTTGCTTTGAATTTCCACCTGAGTCGACATAGTACAGTGTGAACTGATTTCAAGAAAAGGTTTCTCCTTCTTACAGGAAAGCAGAGATGTGACCTCAGTTTGTTAGCAGACTGGCAGAGGGACAGAAGACAATGTCTTCCCTTCCTGTCTAGGATGCCAACCTCCTTCATCTCTAGGGCTCAGTGGCTTTAGAGAGGCCTCTCCCATTCAGGTCCCTAGAGCTATCACTGCAGAAGTGAATACAGCAGAAGGAATATGCGTTATTGTTGAAATGGTGTTTGCCGAGTAAAAGCCAACCTGAAAATGGTACTTAGATCAGAAAACACGTAGGGAGAAGACTGGAAGACTCTTCAGAGATGAAGGACAGCTGGTCCAGATGGACGACCTCATCAAGGGCCAAGTGAAAGAGATTTCACATGGCTGGCACAGATGTGAAAGGAAAAATCTTTTATCCAGGAAGATGATCTTCTTCTTCCCAGTTACTTCTGTCTTATACCAGCAAGAATTGTTAAAGTGCCTTGTTTCCATTATACGGGTCTTGCTTTTAGTGCCTCCGTGATCTCCTCTGTGTGAACCCAAGACCAGGTGGTCAGCTACCCAGAGTAAGTCATTCTGGGGCCATTGACTCAAGCATCAAAACCCCTGGCCTTCACCAGCAGCAGCTTTTGGTCACTAATTTGGCCTTGGCTGTTGGATTTCCAGGACAATACATTTACACTTGATAAAGAGAACGCATTGAACTGAAGCTCTAAGAGTGTCTTGGCATTTGATTTGAGGAAACCAGACACTCCATAGGCTTTGGATTCTTATCTGAACCTTTTCAAGAGTCTAAGAAGCAGCTGAGGATCCTTTGAAAAGCAAAACAGAGTTCTCAAGGCAAATACAAAGATAAACCCAAGGAGCACTCATTCATTCACCTTGTCTTCCGAGGAAACCTCTGACCTGGATTGTCTCTCTGCAGCTCTCCAATTCACCGCTTCTCAGAATATGTGCTACACGGGAAGCAGAAGGAGCTGTCTACTCATACAGAATGCACATCACATCTGCCACAGAACAACAAGACAGCACAGAAAAACGAAACACCTAGGCATTTACCAGTACCCACGACCCTGCTGCAGAACTGTGCTAGCCTCTATGGAGGGCTCTTTCCTCAGGTACATGGCGTCCTCACCTGAGGCTTCAGCGCATGTGGCCTCTCGGCCTTAATCCCGCTACAGCCGCTCTTTGAATCCAGAAATGTTATCTTCATGACCTCATGGGGCTGGGCACAGAACCCTACACTTGCGACACCAGGGAATGTTTTTTTTATTTTATGGCTGTTTTGTAATAGTGGCTCTGCAAATGCATGTTAGGTTAGTTCCAAAATTCCATAAGCGAATCGTGTGCCTCTTGTAAAGGGAGAGCTTGAGAAGAGGTACAACCAAGAAGGTGTGTTCACTGACAGGCCAAAATGTTTTTGTACAGAACATGTTTCCTGGTAATAAAATTGCTGACAAGCACTTATGCTCATTTATAAACCATGTTTTACAGCAACTGAAATCCATTTCCTATTCTTCTTCCCTCCAAAGGACTCTGGCAAAGTTAATAGAAGAAAAAAAAACACCTTGTAAGACAGAACAGATTATTCATTATTAATAAAACCTGAGAGCCAAGGTCCCACATGCTAATCTTTTTGTAAACTGCAAATATTTCGACATGTGCACTTATGAACTGTAAGTGCTTTGTTTTTGGCAAATGTTCCAGAAGAGATGAGAATGGAAAATAAAGAGCCAAGATAACAGGAATATGGATGCTTTGGGGGGTGAAACGCATTTATTTCTGGACTATCATCTCCTCTTGCCTGATGCACTGACATCCTGGATGACCGCTTGACTTGGATGGAAACATTACTATAAACAAGTTATGCCAAAAAAACTGTATAATCTGAAGTATCAGACTGTTGATGAGCCATCCACTAGAAGACAATTACAAGAGCTCACAAGTATCAGAACTGGAATTTTCAAGGCGTTACAAAATTAACTCTTCATTTTCTCCTATAGAAATGAGAGCCTTTTTGTGCATTAGCGTCACCAGCGTGGACGTGTAAGCAGGAGAGCCATACCAGGGGCTTAAATATAGCCAGATACTGAACTGAAGTTCAGGAGCTCGGAGCAGGGTTTCACGTCACTCACTGGTAGGTAAATGTGGTTCAATTTAACTGTAGGTCATTCATTTTAATTAGATTGTCATGGGAAATTAAGGGATCGTTTCTGCATAAGCACATAGGCTCCTCCAAGACTTCAAATGAAATTAGAGTTCTTTTGGCATGCAAGGGAAATGCTTCCTGACTTAAAAGGTCAAAATTAGTGTCATATGGACTTCAGAGCAATTGGTAACCAATAACTTTAACCATCATGATGGTCACTGAAGATAAATTATGGGTAGGCAGAAAAAATGGCAAAATGTTGTTCGATTTTTGTTTCACGTTTCACATGTTAGCATCTGTTTCCTTCCAATTTCCTCATGCCTTTGTCCTTGGGATTAACTCTGTGCGAGTGATTTCCTAGGGCTCCCTGTTTACACAACAGATTCTAAAATATCCTTGATTTTTTCTTTGCTCATGTTTCACTGATAATCTATTCTTGTAGCTCTTTAAAGATAAACTGAGGCATATGAAAGAAAATGTTTCTGTTTATTTGAGCAAAAATCAATTCTAATTGGGCAGAACCAAACAGGAAGTTGTTAGGGGGGCTCTTCCAGCGGGGGCCAGGGAGGGACTTAACAGAAAGTGTGAAACAAAGCAAGGAAGTTATTGGCCAGCTGTCTGTGACGAGGCCCTGAGCATTCTGACTCTACCTGTGACGCATCTCCAGGCTCAGGGACTGAGCCAGAGGCCACCACAGCACGAGAGCCACCTCTGCCTAACAGTCACCTTGTTCGGTCTAACACAGCTTATCTGTAACCATTGAAGCTACATTTTAGAGGACAATATTGTAGGGGTGCCTGGGTGGCTCAATGGGTTAAGCATCTGATTTTGGCTCAGGTCACGATCTCAAGGTTCCTGAGTTCGAGCCCCGACGTTGGGCTCTGCAATGACAAAGAGGAGTCTGCTTGGGATCCTCTCCCTCCCTTTCTGCCCCTCCGCTGCCGCACTCCCCTCTCTTAGAAATTAACATGGGGCGCCTGGGTGGCTTAGTCGGTTGAGCGTCCGACTTTCGCGCGGTGCGTCCGTTTCGTGGGTCGCCCGCGACTCTGACCTGCTGCCAGCTCAGAGCCTGGAGCCTGTTTCAGTCTGTGACTCCCTCTCTCTGACCCTCCCCTGCTCACGCTGCCTCTCTCTCTCTCTCCTAGAAATAAAAAAAAAAACATTAAAAAAAAAAAAAGAAATTAACATCAAAGGACAACATTGACAGCATGCATTCTACTATCTCACCAGCAGGACAAAATAACAGAAATACGTTTTTTTTAAAAAATTTTTTTTTTAATGTTTTATTTATTTCTAGGAGAGAGAGAGAGACAGCGTGAGCAGGGGAGGGTCAGAGAGAGAGGGAGTCACGGACTGAAACAGGCTCCAGGCTCTCAGCTGGCAGTCAGCACAGAGCCCGACGCAGTGCTCGAACCCACAAACCGCGAGATCATGACCCAAGCGAAAGTCAGACGCTTAACCGACTAAGCCACCCAGGCGCCCCAGAAATACGTTTTTAAGAATAAAAAATGGTAAATATAAAATAGTAACGGTGATAAAATAAAAGTGATAAATATAAAAAGTATAAAATCCAATAACCATGCAATATGCAGATGATTATTATCCCACTGACTAGGGAATCTCCCATTTTCATCATGGCTCATATAAACCATTTGATAAATGATACTTTTTATCTGTTTGCTTGCTCCAAATTTCCTTCAGGCAGTCATGACTGATGACACGTGACAAAGAATTACTGTGACTTCATCTAAAATCTACGAATCCTCCCGACTCCCAATGTTTACCTGATTCCTACAGAGGCTTGCAGTCTGCTTTCCTCATAAGCTACAGTCATTTAAATAGACACTACTGCAGCTTCTTTTGAAATCCCCACGCACTTCTTTTAGAATGAACTTGAGGCTGTACCAGTACGCTTTCTAAGTAAGCCACGTGTATCTTTTTTTTGGCCGTGGCATGGACTCAGGCTGACAGCCTCCGCGGAAAGTCTCAATAGAAATGAACAGAGTAATTATATTACTTAAAAATGAGTGGAGTAATTCTTAGCTGATTACTTCCTACAAGCATAACTAATCTAATGTTTCGCTTCCCATGCAATAATGGTTGAAATGCTAATTGTTAAGGCTTTATTCAAACTTAATTGTTATTTGCCTCAGCTGAGCTCATTAATTATTAGCCATCTCACTTCCCATTTTTGAAGAGAGGATCTCTATTTAGTGGGCCTGAGGAAGACCGGCTGCCAGTGCTCGCCCCCCTCCCCCCGTTCTCCATCTGGTTTACAGTCTCAGACCTCAGGGTGGGAAGGAGGAAAGAGAGAGGGCCCTGGGCTGGGAAAATAAAGACCGTGACGTTAGCACACTGTGTGCTGACACACGCAGACCTTAGGATATTGCACCTTGTGCCCTTGGGTCAGAGAAGCGAACCGCCAAACACAGCCCTTTATTGAAAGCTGCTAACTTAGCAGATCCCTTCTCCAGGTTTCTTCCAAGGAACACGGAAGACAGAGGTGGACAGCAGCACAGGCACCGAATGAAGACGGACAAGTTCTGGGTCCCTGCCTGCCTCACCCCCGAGACAAGACCGCAAACAGGGCTACACCTTGAGCACCGGCCACCCCAGCTCCGCTCAGCGGCAAACATGCTGCACACCCCAGCCTGCGTGCATTTTTAGCAATGTTTCCCCAGCCTTGACTCTACAGTCTTGAGAGTCTATTCTAATCACCAGATCGAGCTTTCTCTCTGATGGACACTTTTCAGCGGAATCAACGGACTACAATTTTTTTCCTCGTATAAACTCTCCCGATTCTGTCTCATTATTCCTTATCGTACCCTTCTGCCCCTCATCTATCTCCCTTTCCAGCATTCACACCCAACAGATATTTGTAGACATTTATTATGTCTTTCCCCGGTCGTCACTTAGGAGAGTTATTCATACTGCATTCATTTAAAATGTCTTCATAAATCAGCGCAAACAGCCCCTTGATCATCTTCATTGCTTTCCCTAAACTCCTGTCAGGTCTCTGCATGTCTTGCACACAATTAGGAATCCAAAGGCCACATAAATACCCTAATAGATGGGCACACCGGATTCACCGGGAAGCCACTTTGATTTTTCCCTTGCACAAGGTGATGGTCTTGTGGTTGCAGCTTTTAAATTCCATGAACTCCCTGGGAAGAATCTACCACCCTGTCACGTATGAGACTTTTAATTCCCCACAATCACATGGTTGGTTAGACAGGCTAGAGCTTTTATTCCCAGTTTAGAGATAAAGGTGCTCAAACCTAAGCCAAGGCTTGGGGTATTATGGCTGGAGACAATTTCTTTTGTACTTGAGTTCATTTCAGTCTATAATATATATGTATATATATATTAATACTTTCTTAGTAAGTGGAATCATTTGAAAATATCTAGGTAAATTTAACAGAACCAAAAGATTATGAAAATGACAAGTTTTTATATTACTTTTTGGAGTCAGTAATGTTTTTGATAAAACCGAGTTTACAGCCACATAGAAGCCAGAATAATTCAAAACCCAAGGGCCGGTCACGGCTAAAGGAAACTCCTTCCTTAACCATTTCCTGACACACACTGTCCATTTTATTTTGAAGTACACCTGATCTCTTCATGTCCTTGCTGTCATCCTGCTACAGGCCAAACGTTTGTGTCCCCCCAAATTCATGTGTTGAAACTTAATTCCCGAGGTTATGGTCCTTTTGGGAGGTGATGAGGCCATGAGGGGTCAGTGCCCTCATAAGAGAGGCCTGGAAGAGCACCCTCGCCCCTTCCCACCATGTCGGGACACAGAGGGAAGATGGCACTCTGCACCTCTGAAGAGAGTCATCCCTGACCCGACCATGCTCGCACCCTAATCTCAGATTCCCAGCCTCCAGTCTGGGGTGCTTTGTTACAGCAGACTAAAAGAACTCTCTCTCTCTCACACACACACACTTAGCTACACATGTAGCTACATCACACTACATCACACTTTCTTCAAATAGTGCAGCCCAGGATACATGAGGAAGAAGCAGACGGCAGAGAAACCAGCACCTCACGGAGACAGAGATGAGGGTGGGAATCTGAGCGTCACCGCCCACCAGGCCAGCGCTCCGTAGTAACAGTGCTAGTCTGATGGAGGCATTAGTATCCAGTGATCTTAATTCAAATTGCAAATCCTAGACCATGGTAGGAGCCCGCTGGCACAGACACTGAGAGCACAGGCCAGTCAGGGACTCCAGGAAGCCCCTCCACGCTGGTGTGAGCACTGGGACATCGCTGATTGGGCCCAAACATCCTTAACTTTTCTTACTCTGAAAAATGCTATTTAACTGAATTTGCATGTTTCTAAGCAGAGCATTTGCCTTTCCAGAACTTTAAGGCCGGGCAGCCTTCGGATAAGGACAAATGAAATGCTCCTGGCTTTCTGATAGCCCTTTGGGTTTGGGCTGGACAGTTCTTGACTGCTAAAAAGCGGCAATAGAAATAATAGTAATAATAATAATAATCTGTGTGTTTATTTACTTTGACCAGTATCCATGGCTGTGGATCTTCTCAAGCATGGCAAAAATACTTTTTGCACTGAGTAAAATTATTTTCCACATGTATGTATGGAATAAGAAGACAACCTACTTGATATTTTCATTCAAAACTAACATAAGCACATTTTAATTCCTCTAGAACATAACGCTTTCAAACTAACATACAAACGCTTAATTTATCTACTGAAATTTTAGCCAATTATAGTTACTCTATACAAATAGCTTTCCTTTTTCAAAATGGGGACCTAAAACTCCCTCCAGCTGAAATGCTAGTTTTTCTGAGCTGTCCCAAATTTGAAGTTGCTAACCCACATTCCAGTTGTGATGAAAATTCAACTTTGATATTCTGACAATTTAGTTTATATAAATCTAGTCAATTTTATTCTCTCTCCTAGAAAATACTAACAAATAAGCGAATAATAAAAATCCCTTTTACTTAAAATGTGTGAGTATATGTGTGTGTTTACACAGAGGAGAAGGTGGCAGACACATTTTAAAAACATATAGTATTTACACTGCAGGTTTAGCGTGTAAGAAGTTATCAAAACAGCCACTTGAAGTTATCAAACAGCCACTTAGGCAGGGACATACTAGCTAACATAAAATAAATTAAGAACACTTACAACTGATTTTTACTAAGCACCAGGCATAATGCCTAATCTGTAATATGGCGACAGAGGAGTGGAAATGTGGCTAGTTCAGTTTGTAATGTGCTGTCATCGTAAAATACACATTAGATTGGGAAAACACAGTATGAGAAAAATAAAATATATCAGTAATTTTTATTTTCATTGCATAGTGGATGATAGTACATATTGAATTAAATAAGCCAAATAAACTCAATTTCATTTGGTGTCTTTTCTCCTGTGTTTAAAATTTTTTTTAATGTTTATTTATTTTTGAGAGAGAGAGAGAGAGAAAGAGAGAGAGCGAGGAAGGGCACAGAGAGAGGGAGGCACAGAATCTGAAGAAGGCTCCAGGCTCTGAGCTGTCAGCACAGAGCCTGACGTGAGGCTCGAGCTCATGAACCATGAGATCATGACCTGAGCTGAAGTTGGACATCTAACTGACTGAGTCCCCCAGGCGCCCCTCACTGGTTTCCACGTGGTTCCTAGAAAGCTTGAACTTGAGCGCACGGCTGCCATTGTATTTCTATGGGATGGGCTGGGGGAGTGCTCCCCCAACGGTTTCACAAACAAGCTCACGAGGCAGGCTGTTGCAGGACCTGTGGTCACTCGTGTCTGGAGGACTGGGCTCCGCCACTGAGCTCTGGATCCCGTGGCTCCTGGGCCCCAGTGCCGGGTAATGCCAAGGTGCCATAGTCAACGCCATGATTCCTTCCATTGTGAAGCTGTCACCTGGCAGCATGCTCCTTGTACCCAGATAATTGTGTCTGATTGCTGGAATCAGAATCACACAACATAGACGCGAGTCATGCGCTGCTGGAGATGCCCGTGGAGCTTCACAATTTCCCAGGTACTGCTGCACACGGTGATTGTGGTACGAATCTAACTACCTCCACCAACATGTCATCCTTAAAGATAGCTCCCAGTCTTTCCCAGATACACCGCTTTGCAGGATGACGGGGGACAGGATGTCCCTTCCCTTCAGAAGAATGCTTGTGCTGACAAGTGTGGCTGGCTCACTGGGCCCGAGAAGATCCCAGATCCCAGATTGGCCCAGCCTGTCACCGAAATGCTCCCTGTGGAGTGCTCCCTGCCAAGGAGCCTAGGATAAGATCAGCCTTATCTGAGTCACATTGTGAACATAATCCAATGAAAAGCTGAGCGGTGAGGTGGCTTTGAGACACCATTGATCCAAGCCCTCCTTCACAGGTGGTGGGAAGAAGGGAGGATGTATCTGTCTTCCATAGATACTTTCTGCCAGAACCCTCCGTGTGGATGACCTCTTTCCACAGCATTCCTGAACCATCAAGAATCTGGACATTTGGCTTACTTCTCCTCAGCTGGTCTCTTCTGAGATTTACTGTTTCATTGGGTGCTTTGGGCCAGCCTTCCATTACTGGACCCCAGTCACTTCCTTCACATGCTTTCAGCACCTTCTTTGGAGGGGACTGGAGGCCCACAGTCATTGCAGATAATGTAATGCCTGTTAGCCCCGCTTAAACTGTGACTGCCACGTTTCCTCATCTTATGAATCAGAAATTGATTCCCTCCATGACTTCTGTGGGTCAGAAGGGCACCCTCTCATCTCCTGCCTGGGAGCGCCGTCTCTGTCATTCCTGATTGCGCTCAACTGAGCTCGCGTGGAGAGGCGCTTCTTCCCAGGAGATACTTATCAGCAGTGAGTTATTTTGGTGAATCATCTGGTTTGTCCTGTCATGTTTTCAGAAGGCAATTTATATGCGGGCAGTATACCCAGGCTTCCCAACATATTGTTCAAAAAGTGAAAGGGGGGAGGCACCTGGGTGGCTCAGTCAGTTAAGCATCCAACTTCAGCTCAGATCATGATCTCGTGTTTCATGAGTTTGAGCCCCGTGTCGGGCTCTGTGCTGACAGCTCAGAGCCTGGAGCCTGCTTCAGATTCTGTGTCTCTCTCTTTCTCTGCCTCTCCCCCACCCATCTCTGTCTCTTCATCTCTCAAAAATGAATAACAAAAAAATTAAAAATCAAAACAAATAAAAACAAAAGGAGAAAGGGAAAGACTTTTCCCACTGGCATTGTTTTATACAGATAGAACAAGATGCATTTCACAAAAGACAAGCTCTTTGCTCTGTTCCCCAGATCTTGACATAGCATCCACGTGTGTGGTTTTCTGCGGTCCTCTGTGCTCCCCAATGCCTAATCAGTGAGCTTAACTGGGTTGCGTCCTATATCAACTAAAGTTCAATGGGACTTTAAAGAGCTCTTTCTTTTTCCTCATGAAAAACACCAGAGATCACTGGTCCAAGTATCTGATAATGAAGAGAAAGTCAACAGCATCGTTTCCACTTGTTTTTAGACCTATGCTTAAAAAGAAGCACATGTTGTTCCCACTAAATCTTCCATAGGCTTCAAGGTCCTAGATTTTTTTTTTAAGTCTCACTTTGTCTCTGGGGAAGTTGGTCCCCTGAGGAGTGTTTAAGGCTAGTTCTAGGGTGGAGAGTAGAGAGATTACTGGAATACTTAGTGTAATGCACATGGAGTGATTCCAGCAAAACCCATCCGTTCTCTGCAAACTTGTCTGATCCTTGCCTGATGAGCTCTGACACTGTGGCAAATGCAATTGCTCTGGGTGTGTTCCCAAAGTTGTGCAGGCACATCTACATATGCTAACCTTCTTCTCCACCCAGTAAACCAGGTTTAGAGTCCAGATGGTGAAGGCCACCGCCATCAGCTACAAGGAATTCCAGCTAACAGCACGGACCTTTATCCTTCTCCACAGGCTAGAAACCCGGAATCATTTTAAGGCGTTCCTTTTTCCCCTTGCTTACCACATGTAGAAAAGCTCTCCTGATTTATTTCTCCTGTGCGAGCTCTCAACCTGACAATTTTTCTCCATTTCTCCCAGTGCTACCTGAGTTTGAGCCTTCAACTCTCGCTTCCCCATTGCTAATCCATGACCCTGTTCAAAACGTGTCTCACTTGCAATTGGAGTGTCTGTCCCAAAGGCAGATTTGTTTCAGACACTCTTTTCCACTGCGTACAACCCTGCATGGCTCTTCATTGCTTTTAGAGAGAAATAAAGCAAAATTCTTAAATTCTGTCCCCTGTCTGCATTTTAGTCTCATCTGGTATCTCTGCTCCCCTCACTCCTGCGCTACTGCAGCACTGGCTTTCTTTCTTTATTTTTTGAAAATTTTTATTTATTTTGAGAGAGAGAGAGAGAGAGAGAGAGAGAGAGAGAGAGAGAAAGAGAGAGAGAGAATCCGAAGCAGGCTCTGCACTGCCAGTGCAGAGCCCGATGCTGGGCTCAAACTTACTATGGTATCAGGACCAGAGCTGAAACCGAGTCGGACGCTTAACCACCTGAGCCCCCCAGTGCTGGCCTTTTCAGTGCCCCAGGCCCACCCTGCTTGCTTCCACCAGGAGGCCATTCTGCCCTCTTCAGGTCCCGTCATGAAACCCTTAGCTGGCTGTTGCCCACCTGTCCTTCAGATTTTAGGACACATGTACACCTATGGAAGCCTTTCCTGTCTTGGTAAGTTTTCTTCATCACCTTACAATTTCACATAATAATTGTCAAAGGACAATTGAACATGATTCTCTTCCAAAACTCTATAATTCTGCCTTAAGCAAATGTCATAATACCAATGAGGTCTATGGTATACGTTCTGAAGCACAAAACAGGGAAGAATAATGATTGGTCACGAGTGTTACCACTACACTGACTTCAACACGCGTAGAACCTGACAGGAGCAGAGATTGAAACATCCACACTATATTTCTTAGAGGTCATTTCACATCCAATTCTCAGATCTATTTTCCTAATCAAATTAACATTTCTGGAAATTAAATTCTGCTGCTGTGGTGCCTCCTATAGGTTTCTAGCGGGGTTCTCATGAGACTGTATATGACATAAACGTGTTCAAATAACTCATATACTGTATGTGCTAACTGTACTTTGTCCTGTAATGGTTCCCCAGGATATCTGACTGGAAATTCCTTGTAGTTCAAGGGCTGGCTCAAATCTTACCTCTCATTAGGACCATTCTCTTCAAACACCATCCATACCAAAGAATATGAATCTCCTTATCATGCTTTACCATTTTTTCCTTAATTTCTAACATACTACATAATTTACTTACTTCCATATTTATTATTTATCACCTGTCTCCCTCAGCTAGATTTGTACTTTATTTTATGATATATCCAGGCATCGCAACGGTGCGTAACTGGTGCTTAATAAATATTGATTAAGTGAATGATAAATGATTCTTTTTCAAAGATAAGTCTACAATTAATATATGAAATAAAACTATTTTTAAAAAAATGTATTCTCCTTTCCTAATTTATTCCAGACTTTCCCTGAAACTCCTATCATCTTTCACTGTTTAAATCAGGGCACTCTGATGCATCAGCACAGTTTGATCTCCACTGTGTATCTCTGAAGAATGCTCCGGCCCTCTCAGTTGTTTTCCTTAACTAGCAGCTTCTGTCTCAATAGACCTGAAGGTTAGAGCCCAAACTGACAGGAGCTTCACTTTTATATGATCATACGTAAAGTGACATACATTTACTTTTTAAACATTTGACTAAAAGAACAAAAGCAACCACAACAGAAAAACCTGGGAACAAACCACAGTGGTTTTTACAAGTCTTCTCAGAGAGAACCCACCCAAGCCTACGCTGGTCGGCTGGATGGCTTCAAACAATAGGACTTTATTCCCCACAGTTCTGGGGGCTGGAAGTGCAAGGCCAAGTTGTCTGCACGGGGACTTCATCACCTCCGAACACCACCACATTGAGGGTTAGGGCTTCAACACAGGAATTTTCAGGGGACACCAACATTCATCCATAATACAGTCTAATAACACTTCTGGTAACTTCGTTAGCTTGCTCTGAGTTTTCTATATTGCTTTATAAATATTTAAGTAAAGTGTATTAACAGCGAGGTTCATCAGAGAGTCAGAGCAATGAACAGGAAGTCTGAAATCTGTACCTGAAATTGCTGATTCTATAGTTTTGCTTTTGAGGAGGAAAACTGGACACAAATCTTGGGTTACCAGGTTATTAACTTAGTCATGTGTCCTGTACTCTTGCTTTGTGCTCACAACCACATCTCAAATCCTCTAGTTAATCCTCAAATCCTCATTTGTCCTTCCAGACCTGATGCATGACCACGAATAATTCACTCTCCTGCTTCAACCTCTGCAGGATCTCCATCTGCAAGCCCTCCACGTCACTCCCGGGAACCCGCAGGTAAGGCGTTCACAGACCCCTACACTGACGCAGGCTTCCACACGTCCTCCGGGGAAGCCAGCAGACAGGCTCATGGCCAGCATGTGCTAGGTCCTGAACACATATTTGAATGGATTAAACAATCCTTTTCATCATGACTGTGCAAACTGTCTCTAAACATTTTAGCTGCAAATGGTTGAGACACTGGACTCTGGTCATAAGAAGAACAGAAATCTGCTGGAAAAAGCACTGGCTCTTGTGTTTTGCAGACTTAGAGATGAGGCTGGGAAAACGTGTTCGGCTTCTCTCCACCCTGCACAGAGAGGGGAGGCCCGAGAGTGGGCAGGACGCGGTGATACCGGGGTGGGGGGGGGGGAGGGCATCCCAGGGACGCGGTCCCTCGTGCTGTCGGGCTGCTGGGGCAACAGCGGCCATCACACTCACTCTTGTGGCTTCTTGGGAACTGCTCTTAGGAACAAAGCATTAGGAGTCAGTTCTTTATTCAGAACTAAAACGCTGTAAGAAACAAGCCAGTGCAATTTAAAACCTGAGTGAACATTACAAAGAAATATGAAAAAAAAATTGCAAAAAAATATTCTGAAGTGATTGCTGTGAAAAAAAAAAGACTTATAATCAAATGTAAGGGACAGTATGGAAGTTGTAATGGACAAAGCAGCAATCTATTTTTAAGGTCTCTGTTAATCTAAAAAGATTTATCATGTGCTAGCAAAGCAAGACCGAGGTTTATCACAAAGTTGATGCACATATCAATCACTTATTACTAGCAGTGGCCAATTCTGTATAAAACCTTTACCTACTTGCCTAAATGAGAACGTCCATCCCGATCCTTTAATGGCTTTCGCTTTTTCTGGACCAGATATTTGAAGAAACAGTTAACCTTAAAGACATGTGAAAGCCCTGGGCTATGTTCTGAGTTATGGCCAAGGTACGACGGCCACAAGATTGTTACAATGGCTGTGGTTCATTTGAAGTTGTTTTATTAGAGAAATTAGAGGTTCTTCTTTCTATAACTGGAATAGTTGAGCCCTCCATCAAAGCAACTTTCCAAAACTAAGGCTGAAAACTGGGATCAAAGTCAGAACACCAAGTTGACACTATGTAATATTATAATTCCAAACAGGAAATAAGCCATTAAAATAGTGATTGATGATAACAGCTCTGTTCTTTTCGGCTCGGGGGGCAAATACAGGTTTCACACGTCTGAACTGCACATTTCCTATGCTGTGGCTTCCCCTAGTACTTATGGTATCGTCTACGCAAGGATATATAAAAGCATGTAAGTAAAATATATGGGGAGATTTTCAATGTTAGCCCAAACCATTTTGACTGTGGAGGATACTGATAGCTAAGTTGGAAAGGGAAGACTTTCTGCTGCTTTGAGAACCATTTTCCTTTGGGAAGAGTTCAAGGCAGCATCTTCAAATCTAAATGACTTATAAGCACATACATGGGGGAAGGACAACCTTGATAAAATAAAGTGAACACTGACTGGCCTTCAAGGATCTGGGAGTAAAACTGCTATCATTGCTATTGGCTCTTTGGTATTTAACATCTCTGAACCCATTTGCTTTTCCAGAAGGACAGAAAGCTCAGCGGAGTAGAATTTAAGTTTTGGAATCAGACATCCCCGCTTAGGAGGGATGTGTTCGTGGCAATCTCAGTTAATGCGTTTAATCTTCAGTTCGCCAGTGAAGTGGGGATCGTAACACTTGTCACGGTGGCGCCATGATGACTGAATCTGTAATGCACAGGGAGCACATGCTGTATGTACCAAGTGGAAGAGGCCCAACAATTCACGTAGTTGAAATGAAAGCACCAAGCCATCAGTATAGTATTATATATGAGAACATACTATGTTTAAGTTATTTGTTTCTTACAACGGTAATGGAGTATAACTACACTGTATACAGTGATGGTATTAGAACGGAGGATAGCCTGACATCGTCCAATTGAACGGTAAGGTCTGAAGTGGAGATCCAAGCACCATTCTAGTCCCTTCCATCACATGCTTATTTTACTGTGTGCATGGAGACACTGTAGTGTGCATTAAGAGAGATTTCAGAAAAACCTTTCAGGACTGGTCACTGCCTTCCAAATGAGTGAGGTTCTGTCAACAGTCAGACCAAAGAGGCATGGATAAGAAGTGTGGGTCATTTCTGAAGAAGAAGATGAGAAAAGAAGTTGATTCGGTGAGGCCTGGTGGATGGAATTCCACCCCCTTCCCCCGCCCCTGCAAAGAAAGGAAAAGCCATGTGGAAGTCTGTGGTGTGGAGGATGTAGGCTGGGAAGGATAAGGAGCTTGACTGTTATGGATGGCTCTGTAAGGGAACAGGGGAAAACTAGACAATTTAGCCTGAGATAAGCATGCAAAAGCTCATGAATCTTGCCATTGAAAATTCATATTCTATGAGATTTTCTCGGTTTAATAATAAAAGAATTTAAGAGCAAATACTGCTGTAGTGTCAGTGTGGAACAGAAGCAGGCCAGACTCCTGAGTCAGATTTGATTGAAAACCTAGTGCTACTTCCTATTAGTTGTGTGAGTTTAGACGAAAAGTTCCAATCATATCCACAGACAAAAGGAGTACACGGATGACACAGAATTAGAACAAAGATTAAGTGAATTAGTAGGCATCAATCAACACTAGTTCTAATTTATTCCATATAGTAGGAATATACCTCTTGGGCTTACAGGGCAAATCTAATGTCTGGACTGAGACATAAGCAATAACTTTTTAAACAATGGATCAAAAAACTTTTTCAGGTTTAAAATATCACATATCTATCAGCACTGGTGCTAATGGCATAATTACATGCTAAAAGTGTCCCTGACTGTATCTCTGCCAGACTGAGTTAATTAGTATTGGAGCACTGGAGTCCCACAGTACACCGCAAGCCCTCAGAAATATCAGTTAGCCACTCAACTCGGCCAAAAGTGGGGGTGGCTGGGTGCAAGGCTCTGAATCATAGGTGACCTCACTGCAGAGGCACGAACAGGGTCGTTTCTGAAGTGAAAGAAAACCATGACGAGCTTGTGAAAAGGTTTCTGCTAAAGCAGCTGTCCTTGTGTTCAGCAGTCTGATGGCAGCACTGCGTGGCATTACTTTCAGCCCAGCAAATGATGAACCTCAGAAACCCGTCAAGACATTTAAGTGATGGAGGGAAATCAGCCTATTGATACTAATCTCTTATTAGCTTCTCTAATCAGGCAAAATTAGTCAAGACTAGTGAAGTCTTTAAGAATGGTGAATCTTTAAAAAAAAAAAATAGAGCCACATATACATATTAAATTCCATAAAACATCTAACACCGTGAAAACAGACCATGGACCGTGCTTGCTCGAAAGTTTAAGTGGCAAATAGAGACACATGACTAATGAGGAGGACTGTATACACTTGGTGCTGTGGAGAAGAGGTCCAGGAAGAGAATGAAGATGGTGCGATGCCACTTAGGTGTTTGAGGCCTGAAATCAATTTCAAAAAGGGCAATTTGACATCATATATGTTGGCTATAGTTAGTATCCACCAGGAATAAAATGAAAACAGAAACAACAAATCTGTCACTTGGGGGGACTAGGGTGGCCCAGCTGCATGACGCACACGAGTGGCTCAACCAGAGGGTTTGATGTCTCACTAGACGGTATGAAGTTAAAGTCTTTTAAGTAATGATTTTTCAAGTAACAGAGTGGAGCCCAAACTGCCCTCAATAAAGAATGCAGTAAGGTTAAGCCTTACAGCAGTAAACCTCTGAGCGAGGGTTTACAAAAGTGGTACTTGAATCCTCAGGCCACCAAAAACTACGCTCCTTATTTAAATTTGTCAGCTGAGCAAGAGAATAAAATGTCAGCATTCTATCTGTTGAGGACAGAGAGAAGCAGAGAGACAGGGAGAAAGGAGGGGGGAGAGAGGAGAAGCCGAACAAGGGAAGGGGGCAGAGAATGGAAGACCGCGGTGGAAACACACCATCTTGTCGTTTCGCGGCTCAGCCTCGGCCACGGGAAGAGGCTGTGCGGCTAGCTTGCTGCTTTCAGGAGGAGAATGAGCTACTTGGAACAGGGCGGAAACACCCCAGAGAGGCCCCGCATGACCAGCTGACTCATACCTAAGTGACAGAGGCGTGGCAGGGCCCAGCCAAGGTCAGCGGACCCACCCAGCCGAGCCAGGCACAACTCCTGAGCCTCGGCTGCCGCAGAGGTGTGTGACAGTCGGCTGCCGCAGAGGTGTGCGACAGTCGGCTGCCGCAGAGGTGTGCGACAGTCGGCTGACGCAGAGGTGTGCGACAACCGGCTGACGCAGAGGTGTGCGACAAC
>JAESUZ010000321.1:0-152500 GCA_017311185.1 Proteles cristata cristata
GACCCTCCCCTGCTCATGCTCTCTCTCTCTCTCTCTCCTAGAAATAAATAAAACATTAAAAAAAAAAACTTGCCCTAGGCTCGCCCTTGCAGAAAGGAGAGTCCCTGCTCCAATGGTCTCGAAGCCACAGCTTGTCTGCAAATTTAATAATTGTTTACACTGCCTGTTAGCACCTTGTAAAAGACTGGTTCACATGAGATGTGAGCATCCTCATCTTTTAAATTTAAGTTGAGGCTGCCTTTGAACAAAGAATTTGAGACTTGGAAGAGAGAAATTGAATTTTCTATTCCAGGAAAAAAGCATTTTCTTTGGAGTTTTTTTGTATTTAGAAAAGCTAGTCTATTTGCAGAAAATTGAGATTATAAGCTGAGAATCTCAAATGCACTGTTTCTTCCATATTCAGCTCTTTCACAAATCTACAGGATGCTTATACAAATTTTGAAGCAGAGGGGCACCTGGGTGGCTTAGTCGGTTAAGCGTCTGACTTTCCCTTAGGTCATGATCTCGCGGTTCGTGGATTCGAGCCCCGTGTCGGGCTCTGTGCTGACTGCCAGCTCAGAGCCTGGAGCCTGTTTCAGAGTCTGTCACTCCCTCTCTCTCTGACCCTCCTCTGCTCACGCTGTCTCTCTCTCTCTCTTAGAAATAAATAAAAATATTTAAAAAAAAACAAATTTTGAAGAAGAGAATATTAAACCCTCTAGAATAATAAAGATCAGGTTAAATCACTTCAGCTGATTTTTAAAAATTGCCACAAATTCCTTTTGACCTCCTCCTTTTATTCAGTTCTTAACACAAATCGAACTTCAGACCAAGAAAGAGGCAAGAGCTGAATGGAATATTCAGTGGCCACTCTGTGCCCTAAAGGGACATACAGGTTCCATCTGCATCAGAAAATGAAGAGAGTGACAGTGTGACCTATGGGAGCCACAGCTGTGCACCAGTGGCCTTTACATCCATTTGGCCTTTTGTAGCAGGAGCCCAGGGGCACCCAAGGTTCAAGTGCTGCTTGAAGCTTCACCTGGCTTCACTTAGTAGTGCTTCCAGAAATCTGCACGTTCATTCTTCTAAAGCACTACTCGGTCTTGCACAGAATAAAGATCAGAAATAAAAGAAATAAAATACAAAATAACATAAAAATAGAATGAATGAGTTCTGAGCCCCCTGGAGCAGTCACATGATGGAATTATGAGATTTCACAAAAAACTATAGGCTGTAATAATTGATGAGACCCTCCTCGGGCACATTTCCCCCCACATTTCCTATTCTTACCCTAGTGAGTGGGGATCAACCTCAACCCACACAGCAGCTCTCTTATCTTCTACCATTCCAGCCACCCTCAATAAAATTTTAGACTGATTATTTCCATAAAATATTTTTCCCATTGGTGAGAGATCTAGCCTGGGGACCCCATGACCAGGATTGGGGGCACCTCCCCTTCCATTGTGTTTACTATCTGTCTTTGTCTCTCAGAAGGAATCACCTTTGGTGTTCCTGACGCTGGGCAAGCTCATCCACCTCTAGGAGGACTGGTCTGGCTCTGGGACCTGGTAACATGAAGCCAGGTGGCTTCCAATGCAGCCAGAGCAGAGGAGGGCGCTGCGGCAGGTCTAGCCCCCGGTGCAGTCAGCCTGACCCTGGGGCCAGTAAGGAGACAGAGGCCTTGAACAGTGACATCAATCAACCATAGGGACATAATTTATACTTGGAGGATGCTGTGCTGAAGATCATAAAATACACATTCCCTCAAAGCATTCGCTGTGATAGAGCACAATGTGGGCCAGAGGCTACGTCAATAAAGTTAATATGGATACAAGTCATAAAATCTTATTCAATGAAAACAGGGAAATATGTTCAGACCAGTAACAGAAAGTTAACCAAAACATTCCCAAATGCTGTGCCTCTGAGGGGCCTTACTGCACAGCTGCAGGCTGTCCCCAGGTCTCCAGGACCTTCCTCTCACACAGACTCAGACAATGTTCTGTGCGTTCCCCAGAGAAGCTACCAGCTGGGGCAGCTTACCGCCCAAGAAGGGAGGTTTGTGTTCGGGGCTGAACCACTGTGCGAGGAGATTGTAGAGCTTGGTTGCAGTAATAAACTCCAACATCCTCAGCCTCCACACTGCTGATTGTCAGGGTGATATCTGTCCCTGACCCACTGCCACTGAACCTGTCTGGGACCCCAGGGTCCCAGTTCAAAACCTTATAGATCAGGCGCCGTGGAGACTGGCCTGGCTTCTGCAGGAACCAGTACAGATAGATGTTTCCGTTACTGTGCAGGACGCTCTGACTGGCTCTGCAGGAGATGGAGGCCGGCTGTCCAGGGGTGACGGGCAGGGACAGAGGGGTCTGGGTCAACACAATGTCCCTACTGGATCCTAAAGAAAGGACAGAGAAGTGCCAAGTTAGATACAAATATTTTTAGCAAGTTTCATTGTTTCCATCTCATTTATTTAGCTAAAATACGACTTTGTGTTTCTCCCATTACTTGTGACTTCCAGCAGGCACCGAAAATGCACAATCACAATAAGGAACCTGACATCTGTGAAGTGGAGAGAGGTCTCTAACCATCGCTGACTCCGTTCCCACCACCTTCTGTGTCACAGTCCTCACTAGTGCACAGACCGTTGTTCCTTCTGGAAACTTCTTCACTCTCACAGATCTAAACCTCACCTGCCCCACCTCGGAGGACAAGTCACACATGTCTGACATGCACACAGAATACACCTGGGGACAGTGTTGTCCCCTGAACTCACGCTCCCATCCTGACTCTCCTTTCCCACTCCCTCTGGCCTTACCAGGGAACCAAAGCACTAGCAGCCCCAGGAGGTGAGCAGAGAACCTCATTTTGAGAAGTTGACCTGAGGAATCCTGACAAGTCAAAGCCAGATTCTATCTAACCCTTTGTCTAGACTTTATAGGGAAGGTCCTCCCTGGGGGACACTATGCAATTCTCCTGGTGGGTGCAGCAGTGTAGAAAGGGCTGGAAGGTTGTGGAGGGGCCTACCTTTGAGCAAAGTGCAGTATAAGTCTTCTTGTTTGGAAGAAAATCTATAAAGTCAAGTCCACACAACCTGCAGGAGTGAGAACGTGGTGATCCCACATGACTGTGGGTCATGCAGCGACTCAGTGCTCAACACCTGTGCTCAGAGACAGCGTCGAAGGCAGGGCAGATTGTGTGCTCAGAGGCCATCTCAGGGGGAGGTGGTGAATGGCCTTCAGAACTTTGTGGTCCTCTGTTACCGCCGCTGCTGATGCTGCCCTGAGAGGCTCAGCCTCCTGGGTGGTTTGCTTTGGGGCTGTGACACTGCAGGGTCCCCCCGTGTCCTGCTCATCGACATGGGCAGCTTCCCCCAACTCCATACCAATGACCGTGGGATGGATGAGGACAATTTAGGATGGACGTGTGTGTCCATGTGAATGTGGGTGGAAATACACCGACACCTTGTTGTTTTTTTCTAACTTTTCTTTAGGTTTATTTATTTATTTTGAGAGAGGACAGAGAGGCAGAGAGAGCACAAGCAGAGGAGAGGTATACAGAGAGAGGTAGAGAGAGAATCCCACGCAGGCTCTACACTATCACCACTGAGCCTGATGCAGGGTTTGGACTCACCAACCGTGAGACTATGACCTCATCTGCAGTTGGACGCTTAACTGACTGAGCCACCCAAGGACCCTTATCAACTTTTACTTCTAAAGCACTGTGTTATGGCAGGTAATTGACATGAGCCCAAGTTAAGTCAGATATAATGTTTGAGCACTATTTTAATTGAGGTCTACTCAAAGCATGTAATTTATTTATATTTTCAGTGCAACATACAATAGAAGTTCATTTTTAGGTAAGACCTTGTTCTGTAAAATTAACGTATTTACCTATTGCATGAAATGGATTTTGAAAATATTATACCAAATTTGTCATTGCCAAAGTAATATTTAGGCTGTGGCATCGTAAAATGAAACCATTTGAGAAAAATACTTCATATAACTCTCTACACTTGCTGTGGTCTCTGTACATTCTATGCTCTGCATCATTCAGCTTGATTTGTTTTCTGAGAACCTACGTTGGAATTCAAAGAACTCCCTTTTTGTCTCAGAAAAAGGTCATTGAGACAAATAAAATCTTCCTGGATAGGACATTCTGTGTGTGCATGTTGCATGTCTGTCTTTCTGTGTGTGTTGTTGTTGTTGTCGTTTTACAGAAGTATGGAGATACACAATGTGACATTGGCTTCAGGTGTACGACCTAGAGATCAGACAAGCCCATACGCTATGCTGTGCTCACAGGTGCAGCTGCCGTCTGTCCCCACGGACACTATGACAAGAGCAGTGACTGTGTTCACTGTGCTTTCATCGCAGTGACTTACTCGTTCTGTAATCGGAAGTCTGTGCTTCTCATTCCTTTTCAGCCATTTTTTCCATTTCCTTTGCCTGCTTCCTATCTGGCAACCACCAGTTTGCTCTCTGTATTCATGTGTCTGTTTATATGTCTTTTGTTGTTTTTCCTTTGTCTTGCTTTTTATTATTGTTTTAATTTTATTTTTTTAATGTTTTATTTATTTCTAGGAGAGAGAGAGAGAAAGACAGCATGAGCAGGGGAGGGTCAGAGAGAGAGGGAGTCACAGGCTGAAACAGGCTCCAGGCTCCGAGCTGGCAGTCAGCACAGAGCCCTACGCAGGGCCTGAACCCACGAACCGCGAGATCATGACCTAAGCGAAAGTCGGACTCAACCGACTAAGCCACCCAGGCACCCCTGTCTTGCTCTTTAGATTCCATATATAAATGAAATCCTAATCATATGGTATTTGTCTTTCTCCATCTGACATCGGTCACCTACCATAATACTGTCATGGGTTGTTGCAAATGCAGTATTTCATTCTCTTCTACGGTAAGTGACATCCATTGTGTGTAATGACCGCATCTTCTTTACAGGAGCAGAAGCTCATCTCTGCTATGAAGTTACAACAGTGTGTTTGGGTCCTCGAACACCAAACGCTCTGACAAAGTGTTTTCAGCCATGTTTGCTGTGGGAATAGTGTGCATGGAACGTTGTCAGGAGAACATTGTACAAGAGGGATTTGTGTCACTGGTAATGAGGAAGTTGAGAACGTGCAAAAATGAGAAATGATATATGCATGACACCAAATATTATTGTATTGAAAAGAGCAAAACTTGTTAGCTCCAAATGTATTCAACTTGTGTTGTACCAAATATGCTTCCGTTTGCTGACTCTTCAGTCACAAATGAGTCACCTCTCATGATATCATACTTGCTCTGATGACAAAAGACTCTTTGTACACTAGGAATCGAAACTTTTCCTGATTGTTCTCAGTTCATCCCACCTGACACCTGACACCAGCTTGGCAAGATGTTCCCTCAAACATGTCAATGGGGTGGGAACAGAAGTATTAAAAAGGAGACATAGAAAAGTGGGTAAATATCGATTTCTTACAATTGCCAGATCTCCTTTTTAAAAATAGACCCATTAGCCGAATCCCAGCATGTATATAACTTGTGTTCCACATTCTGCTCCAGGGGTCTGTCTGTCACACTGACTGAATTGATGACAGGAGTCCCAGCAGGGAGACTTGGGAAGGGTTTTCAGTCACCTGTGCCTATTCCTGACCACCTGCTCCCAAGGCCCTCGGATCCCTTCAGACCCTGCTGCTTCAATCAACAAGGACAAGCCGTTTCCAGGGCCTCGCTGTGTGGTGCCTGAGCTGCAGCCTGTGGCCCAGAGCCCGCAGCTGCCTCCTAGTCCCCTGGGGTCTCTACTGTCTTCTTCCTCAGACTCAGAATGTGCAGTAGCTGCTCCCCAGACCAACAGCACGTGTGGGCAGCGGGACTGTGACAGGAGGGAGGTTTGTGTTCGGGACTGAATCACTGTGCGAGGAGCGTGTGTACCTTGGTAGCAGTAGTAGACTCCAATGTCCTCAGCCTCCACTCTGCTGATTCTCAGGGTGAAATCTGTCCCTGACCCGCTGCCACTGAACCTGTTGGGGACCCCAGAACCCCTGTTCGAAACCTTATAGATCAGGCGCCATGGAGACTGGCCTGGCTTCTGCAGGTACCAACTTAAATAGGTGTTTCCATCACAGTACAGGAGGCTCTGACTGGCCCTGCAGGAGATGGAGGCCGGCTGTCCAAGGGTGACGGGCAGGGACCCTGGGGTCTGCGTCAGCACCACATCCCCACTGGATCCTAAGGGAAGAAGAGAGAAGTACAAGGTTATGTGCAAACTTTGTGAGGAATGTTCATAATTTCCCATTTGCTGTTTATTTCAGACTTAAAAATAGCATTGTACACGATTTGAGTCAGGACTGAAAACTTTCTAATTTCAAGAAAGAACCAGAGATTTGCAGGACATAAAAGTGTCTCTAGCAGTTACCTAAGCCACCCCACTTTGGTGCTTAAGTAATTAGCAGAGTACACACATGTCCTGTTCCTTCTGGAATGTTCCTCTCTTACAGATCTAACGTTCACCTGCCACATCCCACAGGGCAAGACCACCCAGCCCGCAGGCCAAAAAGGTTTGTGTGGGAAGCAGTGTCACCATCGAGTCCTCCCCTCCAGCCCGATTTCCTTCCTCTTTGGGCACTCTGCACTCACCTGGTGTCCAGAGCAGGAAGAGCCCCAGGAGCTGAGCATGAAACCTCATTCTGAGGAGTTACGTGGATGAGCCCTACTAAGTCCAGACAGCTTGAGAGCTGATCTTTTATTTCAGACTCGCAAGGGAAGGGACACTATGCAAATCCGCTGTGGGTGCAGCCATGTATAAAGAGCCAACAGGAGCGGGGTATGGCCTCTCATGTGAACAAAGTGACAGAAAAGATTTTCTGTGTTTGGAGCAAAACTAATCAAGATACAGTCTCTGCTTCCTGAGTGGGAGAAGGGACATATTCAAATGTTTCGTTCTGTTTCCATTGTCATATTTCTAGTTCTTTAGCTTTTTCTCAGGTACAGTTGACACTTCTATGTGAAAAGTTTGACCTTGATTGGCCAGAGCGAATTTGAGAAAGATGAACAAAGCTGGAAGTATCACAATCCTAGATTTCTAACTAGACTACAAAGCTATAGTAATCAAAACAGTATGGTACTAGCACAAAGCATAGACACATAGATCAATGGAACAGAACAGTAATAAACTCATGTTTATCAAGTCCATTCATCTGTAACAAAGGAGGCAAGGATATACAAAGGGGGAAGGCTCTTCAAAAAACAGTGCTGGGAAATCTGGACACCTACATGCAAAAGAATGACACTGGACCCATTTCTTGCACCACACACAAAAATAAACTCAAAATGCATTAAAGACTTAAATGTGAGACCTGAAACCATAAGTACCTAGTGCTGGGTGCTGCACCGGCCTCGCTGGATGACACAGTCACAGAGGGGAAATAGCAGTGTTTGCAATGCTCCTGCCATGAGAAGCGAAAACTGGTGTCTCCTTCTGCTACTACTGGCTTATGTTGGAAATGAGCTGCTGGTATTGATCAGGCCTCACAATATTCCAAATCAGACCGATATTCCCCACACAGGTACTTCCTGAGGCAAAGCATACTCTTGACTCTTCAAAAGAGATTTCAGATGAAAACACTGTGGATGATTGCCAAAAGGCTCTTCCTATTATGGACCTTGTAGATCTAAGACTTAGATCATAAAGGGGTTTAAGAACACAAGAGTTACAATTGAGCCTGGCCCTGAAACAAAGAGCCTAATTTAGAGTTAAGGAACAGATAAGGGCAGAGCTTAAGTTAATACTTAGACCTTTTCTAACTGGTGATGTATGACAGTCCCTTCCCTAAGGCCTACTTTCCACAAACACCCTCCCTTACACTGGTGGCTGGGATGAGGATAGATAAGAGTAGCTAAAACATAACCCACAACAAAGGCTAACACATTTAGGGCTTCCATGGTGTTTACACATTCTGCATCAGGTCAAAAAAATTATTAACCAGCTCACAAACATTCGTCCTCTCGTGAGCCAGACAGAAAGGTCCTAGCCTATCTATATACAACTTAACCTATGTCCTAATCCTAGTGTTATTAACTTAGAATATGTATGTTGTCCTGTTTTTCACTAAGAACTGCCTGTTATTTCTGTAGTTGTAAGATTTACTCAACCTCACTGGGATTGGGGTAATTCTGCAAGAATACTTCTGAAAAACCTGTTCTTGTACACTTTTCAAAGCATCTTATCACAGACTTTTCCATTGCAAAAATTCCTTTTTCTGATCTCATGTTGTCGTTGGACCTTTCAATAAAGACACCAAAACCGACAGTACAGAGATGCCTGCCTTGGTGATCAGAAAGAATCTTGGGGCTCTCTCACTCTCTCTCTCGCCGACACCATCCATCCTTCTGGGACCCCTGGACCGGCTGGAGCGGTCTCCAGCACTAATGAGTGATAATAAGAAATAATAATCACATGTAAAGTCAGTCTGGGCTTTGACCATGATCACTAGACACAACCAAGGCCCTTCTGGCATCCCATGGTCCATGCGCGCCCTCTTGCGGCCACGTGCAGGGAGACATCTTGAGTTGTTTTTCCTGTTATGTGACTGTCATTTGGAGCATAAAGTGACCTTCCCTCATGTACACTTTCAAACCTGTTTTATTTCCGACGTCATAATTGCTTTCCTGGCTCTATGGCAGAGTGTGGCCACATTAGGGAGTGATGCCAACTTTTAAGTCAGATGTCAGCGGTTTCTGAACTGCTGTTCACCCACCATGTCTGGGATCCGGACACTACAGAGGCTGCCCAAGGTTTCGTCTCCCAGTACTTTAGCAATGCGGCGACTGCAGAGGAGAACTGGAGTCCGCACAGACTCAATCAGTCTGTACATGCAGCACATTTTATTTTACTCTCTCAGTGGTGATGCCTGCGGCCGTTTCTGTCTTTTCTGTCCCGCTGGCCTCCCCCACGCTCCTGGGAAGGGCCGGGAACACAGGGTGACAGATGCACAGGAAAGCAGGACGTCAGGTTCTCAGTTCTGATTGGATCTCAGCTTCACTGCATTTAATGATCTTGCCTGGCTCCCGCTGGTCTAGAGAAATCAAGAGCTCCCACCTCCACTGCTAGTGACCCCCAGGATTTTCTCCAAATAACTGCAGGGACTGGAGGTAGTTCCCGAGAGGTCTGGTGTCTGCTGTTGGAGAATGCTGGATACAAGTGTTAGGCCCTGTGAATGAAACTCCCTAAAGCACTCAGGTCAGAAGATCTTGACCACACCAAAAAAATAAAATAAAATCTCTGTACATCACTCAGAGAGCTGATAGTTCTGTTTGTGTATGTGTTTTGTTTTAGTTATTTTAAAATTTAAATCCAAGGTAGTTAACGTATAGTGCTATACTGGTGGCAAGACTAGAATTTAGTGATTCATCAATTGTTTATAACACCCAGTGCTCATTCCTGCAAGTTCCCTCCTTAATGCCCATCCCCCATTTGGCCCATTCCCTCACTCAACACCCTTCCAGCAACCCTTAGTTTGTTCTCTACATTTAAGAGTCACTGGTTTGCCTTCCTCTCTGTTTTCATCTTATTTTTCCTTCCCTTGGCCTATGTTCATGTCTTTTGTTTCTTAATTCCACATATGACTGAAGTCACATGAGATTTATCTTTCTCTGACTTATTAGGCTTAGCTTAATACTCTCTAGTTTCATCCATCTTGTTGCAAATGGCAAGATTTCATACTTTTGATTGCTGATAATACTCCATTCTCTCTGTCTCTGTCTCTCTCTCTCTGTGTGTGTGTGTGTGTGTGTGTGTGTGTGCATCTTCTTTATCCATTCTTCAATTGATGGACATTTGGGCTCTTTCCATAGTTTGGCTACTGTTGCTAGCACTGCTATAAACATTGAGGGGCATGTGCCCCTTTGAATCAGCATGTTCGTATCCTTTGAATGAATACCTAGAGGTGTCATTGCTTGGTCTCAGCCCAGCTCTATTTTTAATTTTCTGAGGAACCCCCATACTGTTTTCCAGAGTAGCCGCACCAGTTTGCATTCCCACCAGCCAGTGCAAAAGTGTTCTCCACTGGTATCCAGCTCTGTTAAAGACAGGAGGAAAGGGCAAAGGAAATGTATGTTTCTGGTAATAAATATAGTGGAACGAAAGGATCATGGCATAATTTTAAATTATTTTTTTCTGCATAGCTATGGAAAATCTCTTCCCACATATACTCTTTCTTGTCATGTATTTTGTGCAGCCAAAGCCATGAGTTCCCAGTTTAGAAGGAGGTTCTGTGTGTTAGAACAAGAGAAACAGGATTCACTCCCTTCAAGTTTCAGTGTATCCTGGACATTTCCATGGACTTGCATCGAAGGTGCTCACTAGGGACCTGGGTGCAGGGTCAGAGCGGCTCACCAGCATTATTCCAGAAGTCGTGACCCCAGAGCTCCAGCACTGGAGAGTATCGCCCTTTTGACCCCCAGCTCTGTGGGGCTTTGTTCTGGCAGGCTTAGAGACAATCACCCAAACTGGAAACGTGGATTGTGACAAAAAAAGGAACAATGAGAAACATGTGTTTTCTTTTGTTACCAATCAATTCCTGAAAAGTCTACTCTTACAAAGTAGTCTTTACAATGCTTCAGTTTCAGGCAGTTTTGTTATTTTCTGTGAAATAATGTAAAATCTGTAAGAGTTACTGATTCTGGCTGCTGTTTTATCACATAATCTGTAGCCCTGAAATACACCACACACGTAACTTTCTATAGAATTGGTTACCCAGGCTTTATGTCTTTCCTATACTCCCTGTACACAGAAAGTGTGATGCTCTTAATTCTAACAGATCATCCTGTGCCCTGGACACCAAAAGTACCCATGAGCCAGGTTGGTCATTGCAGCCTGGACACAAATGGTTACATCTGGTGAAGGGACATGTGGGGGCGTGTGTGGGGGAGAGAGCAGCTCTGTGTGTCTATACTTGACCATCAGCAGCTGATTGAGAAACAATCTTACACAGGTGGGTGTTGCTTTCGTTTTGTCTGTGTTGGAGGAGATTAGTTCAGGCTCAATGACACTAGAAGCGTGAGCGTGATGTGGGAAGGCAGTGTTGCAGGGGGCATTTCTGAGTCTGTGTCCTGTCACAGGTGAAGAGTAAGAGACTCCCCCATTGTGGGCATGTGTGCTGCACACTTTGTGGGTCCAAACAGCCCAAACCCACGCTGTGTTGTTGAAGCTCAGACACAGACAGAGGCCTCCTCCTTCCATGGAGACGAATGGAGGTACATCCTGATTAAAGATCAGGTGACGTCATTGTCACAACCGAGATCAACCCAGCCATTGAGGACACCCCCAACCGTAGGTGACCTGGAGGGGAGTTCCGCACCTGTGGCCCCCTTGGATTAAATGTGTCCCACTCTTCGGAACAATTACAATGTTTCACTCATGAGGGGATGACTCCCGGGGTACAGGGAGGTGGGGGAGGCTCATGCATGTGTTTCATCCTCTGAGCAGAGAGGTTCTGTCAAAGCCCTGAGAGACCAGGTATGCTTACCCACCTGACTTTTCTGAATCCCAAGACCTTACTCTTCCTCTCCTGATTATGAATCTGTATCCAACTATTTGTCTTAGTTTTGTTTCCTTTTTTTGAAATCAGTATAAAAAATCATATACAGGTACACAGTTCATGTGCTGGAGATAAAGGCATTTTGTCTGTCAGTGTGAAACTCTGCTGTGTGCAGACTAACCGGGCAGAATAAGATAATAACTCTATTGCCATCCGGGCTTCTCTGCCTAGTAAGTTTTCACCTCCTCTAAGACCTGCCCTAGGCTCGCCCTGGCAGAAAAGGGAGTCACGGCTCTAATGGTCTCGAAATCACAGCTTGTCTGCAAATTTAATAATTGCTTACACCGCCTGTTGGGACCTTGTAAGAAACCCTGGTTTGCTTGAGACATAGGGATTCTAGCCTTTTAAACTTAAGTTGAAGTTCTGTTGAAGAAAGAATTTGAGACTTGGAAGAGAGAAATTGAATTTAGTATTCCCGGAAAAAAATAATTTTCTTTGTTTCTTTTTTATTTAGAAAAGCTAATCTATTTGCTGAAAAATGGATACTATAAGCTGCAAATCTCAAATTCACTCTTTCTTCCATATTCAGCTCTTTCAAGAATCTACAAAATTCTTAAACAAATTTTGAAGAAGTGAATATTAGATGATCTGGAATAAGCAAGATCAGATTAAATGACTTAAAGTGATTTTTAAAAATTACCCGAAATTCCCTTTGACCCCCTCCTTTTATTCATTTCTTAACACAAATTGAACTTCAGACCAAGAAAGAGGCAAGAGCTGAATGGAGTATTCAGTGGCCACTCCGTGCCCTGTAAGGGACATACAGGTTCCGTCTGCATCAGTAAATGAAGAGGGTGACAGTGTGACCTATGGGAGCCACAGCTGCCACCAGTGACCTTTACATCCATTTGGCCTTTTGTAGCAGAAGCCCAGGGGCACCCAAGGTCCAAGTGCTGCTTGAAGCTTCACCTGCCTTCACTTAGTATTGCTTCCAGAAATTGCACGTTGATCTCCTAAAGCACCTACTCAGCCTTGCACAGAATAAGGATCAGAAATAAAAGAAATTGTGGTAGGAACCCCTCCCTAAGGAGAACAAAAAAAATTGAAGAAGAGAGAAGAGAAGACTTCAAGGTCACCTAGATATGAGTCCAGCTGCCTACATCCCCCATGTTCCTGTAAACTGAAACAACTTAATCAGACTACATGTTTATGTGTATTACCATATATGGGAGACAAAGAAATAGAAAATGCATTAAAAACCCTATGCCATATGATGTGGGCCGCTCAGTTCTTTTGGGTACGAACCCAACTGAGCGGTGCCGGCAAAATAAAGTTGCTTCCTGGAAAGAAAAGTCTCGGTGTCACAACTCTCTGAGCGAGAATCCTGCAATAAAATAAAATACAAAATAACATAAAAATAGAATGAATGAGTTCTGAGTCCCCTGGAGCAGTCACATGATGGAATTATGAGATTTCACAAAAAACTATAGGCTGTAATAATTGATGAGACCCTCCTCGGGCACATTTCCCCCCCACATTTCCTGTTCTTACTCTAGTGAGTGGGGATCAACCTCAACCCAAAGAGCGGCTGTCTTATGGTCTAGCATTCCAGCAGCCCTCAGTAAAATTTTAGATTCATTATTTCCGTAAAATATTTTTCCCCATTTGGTGAGAGATCCCTGCCTGGGGACCCCATGACCGGTATTGGGGGCACCTTCACTTCCATTCTGTTCATCATCTGTCTTTGCCTCTCAGAAGGAATCACCTTTGGTGTCCGATGGTGGGACAAGCCCATCCACCTCTAGGAGGACTGGTCTGGCCCTTGGGCTTGGTGACATAAAGTCAGGCGGTTTTGAGTATGGCCCAGAGCAGAGGAGGGTGCTGCAGCAGGTCCAGCCCCCGAGTGCAGAGAGACCTGTCCCTGGGCTAGTGAGGACACTGAGGTCCAATTCAGATAGGTGTTTCCGTTACTGTGCAGGACGCTCTGACTGGCTCTGCAAGAGATGGAGGCCGGCTGTCCAGGGGTGATGGGCAGGGACAGAGGGGTCTGGGTCAGCACAATATCCCCACTGGATCCTAAAGAAAGGACAGAGAAGTGCCGAGTTAGATACAAATATTTTTAGCAAGTTTCATTGTTTCCATTGTAGCTAAAATACGACTTTGTATTTTTCCCATTATTGTGACTTCCAACAGGCACTGAAAATGCACAATCACAATAATGAACCTGACATCTGTGAAGTGGGGAGAGGTCTCTAATCATCGCTGACTCCCTCCCTACCTTCTGTGTCACAGTCCTCACCAAAGCGCAAGCCCTAGTTCCTTCTGGAACCTTCCTCAGTCTCACAGATAGCACGCAACATCTGGGGGCCATCTCTGGAGGAGGGTGGGAGGGTGTGAATGGCCATCAGAGCTTTGTCATTACTGCTGCTGCTGTCGCCCTGAGAGACTGAGCCTCCTGGGGACGTTTGTGTTTGGGACTATGACACTGCAGGGTCCCCCGGTGCCCTCTCATAGACATGGACAGCTTCCCCCGACTCCACACCAGTGACTGTGGGATGGATGAGGACCATTTAGGATGCAGGTGTGTGTCCACTGTGAATTTGTGGAAATACACTGATGCATTGTCTTTTTTTTTTTTAACTTTCTTTAAGTTTATTTATTTATTTTGAGAGAGAGGCAGAGAGGCAAAGAGAGCACAAGTAGAGACGGAGCATAGAGAGGTCGAGAGAGAATCCCAAGCGTGCTCTACACTATCACCAGTGAGCCTGATGCAAGGCTCATACTCACTAACCTTGAGACTATGACCTTATCTGAAGTTGGGCGCTTAACTGACTGAGCCACCGAGGGGCCCCTAAAACATACTGCTGCTTAAGAAGGCTTAAGTCTAGGTTTGATCCTGCCACTCATTTATGTCACTAAGATCCAGTTTCTTCCTCCCATTCCACTTTGACTTCCATTGCACTAGTTCCATATGAAGGGAAGCTTGGCATGGATGTCAAAAGATTCTGGTGTTGTCTGCTCCTTGTACAAACAGTATTCATTCCTCACATTCTATCAGGAATTCTGAGATTCTCTCCGGATGGTCAAGCCTCAGTGATGGCCATTCTTGACAGATTTCTACAGACCATTGCAGGCAAGGAGGAGAACTTGCTGAATGGAGAATCTACTGTCCTGCATTTCATCCTTGGAATTAGGTTGGAATCAGGATCATCCAAACCAAGACTACCAAATAGGAACAGAGAGCCTTGAGTGGAGAAACTGAAGAAACTTGAGTTTGGAGGAAAGAATACTAATGTCCACTCTTCCATCTGTATCCCATGCTCTGTGTTAAGGATCATAGAAGGAAACAGTGACTGCTTCAAAGAAGTCACTATAATCGGAGGCAAATGAAGAATCAATGCTTATGTCTTCTATGCAGATAAAGTTCATTTTTCAAGAAAATATGGGAAAAAGAAAAACTGAAAGATAGTATCCTTCACTAGAAATGAGTATTAACCATAGAAAACTGCTCTGATGGAACTGGGTCCTATTCATTTTTATACACAGTGTTCAAGTGTTGGTTATTGTCATTTACCTGTGTCCTGGTTAGTTTCAGGCTGAAGAGAAATTATGAATGAAAGACTACTGTCATCAAGAGATGATTTGGATACATGACAATATAGGAGACTACAGTTGACTTTATTTTTCCAAAACAAAACTGTGATCCTGAATGGACTTGATCCCTCTTCCTCTGACTCTGTGCAGGCTGAAAGATGAGGTTACACGACAGGGCTTGGACACCCACTGCCCCACTCACCCTGAGTGATGACACTGCTCCAACACAGGAGGCTCATAAGCTGGGAGTGGCAGCAGCAGAGAGGGCATGTGTCTCTTTGCTCTCTATCCTTTCCACTGAAAGGAGAGCACTAGGAGGGCTGATGTTCTGTCTGATGTGTTTTCGATGCTCTATGCCCAGGCAAGTTCCTGATGCTGATTTGCGTAATTCTGGAAGTATTGTTGATTTGGAGTCTGAATAAATGAAGAACTTCCTTGCAGAGCTGGGAGCTAAAACTATTTCACCTACCACCCCCTCTCCCGAGGAGTGGTGACCCCATAGGTCACTTAGTGTAGGGGGCTGGGGGGATCTGAGATGTTTCACACACTGGTTGACCGAAGGAGTAGTAACAAGAGTGACTCATAAGTACGTGGTGACACATTTTCTGAGACAGTATTTGTGCAGAGGGAACTATCAGAGGTCTGCTTTTGTCAAATGGAAGCTCCTCTCAGTTGTCCAAGTGCAACTTCAAATACGTAGTTAAAATTCAGAAGAGAGCCACAGCCAGGGACAAAAATGTGGGTACTATGTCTCCATTCTATCCAACAACTTGAGTAGATTCCATGTGCTCACATCACATTTATACTGTTTCAGTTAGGTTCTGAACTTATATGCTCATAAACATACATTTTACTACAAAAAGAGATGTATGTTTTAAAGTCGACTTCAGCTGATTTGAAATAGAACACTTGGTATTAACACATTTTACTACAAAAAGAGATGTATGTTTTAAAGTCGACTTCAGCTGATTTGAAATAGAACACTTGGTATTAACAAGAATTTACATTTGGGGATTTTGCTGGATAATAATGCGAATCATAGTTTGAGGTGACTTCTGGGTCTCTTGGGCATACAAATCCCATTCCCTGGGGTCGTGATATTTTGTCTCTTTCTTTCCATTCTCTGCTTCACAAGGCAGCGACCAGACACTTTCATACTCTTTGATGCTTTGCATAGGCTCCTGGGGCCCTAGGCTGGCTGCTCAGACCCCTATTAATAGGGCTCCTGGGGACGGGGCCTGGGTGCATCGGACGGGTTACCAGCTGCAAGATGATGCCACAGCCCCAACGGTCCTCTTCCTGGTGCTCTGCATCTCAGGTGAGAGGCTCCGAGGAGAAAGATCTTTATAAAATTGGCCAATGACTCTACCATGTGGTATGGATAAACCATTTCAATAAAACAGGCCGATTTCCTACAAAAATAAGAAAACATTCATTTTTGAATACATATTTTACTATGTCAGGGATGCTGTTTATGGCCACTGTCCATTTGTGATTGCAGGAGTCTCTGGGGACATCAAAATGACCCAGTCTCCAAGCTCCATGAGTATGTCTATGGGAGAAAGCGTCACCATCAACTGCAAGTCCAGCCAGAGTCTTCTCTACAGCGACAACCAGAAGACCTACTTAGCCTGGTATCAGCAGAAACCAGGACACGTTCCTCGATTGCTCATTTCCTGGGCATTCACACGGGCACCTGGAGTCCCCTACCGGTTCAGCGGCGGTGTGTCTCAGACAGATTTCACCCTCACCATCAACAACATCCAGGCTGAAGATGTGGCAGATTATCATTGTCAGCAGTATTATAGCAATCCTCCCACAGTGCTTCAGCCTCGCACACAAACCTGGTCCCCAGGGCCCTGGGTCAGAGAGGCTTTGCGGCACCTGCTGCTGACTCCCTGCTCGACCCTGTTTCTCCCTAAGCTGTATGAGTTGCAGGTCTTCTGGCTGAATCGTGGAAGGATGTGTAAACCTCAAGAGGAGGTTGAGCACAGTCACGTTTTCTATGTCTCTTGGGCAAGGAAGTCTGAAGACCGTAATGACTTCCCATGGACGCTTGACTACATTTTACAGATTTTTTGGTATCATCTGAATCTGAGTTGTTCACCCAGATCGATTTATATCATTGACCTGTTCACGGCCTCAGCTGCATCTCGTGGAGAAGGGAGCAGGGTGCACCCGCAGTAGGATGCTCCCTTGGGATGTGGCACAGCAGTGCTCCCTGTGACCAACCCAGCATCTGCCTCACTGCCCACCTCAAGACACCATTACTCGGTATGTTCAGAAGACTGCCCTTCACTCAGTTCTCTTCTGTCTCCTGGCCAGAGGCTATTAGAAGATGGGAGAATGGGAGTGGAAAAATAGTATCTCATTGGGTCTCAGCTGAAGACTTGCAAAAGCAATTAAGGTCACAGAGAGAAGGGATAGGATTATGTGGGGCTTTGAGAGGCTGCAGACACCACATAGGTTGGGCTGGAGGTAACTTCATAGTTCTATCTGAGATGAGGAGTCCCGATTTAGGCCCAGGATCTCTAGGACATGTCTGCATTTCCTGCGTGTGCAGTGCAAAATACTTGCATATTCTTCTAGACTCTTTGCAATGTATCTCCTGTCTGCCACCAGGGCTCTGCTACGAAGACTTATCCACTCTCAGTACACTGATGTTGAGCATACATGAGTGTGGGAGGGATATTGGATGCTTACTGAGCATATAGACGGGCTTCATTCTTGACCATCTTAGTGGCTTAGGCTTTTGGCTTCTACCTCTTCTCTGGGTTCATGGAAGGGTGGCATCACCCCAATCTGTACTGACTACAGACCAGAAGTGTATGCAGTTGCTGCTGTGGTTCTGGTTGCTCGGGAGGACTTAAATGAAGACTCAAAATTGTATTTGATGTTCAGTGAACAGATAGGGTTTCTTTCCTGTGGTTTGGACAAAAGTGGTATGTCAGCCACTTCCCCATCATGAGGTGCCTGTTATTGATAGACTTAGGACCGGAGAGCAATGATGGGGAAACTGTTTGGTCTTTAAGTCGTTTATTAGTCAGCTTGGAACCCACAATTTCTGTAATCCCCTGTTACTTGTTCTGACAGCATTCTACGTGATAATAAAATTTGGTTCTCCATTATGAAGTATTCCACAGTTGATCTACAGCCTCTTGTTCCTTTTTTTTTTTTTTTGTGATGCTTGCCCATTATGTCACAAGCACTAACTGAAGTGTGTGGAAACATGCACCATCAAATCTTCCAAACACCAGAGCAGCTCTTTCCTTGAGTTGGAGTGAAAGGGGCACACCCAGTGCTCTAGTGCAGCACCACACAGGCCCTGCTCACCCGTTCACCTTGTAACTAACGCTGAGTGGAAGACCCAGGGCAACAACCTCTCCAGGCAAACAGCTGCGAGCTGAGATGTGCAACCTTTCTTTACATAGTGCACACTTTTCATCAAAGGAAGCAGTGGTGCCCCCTTCAGTGCAGAAAGTGGAGCCAGCATCACAAAAGAGCCTCCATGCCCCTTGGGACTGGGGACTGTGTTCAGGGCTGGGACCCTGTGGGGAGTTGGACATGACATTATAGGGAGCAGTAAGAATAACAGCGCTAGTCTGTCCATTGTTGATGCTTAGAGTGTAAACAGTGTAAGAATCTCCAATTCTCTGCCTCCACAAGGGTTAGGACCCGGTGTTGGGATCTGGTTGACTGGTGTCCTGTATCCAGTCCAGGTGAAAGTTGGCTACAAAATTAGGTCCTCGGTTGCTCTGTAGTTTTGGTGAGAGTTTTAATAGTATTCTCCATGGAGCGATGGCCAAAATTTTGTTTTCACAGGTAAGAAAATATCATGTGGAATGAAGAAAAAATATAAAATAAGAGCATATGACAATCACCCTTTCATTAGGTCTTTTCAATCTACCGGAAATGGGAATTCTCCTGGCCTACAAAACTTCAGCATTCTGAAAAGACTAATGAAAGTATTTGACCAAGACTGTGTGGAATAGAATACCTCTCCAGTGATTCTCAGTTGATTTCTTGTACCCTTTTAACCTTTAAGACATAAATCCAGTTATAAATCATTCTTACCCTTCATAGAATACTTCTAATAGCAATTCTGTCACTATCCCCAATGTCTTTGAGACATGGTCACTTGCTGTAGGAGAACAGGAGTTATGTTGGTTCAAGCTATCAGTGACAATGTTGTAACAATAGGAAGTTAGATCCTGGTTTTCCCCACGAATGGCAGCCAGGGGAGTGACCCGTTTGCCTGGGAGGGCTTGAAGGGGACATGACATTGGTTTTCAGGACTGAGCACAAGGAGAATCCATGTCTCATTCCCAGGGAGACAAGGTCGCCGATGACTGTAGTACTCCCGCCTTCACCAGGCTTCCGATCTCACCCTTGTTACCTCTTCCTGTTCCTGATGACATTTCAGACTGGATTCAAGGCCATGTACTCAAGGCCATGGACTTCTCTTTGGGACAAGTATCACAAGTTGATTCGTCTATGCTGTGAAGATCTCAGTGCATCAGTTCAGTTTGTTGTGTTTATCCTTCCAGACTCCACTGGGGACAATGTGCTGACTCAGTCTCCAGTCTCTTTGACTGTGTCTCCAGGACAGATGTCCACCACTTCTTGCAGGCACAGTCAGAAAGTGACTGATATGTGGGGCATCGCCCATGTATTACCTGGTATCAACAGAAATCAGGACAGTGTCCTAAGTTCCTGATCCATTTAGCATCCTGGCGAGAGTCTGGAAGCTTAGTTCCACATTCTGCCCCAGGTATCTGCCTGTCACTCTGACTGAATTGATGACAGAAGTCCAAGCAGGGAGACCCAGGAAGGGTTTTCAGTCACTTGTGCTTTTTCTCGTGACCGCCTGCTCCCAGGGCCCTCAGGCCCCTTCAGCCTCTGGTGCTTCTGCCAACAAGGACGTGCCATTTCTAGGTCCTCACTGTGTGGTGCCTGAGCTACAGCCAAGACCCCGGTGACCCAGAGTCAGCAGCTGCCACCTAGTCCCATGGGTTCTCTAGTGTCTTATTCCTCAGACTCAGAATGTGCAGTGGCTGCTCCCCAGACCAACAACATATGTGGGCAGTGGGGCCGTGACAGGAGAGAGGTTTGTGTTCGGGGCTGTACCACTGTGCGAGGAGCATGTGTAGCTTGGGAGCAGTAATAGACTCCAATGTCCTCAGCCTCCACCCTGCTGATTCTCAGGGTGAAATCTGTCCCTGACCCGCTGCCACTGAACCTGTCTGGGACCCCAGAGTACCGGTAGGAAGCCGCATAGATGAGTGGCCGTGGAGACTGGCCTGGCTTCTGCTGGTACCAACTTAAATAGGAGTATCTATCACTGTGCACGAGGCTCTGACTGGCCCTGCAGGAGATGGAGGCTGGCTGTCCAAGGGTGACAGGCAGAGAAAGTGGAGTCTGTGTCATCACGACATCCCCACTGGATCCTGAAGGAAGAAGAGAAATGAAAGATTACATGCAAACATGATAAGTCATTTTGAAAAAATTTTACATTAGTAATTATTTCAGGATAAATCATTTTTTGGTGATTTTTATTAATATCCCCAAGTATCCAATTCCAAAAGAGATGCTAAGATTTGTAACACACAGAGGGGTTTCTACTCTCATCTACAACATCTCATTTTCTCTATGTCATTGTCTTTCCTAGAACATAGATAGATATTTGTTCCTTATGGAATGTTCCTGACTGTCATAGATCTACACAACACATTCCCCTTCCCAGAGTGTAGGACAGAGGTCTTGCAACACTTGGTCAATATAGGCATGGAGTGCAGTGATGTCTCCAGAGCTCTCCCTCCCACATTGTGTTCCTCTCTCACCCCCCCCACCCTTCACCCTCACCTGGGATCCAGAGCACCAGCAGCCCCAGCAGCTGAGCAGGGAACCTCATTGTGAGGAGTTTATGTGATGAGTCCTGGTCCCTCACTTCAGGGTATGAGCTGATCTTTTATGTCAGGTGGGAAGGTTTTATCTGAGACCCTGTGCCTTTGTCCTCCCTTAGGGAACAGTATGCAAATCTCCTTGAGGGCACAGCAGCCTGGGAGGAGGAGGAGGAACGGGGGCTCCCACGTGAGCAAAGTAATATAACGTGTCTTTGTTTGAAGGGAAACTAAGACATAAAGTCCCTGCAGCCTAAAGAGTAAAGGCACACACTGGGGCACCTGGCAGCTTAAACGACTGAGCCATCCAGGTGCCACAAAGAGGAGTGGAATTCTAAGCAAACATTGAACTCTGTCACTTGGAGTTCTCATTCTCCACATAGTCACTGGCAGTATTTGATCACCTTCTATGTACTTCAGGATTGAGCAAATAAGGAAATATCCTGTAGATAATTGAGCTGGTGTGGTCACCAGCAGCCATTGGAATTACAATCCGATGATGAAGGAAAAATCGAAGGGGACATGTGGAACTTTTCCATAAGCACTTATATTTTTTTCTGACTTTGAGTTTTTTTCATTGCGATGCCATAATGTGCTTGGAACTAGTTTAGACTCACCTAAAATTTCACAAACGACAGCAGGTTCCTATTGACTCTTGCATGGCTTCCCCTGAACTTATCATCTCACATAACCATTGCCTACCTAGCAGAACTGAACATGAACACTAACACTGTGCTGAGAACTAATGCCAAAGTCATGTGGGGACCTCAACGACTTTCCCTGCTGCAAGGGGGTTTGCAGCCTTGGTGCCGTGGAGAACAGTGGCCCCTACCTTTAGAGTCCATACTGCTGAGAGTCAAGGAGAAGAACCCTGGGGAGCCATGTGTGAGACGCCTCAGTCACGCTGTCCCGGACATGGACCCTCTGATGAAAGGGACTCCGGGGCTTGAGATCCCACTCCGAAGACCTACCTGACCTCCTCCAAGGACTCACCATTGCTTGCATCTCCCCCAGCTCGGTTCTTCTCTGAGAGAAGCAGCTGATGACTGAGCCCTGGAGGTGACAGCTATTCAGTGGAGCAGAACAGCCAACCCCGCTCGGGAAGGTAGTATTTAGGGCTGTCACTTGCGCAGGGTCCCAGTGTGCGTTCTGTGCCCAGATGTGGGCATGATGTCTCCATGCTCCATGTTCTTGATTGTGCATGTGACTACTGTCCCTGACCCACTGCTGCTGGCCTGGGCTGGGCCCCTGGAACCCTGTGGACACCATACATGTCAGCGGTAACAGAGATGGGTGTGGCTTCTGCTGGAAACTGGGAAGGGAAGTGTGTCTAGTGCCATGGTTGGGACTAAGACTGGCCATGTAGGAGATGGAGACAGTTCCTCCCAGGGCCAGAGACAGGAGAGATGGAGCCTGATTCAGCACAGCTGCCCATGGGGGCCTGGAAAAAGAAAGAAACATACCATGGAAAATTAAATATGGAAAAAGAGTTCTGAAATGAAGAAATGATGTATCAGGAGCACCTGTGTGCTTCAGTCTGTTAAGTGTTCAAATCTTGGTTGGACAGGCTGGGCACAGCTGTGGGGCTATGTAATCTCAATAGCACAAACAAGGTGCTTGTCTGCCAGGTGCCCATGCCTGACCAGAGTAGCCCAGATGGACCTGCACAAGACACGTGTTTCCATTGCAGGGGGCATGGGCCAGAATTACTCTACTGTCCTTTGAGTAATGTGTCTTGTGATCTCTTCCATGCTCGTAACATACTTTCCTTGCTGTCTCTCCATGTAACGTAGGTTCTATGGAGAAGGGCACAGTTCAAGAAGATAGCTCTCTGCATCTGGTCCCCTGGGATATTACTGAGGCCAGACAGCTTTGTCTTTGATCTGCTTTTCAGATTCCCTTGGTATGGTATGTTGACAGCACAAAGACAGAACCCAGGATATCTACAGTTTCTCCTTAATGTTTGACCATGTACTGACCGATATATGTGTGTGAAGTATTTACTGGATTTGTACCTTTTTCACCATCTGAACTTGGGAAAAATAAAATGAACAGAGCATCATGGGCTTTTGTGACAGCTTCAAGCAGTCTGTGGTATATACTTGGAGTTATGAGGAGAAAATGTGTAGAGGGGAGTACAACATTATTTTTAAAGATATTGGCCATATTTTTTTCCAATTTTATGAAAACCTTCCTAAGGTTTGCATACTTAAAAATCCAGAGTTGGTTAGATTGTTTGTTCTTTTAGTTTTGATGTGAGGTCTTTGCATATTTTGGACATTACTCCCTTGTTGGATAGGTCATTTCCATATATCTTTTTCCATTCATTGGGTTGCTTTTTTGTGTTGTTGATGGCTTTCTTTGCTTTTTAAGCTGGAATGGATACAATAGTTTATTTTGCTCCTTTTCCCCATGCCTGAGGAGACATATTGATAAATATGTCCAATGTCCAAGAGATTACTACCTATGTTTTCTTTTAAGATGTTTATGGTTTTGAGTTTGACATTTAGGTCTCTAATCCATCTTGACTTTATTTCTGAGGGTGGTACAAGAAAGTGATCCAGGTTCATTGTTTTGCATGTAGTTGTCCTGTTTTCCCAGTATCATTATGTATATATATATATATACACGTATATATATACATATATAGTATATGTGTATATATAGTATATATGTATATGTGTTTGTTAGCTGGTTAGTTGGTTTTAAGAGTGGAATGGCTGAGGGAGAGGTAGAGACAGAATCTTGAGCAGGCTCCATGCCCAGCTTGGAGCCCAACATGGGGCTCGATCCCACCACTGTGAGATCATGACTCCACCTGAAATCAAGAGCCGGATTCTTAATTTACTTGCATAATCAGTTTTGAAGAGAACGTATTTCCCTCATTGTATATTCTTGCCTCCTTTGTCATAGATTAAATTCCATGGCAAAAGAGAGAAGCCCAAGACAAATCATACAATTTATCCCCTGCTCCTCTCTGGCTTCCCCTGAGGATATCACCTCACATAACCATCGCCTTATGTTGTGGTTGTACATAAGTTCTAGCAGTTGCATCATCTGGAAAATATTGAGAAATTATTTCTAAATTAAAGACATCAATCTCATAACTAAAAGATAGGGTCCCCCCAAACAGGTCCTCTTTGGATTCTGAAGGTAACAGGTCCATTTTTGAGTGAGTATCTCTGACTCATTTATTGATTCACTACTTAAGATGCCAGAGTCGAGTGAGTCCCAGAGCAGAAGAAGACTCTGCACTAAGTTCAGCATGCAGTGACCTATGATTCAGCAAGCCAATGATGCTTAACATGCCTGTGACAGGTAGGGACAGTGCTAGCAGGCTCCAGAAAACCCCGACAGAACCACAGTCCAGAACTTGGGTATTGGAACAACAATGTCAGGGTGTCTTCAGAAGATGGACCATCCCTTTTAGGGATAATAGCCATTAGCTATCACTAAGTCTTGCTAGAGACTACCTGCAGTATTTAGGACACAAAGAAGCCATGTGATCTGAATAGTCCTTTATGAATTCAGTGGTATCGCCTCTGCCCAGATATAAATGAATACTGCACAACAGCTTTCCATCATCAGGTAGCAGCGGGATATACTGGCTAGTCCCTGATCAAGTCCCCAAGGTACACATGTTGTGAGTATGGAAGTTGTTCCCCCTGTCTTTGCACCTGTGCCTGTAGAATTCCTCCTTTTCCCTCATCTCATACTTACAGCCTGATATTAATTCTCTGTAGACTCTGAATGAGAAAGTAAATAAATCAGATTTAATTTATGTAGGATATGCTGTCAGCCCTCCAAAGTAGACTTTTAGTTTTAATGACAACACTTTAAACATATTAGGGGGAAAGATCATGTGGGAAGAAATTCATCTAGTGGGCAACACTTGGAGTTGTGTTTTCTGATCCACGTTATCTCTCAGAGAGATCCCGAATTAGAGATCTACACTCATTCAAGGGCAGTCATTAACAGTGTGGTCACATGGGCAGAAGGTAAGATAAAACGACCTGGGAGATTGGTGATGAGAAGCTCAAAAGTAGAGTTTTATGAATGGACCTCTGGTCCAGGCACTTAGAGTAAGAGTATTTGTGTCCTATGCAAATGCTCTTGACAGCACATGCCCTGTGCAGTCATCAGGCAGACACAATGTCCAATGCTGGGATGCAGTTAGCCTGTTTCCCAGATACCCTAGTGCTTGCTCATTGGGCTCAGGCATTAGGTGGCCATGGTGTTGAGGATGGAGGTGAGGCATGAGCTCCACAACACAGACTTCCACTAGCCAAGACTTACACAGCATTTTCCCACCAGGTAATCACACAACAGTTCAAAGGAAAAGATAGATTCTATCCCTGTACTCTGATAGGGCTTCAGTGCCCAGGGGATCCAGCTACCCATCTGGAAGTAGCTATATTTTCTACACCCTCTCCATCACGAAGGGGAAAGCTGTTTGTTGTCACTGCAGTAGAACCTAAGTCTGGCTACTGGTTGCTGTCCTTGTCTACCATGCTACTGTCAAAACCTCTGTCCGTGTCTCACAAAGTCCTCATTCAATGTCACGCTCCTGACCAACAAACTTGTGTCAGCAGAAGATGTGAGGGAACGCTGCTGACTGAGAACAGACTGCAGGTTGGCCAGGGGAGAAGCTGGCCACATTTGTGGAGGGAGCAGCCCTGCCCCAGGGGAAAGATGATGGAGGCTTGCACCAGGTTAGGCAATGGGGATGGTAAGAGTTGGTCAGATTTGGAAAATATCTGCGGTTTCAGATTCTTTATTATGTGACTGTCCACCACCAGATGCTAGGGCCTCTCGGACAGGTTTTCCAATCAGCCAGCTGTGCCGAATTCCTCTGGGAGTTCACACCACCCACCGCCCTTCCATGAATCATTTTCTGATTAGAATCTTGACTTACTGTCTGAATGACCTTGGACACATTTCATAACCTCTCTCTGCCTCATAGTCTTCAACCGGAAGTTGCATATTAAACATCTCATATCAAGACTTAGCTCAGTTACTGCACATAATAAGCATTAAATACACATCGCAGCCATTCTTCTCTTTGTTGCTGTTATACTTGTAATTGAAGACATGAATAGTAGGACAGAAGATCACTGCCACGTGTTCCTTCCACTGAGAGTGGAATTGATTTCCTTATGACTGTAAATTCTATTTCTTGATGTTTTATAATCGGTCATTTATTTTGAGAGAGCAACAGAGCGTTAGCGGAGAAGGGAAGAGAGAGCAAGGCACAAAATCTGAAGCAGACTAGGGTCCGAGCCTGATGTGGGCTTGAAGTCATGAATAGTGAGTTCATGACCTGAGCTGAAGTCAGACATTTAACCAACTGAGTCACCAAGGCAGTCCTGTTTCTTGATTTCTTGAATCAAAATGCATCTTGGGGTGTCTGTGTCAAACAGCATGTGGTGAAAGGGGGGCCCTGGACCAGTTCTGGTGTCCAGGCTTCTAGTGGACTTGCAGCCCTCGCCCTCTGCCTCACATGCAACACAGCTGATCAGACCCATGGCCAATGAGAGGCAACATGGAGCACAGAGGCACCTGGCTCACAGCCTGTAACAACAACCAATCATGTGAGTTGGCCATCCAGTGGTAAGACAGGGAGTGTGCTGTGGGGAATGGAGTGGTCCTTCCTGTGGGCAGAGGGTCTTGTCATTGACATTGTTCACAATTGCCAGTGGATGGTGATATTAAAAGTAGCATTGCTATTAATTTATAAATTTCTACAGTCACTTTCCTCCTTAGAGCCTGCACATGGAGATGGAGGTTTCTAGCCACACCTGCCCTTTTGTGTGACTGAGAGGAGTCTCAAGGCTCTCCAAGGAACAACTAGCATCACCAGGTCGATATGGGGAGAAACCAGTTAGGGTCTTTCGGGACAGCTGACCTTCCAGTTGCCCGCAGCTGCATGAGTGAGTCCTGGCAATGCAGCAGAGAAACCACCAAGGCACCCCTGGAATCATGGGAAATAATAAGCTGTTATTCCTGTAAACCTTTACCTTTTGGGGGGTACTCTGTTCTGCTGGAATAGATCACAGGACAGTACTAAGTAAAACCATCTGCAGCATCGTCCCGGATCGCTGCTTGGCTCTGTCCACTGCCACCGTCACCACTAAGTCCCGGAACCTGAACAAGCTCCAGCAGCCCGGCCGGAAGCTCCAAGGTTGGGCACCCTGGAGGCTCGTCGGGCCTCTGTGGGAACCAGGCACCTACCTCCATGGTGCTTCCACGAGTGATGGAGACGAAGCTGTCCTGAGGTGCCGCCAGGGTCTCTGGGGACTGAGTCACGACGTACTGCCCTCGCAGTCTGCAAAGACACCCCTTCCGGGCCCTGCAGTGTAGTCCTTCTGTCTTCTAGGCAACATGGTTCCTCAGAAAAGCCATGTCAGGCTTCAACCTGGCACAAACTAGAAATCAAGTGCCTCTGGACCTTCCCACCTTTGCTGTGTGCAAGAATTCATGTAGATGTTGATGTTCCTCAGGATGAGGACATGTTAGGAAACGTGACCCAAGAGGGCCCGACTCCACTGCAAGAAGCTGATGGACGAGTCCCTCCCTTGTAACCAAACTCACAGACAAACCCTCTCCATGGTGTGGTCACAGCCTCGTGTGTGAGTCCAGCCAGGTATAGTCTCCATGCCCAGCCCTTAGTGCCACGCAGGGCTGTCAGGACCTGGGTCTCAGTGGGCGGGTCTGTCCCCATGTCGCAGCTTCTGAGATTTATAGTTTACTTTCTGGTTTTCAGAATCAGCACTTACCAACAGAGGGTTCTGAGGTGGAGTCAGAACCACAGGTTAACAAGGGCCCGGATGTGTGAGGGAAGGAGGCTGCCCTCTGAAGTCACTGATGTAAGGCCTGTGCAGGCAGTAAGGGGAACTGGGGGAGGGGGATTCAGAGCAGGAGCTGCACAAACAACCTGCAGTTCCACTCACTGACCAAAAGGAGTCACACTGGAAGTCTTGGATGAGGAGGTGGGGAGCCAGTGCCAGAAGGAAGAGGGGGGATGCCATGTCAGAGCTTTGGGCCCCTCCCTTGTCTCCCAACAAGGACCCAGGCCCTCTACAGCCCCAGGGCAGGAGTGACAGCTGGGTGAGGTTTGTGCCCCCAGAGACGATACCAGGAAAGGGCCTGTGCTCCTGAAAGCATCTTGGGCATTGTCGGTGAGGGTGACTTCTGTCCAGACCAACTGCCCCTGAGCAGCTTCAGGGGCTTTGTGAGTGAGGAGAAGCCCATGGAGCTCTTCCGGGTTCCTGCTGAGTTCTGGCTCCAGCAGTGTTGATAAGCTAGCTGGCTGGCTCTGCTGGGGATGATAATTCTTTTTCTTGAGAAATAAGGAGGGAGGGTAGCAGGTCATGTCCACACCGTGTCCCCACAGGCACCTAAGAAGAAAGCCAACAAGGGCGTCCCCAAGCCTTAATACCAAGCAGAGAGCTCTTCAACCAGTTTGCTGCATTACTGGTCTAAGGTTCAATGTGCAAGTTTAATGCAAACAAACGAGGAGAAAGACTGAGTCCTCCTTCCTCACCGGAGTCAGGTCCACAGGAAGGAAAGGAGCAAAGCTGGGGCCCCCACATCCTGAGGTTCCTGCTGAAGCTGATCCTGCTCCAAGAAGGGAGGGAAGTGCTCTGAGACACAGCCACACAGAGGGGATGGGGCAAGGCCACGTGGGCATGGAGTGCAGCCACTCAGGGGGTTTTCTCCACCCCAGGCGTACAATCCACTCCTCCCAGGGTCCCCATCACACCCGAGACCCATTCAGCCTTCGAAGCTCCTGGGGGATAACTGGAAAGTATCACTCTTGCTCTCTCTGTATTTTAGCATCAGGACTATGTTTTTGGTTTACTGTGGGGTCTCTCTGCCATCTAATGGCTCTGTGGTGATATATCAACTGTCAGGATTTTCTGATGTGGGGTCCTGAGTCTGGGCTGAGAGACTCTTCACTGTCACTCATGAAGTTCACACTATGACAACCATCACTAGGCCAGAGTCTGTAAGGAACACACATGACCCATCTCCTCAATAAACTTTTCACCTAGTAAAGAACAAAAGACTCATATGTAACCAGGTTGGTTTAAAATAGATAAAATGTGTTTGTCATCTTTCAAGTGTGATTTACATATACCTCTACTCGTGACTTCTATCAAGACAAGACGTTTTCTACCTTCATGCTACTGAAAATAAATGTAAGACATTATTTATTATTTCTAAGATTATTGAAATAGCCCTGGATGTTCCTTACCTAAAGCTCAGCAGAGTTGGTTTCTAGCCCTGGGGTTTTGGGGTTTGGTTTTTGTTTCAATTTAATAGTCACAGATTAATCAAGTTACTGACTGAGACACAACAAGAAGGGCCCAGAGCAGGGGAAGAAACTGAGCATGGAGTCTCATGGAGGTGGGTTTTGTGGAGTGTGTGTTGGGGACTGCATCACTGTGGGAGGAGGGAAGGAAGATGGCGGCAGCTTCAGCCTTCTGGCTGCTGATGGTGTGTGGGAAACCCCTGTCAGACTACCTGCTGCTGAGCCGTCCCGGGACCCCAGACTGTAGCTAGGAAACCTGGCAGATGAGGTGCTTAGGTTTTCTCCTTTTCTGTTGGAACCAGTTCAAATAGGTTTTCCCATGAGTGTCCTTGACACTTTCATTGGCCTTGTGGGTAAAGAGGACTCTGTATCCAGGAGCTCCAGATGGAGACTGGGGATTCAGTCAAACATAATGTCACCGTAAATACTTGAGGTTAAAAAGGAATAAAGATAAAAGACAAGAAATAGGATGTAGTGGTATCTCCTGTGTTTTTCTTCGTAATGTAAAAACTTGTGAAATGTGTTCCATTATACTAGCTTTACTTATGATAATAAATTGTATACATAAGTGTTTAAAAATCTGAAAGGAAACCCTAAAAATGATATAGTAATGTCTTTGGGTTTAAATCAATCTGTAAAATATCTAGGGGTTCCTGGGTGGCTCTGGTTATGATTTCACGGTTCATGAGCACCAGCCCCATGTGGGGCTCTGCACTGACAGCCAGAGCTTACGTGGGAGTCCCTCTCTCTTTCTCTCTTTGTCTCTTCTCCATTCAGGTTCTCTTTCTTTGTCTCTCTTCTCTCGTTCAAAATTAGTAAATAAAATATGTATAATATCTACAGCAGGTTTGAGAAGATTCTGGTCTATAAGATATTTTCTATCTTAATAAAGGACCCAATATTATTAAATTTCAGTTTTTCCCAAATTGATATAAATATTCAGTGTAATTCATTAAAATCTCTGAGGACTTTTTTCAAAATTGAAGAAAATGATATTTTAATTTACATTAACTTCATATGATCTAGAATATCTAAGGAGCTCCTAAGAAGTAAAATAAAGTCAAAAACTAATAATATGAGGTTTCAACAGTCTTATAAATCTGCCTAATACACTGTAGTGTGTGAGGTGTAAGGATAGACAAACAAATAGACCAAAACAGGAAGTCCAGGAAATGACCCACGTGTACTCTGTTCCTTGATTTCTAACAAAAGAAGGAAGATGGATTATTGGTCATTTTTCCTTTTTGATAAGTTATAGAAATGTAAATAAATGCCTTGACTCATCTTATATTATGCAAATGCCTGAGTTATGGGAAGATCATATTTCTACATATAACCACTAAAGTAATTATGCTTCCGGAAAAAAGTATAAGAGGGCATCTTTGGTTTCTAAAGGGGGGAAAATGTTTTAATATATTTTTAAATTATTTAAATGTTTTCATTTAGGTTTGAGACACATAAAGTTGGGGGTGGCTGGAGTGGAAAGAGGGAGACACAGATGTGAGGCAGGTCCAGGCCCTGAGATCTCAGAACAGAGCCAGGCGTGTGGCTCAAGTTTGTGAACTGCTAGATTATGAGTGGGCTAAAATCAGACGTTCCACGGACTGAGTCACCCAGTTGCCCAGAAAGGGGGGCAAAGATATTTTAAACAACATGTCCAAATACACAGAGACATATAATTGTGGGAGGACAACATTCAATAAATTAGATTTCATTAAAATTAAGAATTTCATTTCAAATAATCATTAAGAAGGTGGATAGACATGCCATAAAGCATGAGAAGATTCTCCAATATGTATTTTTTTTGTGCTTATGACAAACTTATTTCTGAATGTATAAGGAACTCCCAAGAAAAGAAAAGATACTCTCTCTATATTTATGTATAAACATGCAGCTTCCACCCTGCTGATTCTCAGGGTGAAATCTGTCCCTGGCCCGCTGCCACTGAATCTGTCAGGGACCCCATTTTCCTGGTAAGAAGCCGCATAGATGAGGAGCCGTGGAGACTGGGCTGACTTCTGTTGGTACCAACTTAAATGGTTGTTTCTGCATCTATCCTGGAGGCTCTGACTGGCCCTGCAGGAGATGGAGGCCGGCTGTCCAGGGGGAACGGGCAGGGACAGAGGGGTCTGCATCAACATGATAGCCCCAGTGGATCCTAAAGTAAGGAGAGAAAGGAAGAGTTCATACAAATATTATGAGCCATTTTCATAATTTTACTTTGGTAATTACTTCAGGCTGAAGCACTTTCTGGGTGAAGTTGATTCACATGCCAAAAACATCCAATTTGAAATCATGACAGAAATTTTCCAGGCATATAAGACTCTCTGGAATTCTACCCCATCTCCCCCTTCTGTCTGTGACACATTCTTCGTTAGAGCATGGAGTCCTTATTTTAGGTCCTTCTGGTTATCATAGATCCAAACATCACATGCCGCGTCCCAGAGATCAAGAAATTTGAATCTCAGAGTGTCCTGAATACACATGGATAGCGGGGGCGCCCCCAAAGCTCTTCCTCCCCACTCTGTTCTTCTCTCTCACCCTTCCACCCTCACCTGGGATCCAGAGCATCAGCAGCTCCAGCAGCTGAGCAGGGAACCTCATTGTGAGGAGTGAAACTGGTGCCTCCTGATGAGTTGAAGCAAGACTGGAGCTGACCTTTTATCTCAGACTTGCAAGAGGGTCCTGCCCAGGGAACAATTATGCAGATCATCCCCTGCTTGTGTCTTGTTGCCTGTGGAGAGGGCCACCAGGAGGGTTGGGGAGCCCTGGTGTGAGGCAGGTGAAATAAACATCTTCTGTTTGGAACAAATCCAATGGAGACAGAATTCCTGCTGCCCAAGGAGGTGGGAAAAGGGTCTGGCTGCAAAAGGCTAATTCTGTGGCAAGGACCTGATGCATATTTCCTTGTCCTCTAAGAAAGCATCAGAAACAATGACAATGTAGATATGTGTGTGCATGTCAATCTTCCGGAGGCCCACGGACATCTTGTGTGTCTCCCTCCAAGCTAAACGTAGCAAAAGATCCCACGTCTACTGTAGTCAAAGAACATGAGAGTTCACTAGCATTTGAATTTCCCTCTCTCTCTCTCTCTCTCTCTCTCTCTCTCTCTCTATGTCTGCTAGTGACCTTGCCATGTGACCCCGGGCATGACGTGTCCCCTCTAAGAACTCTGAGTAATAAACCTGGTTTTTCCCAGCTCCCAGATCATTGTTGTTGAGGGATGTTTTGAAGTCATAAGAGCCATAAGGGCTGACAAGGCTCAGTGGGTTAAGTGGCAGACTCTTGATTTTGGCTCAGGCCGTGTTGTCATGTTTGTGGGATGGAGCCCTGTGTCAGGCTCTGCACAGCATCACAGGGCCTACTTAGGATGTTCTCTGTCCTCCCTTTCTGCCCCTAACCCCCCTCATGATAGATAAATAAACATTAAGAAAGTAGGCACCATACATAGGGTTGGTTCAGCAAAACGTGGGTGGATCAACATTTCCAAAAAGGGGAGTGTCTATGGGGCATACTGTCCACCCCAGGAAGTGCTCACAAGCGTTGCCAGCCAATAGCATCACTTTGGATACGCGGGGACCAGCACAAAACACACACCAGTAAGAATCATGAGAGTTTACCTCAAATAACAATATAACCTGCTGGTTGTTAAGAAATGCCTGGTGTCTGCTATTAACAGGATAACTTTAAAAACGCTAGACTGTTAGAAATTGACTTTCCTTGGGAACAAGTGAATTCAAGTCTATCAAGAACTGAAGTCAAAGAGAATTGTAGGAAATAAAGAATCTCACTTATAGCCTGATATCTCATAGTCCTGTTTAAGGCAAGAGGAAAAGAGAAAGAATGGTATGCCTTAGTGGAGAGATAATCCTGGTGATTGGTTCTTACACCCTGGTGACGTTCTATCATATATATCAAATATCTTTCATCTCTTCGTATACAAGCATACATCATAAATATGCATATATTGTCATACGTATATATCACGTGCACATATAGAAATGTGTATCTATCACATTTACATATTAGAGTATTTGAAGGATTTCTTAGTGTTAAAATTCTTCAGGACGATAAGACAGAACGAACAAAGAACAACTCTATATTATTATCTTACTCATTTCAGCTTTGGGTTATCATATATGTTGGGCACCACAGACACGAGGCCACAGTTTGAAAGGAGATTTTCTGTGTCAGAAAGATGGAAACAGATGCACTCCTTTAAAGTCACAGGGTAACCTGTACCTATGATCGACATTTTCTGGGGCCTTCTTCATATGTGGTCTGAAGCCTTTCAGGAGCTGTGGTCAGAGCCTTTCTAACTGTGGTCAGAGCCTTTCAAGGGCATTTATCTCAGGCTTTTTGCCTCCAGACCTGTGAGAATAAACCTGGGTTGTTTTCAGCCACCAAGTTTGGACCAAGTTTGTATGGTAACACTAGAAAGCTGATACACCCACCATCCCATGTGAGAACTTCATTATGGGGAAGTGGGCCACAATCAGAAATCTGTCATGTTTTCTGTGATTAAAAATCAAGTCTTGAAAAGGCTATTTTTCGAGGTGTTATTTAAGATGCTCAAATCCTGGAGTATATGGCTCTTTTCTGTGAAATTAACAGAAAGCCTCTAAAAGTTTGATTGTTGTAGCTCACCATCTGTTTCTGTGATCAAGACAGAAAATGAGGTGTCTTTTAATTAGCATTTCTTGGTCAGAAAAAAGGCGTTGCAATTTTCCTATACTTCCTATAGACAGAAAGTACGTTCTTAATTGTAGAAAGAATTTCTCTCTCCTGCCTGTCTCTTGTCTTCTGTTAACCAAACCGGCTGTGTCCTGCACGATCAAACCGACCAGCAACTAAAGCTGGTCCCTCTCTAGTGAACACAAATAGTATGAGTGGCAAGGAGGATAAGCATAGGCTCCACGAGGTCCAGGTTAGAGAACAAGACTCTCTGAGTCTCTAACCCTGACCATCAGCAACTGAATGAGGAAAGACTTAGGCACATAGGTTTTATTGTAGATCTGTCTGTTGCCAGATGCTGTTAGTTCGGGTTCAGTAAAACTAGAAGTGTGTGTATGATTTGTATGACATGGTAGGTAGCCCCGTGGGTGTCATGGTTTGTATCTGTTCTCTTGGAATCAGACCTTTAGGGTGGAGAGGGTGAGACACATACTGTACACTTTGATCTATCAACTTTGTCACCACAAACCGTCCAAACACACACTGCTTAGGTTAGGACTGAAGGCACAGAGGGCTGTTTCCTGATGACGCCCAAATGGAGGTTCCTTCTGATGCAAGGTGAAATTTTCTCAGAAGCTGGAAAAATACACAAACCAGTGAAAGGATATCCATTCAGGGACAAGAAGAGTTCATGTTAAAATTTGATATTGCCCAAAGCCATCAATAGATTCTATGTGATCCCTATCACAAGTCCAACATTATTTTCACAGATATAGGAAAAAATAACCCTAACCTTTTATGGACGCACTCAAGACCTCAAATAGCCAAAGGAATCCTGGGAAAGTGGAGTAAAGCTAGATGCCTCGCACAATCTCATTTCAAACTATACTACAAACAGTATGGTACTGGCATAAGAATAGACACATTGACCAATGGAACAGAATAACGAGCCCAGAAATAACCCTCCATGTATATTGTTGACTAATATTTGACAAGGATGCCAAGAATGGTCAAGGAGTAAAGACGAGTCTCTACACCAAATGGTGTTGGGAAGACAGGATAACCCAATGCAGAAAAGTGAAACTGGATCCCTATCTTATGCCACTCACAAACTTGAGACACATAATGTTGGGGGTGGTTGGAGTGGAAAGAGGGAGACACAGATGTGAGGCAGGTCCAGGCCCTGAGCTCTCAGGACAGAGCCAGACGTGTGGCTCAAATTCGTCAACTGCTAGATTCCAAATGAGCTTAATCAGATGTTACACCGACTGAGTCATCCAGGTGCCCAGAAAGGGGGCAAAGATATTTTAAACGACATGCCCATATAACAGAGACATGTAATTGTGGGAGAACAACATTCAATAAATTAGACTTCATAAAAATTAAGAATTTTCATTTCAAATAATCATTGAGAAGGTGGATAGACATGCCATAAACCATGAGGAGGTCCAATATGTATTTTTTGTGTTTATGCCAAAACTTATTTCTGAATGTATAAGGAACTCCCTAGGAAAAAAAAAAGATACTCTCTATATTTATGTATAAACATGCAAATTATTTATTATATCAGTACGATGATATGCAAGTATATATAATATGTAATTTAAACAAGCAAAACAAGGACTTTCCAGGAAAAAGGATATCCAAATGGCTAATAAAAATTAAACATGAAACATTTCCTAACATCTTAGTCATCAAGGAAACGTGCATTTTTACCACAGTACCCTTTCAGGATCTACCAACATGGAGGTTATAAAAGTCTGATATAAGAAGGATTGCAGAGCACTTATAGCAACTGGAATGTGCACGTGGTTGATGGAGCATAAACATGTTCACCATCCTGGAAAACAGGGGCGCGGGGCTTCCTGAAGGCAAATATCCCCCAGCCTGGGAGGCCAACTTCCATCCCTAACAACACACCCAGCAAAAATGTCGGTAAAGCCACAGACCCATCGCAGAACTGCTTCTGCCATCCTAAGGCTGTGGACCTGATGGGGCCTTAGCACATGGTGCCTGAGTGGGGGCCAAAGCCTGAGTGGTGCGGGACCCTCAGCTGCGACATAGTCCCCTGGGGTGTCCAATGTCTTCCGCTTACACACACTCCAATGACCTGCTGTGGGCCCCCAGACAAGCAAAACTTTGGGGCAGTTGAAATCCCCAACAGGCAGGTTTTTGTTCAACGTTTAATCACCGTGGGAGGAGTTTGTAGAGCTTGCTGGCAGTAATAAACCCCAACATCCTCAGCCTCCACCCTGCTAATTCTCAGGGTGAAATCTGTCCCTGACCCGCTGCCACTGAACCTGTCAGAGACCCCATTTTCCCGGTAGGAAGCCCCATATATGAGGAGCCGTGGAGACTGGCCCGGCTTCTGCTGGTACCAATTTAAATAGTTGTTTCTATATCTATCCTGGAGGCTCTGACTGGCCCTGCAGGAGATGGAGGCCGGCTGTCCAGGGGTAACAGGCAGGGACAGAGGGGTCTGTGTCAACACAATAGCGCCAATGGATCCTAAAGTAAGGAGAGAAAGGCAAGATTTCATATAAATATTATGAGCCATTTTCAAAATTTTACTTTGGTAATTACTTTAGGCTGAAGCACTTTCTGTGTGAAGTTGATTCACATGCCAAAAGCATCCAATTTGAACACATGATGGAAATTTTCTAGGTACAAAGGACTCTGTGGAATTCTACCCCATCTCCCCCTTCTGTCTGTGTCACAGTCTTCACTAGAGCATGGAGTCCTTATTTTAGGGCCTTCTAGTTATCATAGATCCAAACATCACATGCCGCTTCCCTGAGACCAAGAAATAGGAATCTCAGAGTGTCCTGAATACACATGGTCCTGAATAGCGGGGGCGCCCCCAAAGCTCTTCCTCCCCACTCTGTTCTTCTCTCTCACCCTTCCACCCTCACCTGGGATCCAGAGCATCAGCAGCCCCAGCAGCTGAGCAGGGAACCTCATTGTGAGGAGTGAAACTGGTGCCTCCTGATGAGTTGAAGCAAGACTGGAGTTGACCTTTTATCTCAGACTTGCAAGAGGGTCCTGCCCAGGGAACTGTTATGCAAATCATCCCCTGCTTGTGCCTTCCTGCCTGTGGAGAGGGCCACCAGGAGGGCTGGGGAGCCCTGGTGTGAGCCAGGTGAATTAATCATCTTCTGTTTTAGGGGCGCCTGGGTGGCTTAGTCGGTTGAGCATCCGACTTTCGCTTAGGTCATGATCTCGCGGTTCGTGGGTTCGAGCCCCGCGTCGGGCTCTGTGCTGACTGCCAGCTCAGAGCCTGGAGCCTGTTTCAGAGTCTGTGTCTCCCTCTCTCTCTGACCCTCCCCTGCTCACGCTGTCTTTCTCTCTCTCTCCTAGAAATAAATAAAAAATCTAAAAAAAATAGAATAAAATAAAATAAAAAAATTAAAACAAAAATCATCTTCTGTTTGGAACAAATCCAATGGAGACAGAATTCCTGCTGCCTAAGGTGGTGGGAAAATGGTCTGGCTGTAAAAGTCTAATTCTGTGGCAAGGACATGATGCATATTTCCTTGTCCTCTAAGAAAGCATCAGAAACAATGACAATGTAGATATCTGTGTGCATGTCAATCTTCTGGAAGTCCACGGACATCTTGCGTGGGTCCCTCCAAGCTAAATGTGGTAGCAGCTCCCACATCCACGTCCACTGCAGGCTAAAGGCATGACAGTTCACTAGCATCTGACTTTCCTCTTTCTCTCTGTCTCTCTCTTTTTGTGTCTGCCAGTGACCTTGCTGTGTGGCCCCATGTATGACGTGTCCCCTCTAGGAACTGTGAGTAATAAACCTGGTGTTTCCCAGCTTCCAGACAATTGTTGCTGAGGATGTCTTGAAGACATAACAGACATAAGGGCTGATGAGGCTCAGTGGGTTAAGTGGCAGAGTCTTGATTTCAGCTCAGGTCATGTTCTCATGTTTGTGAGATGGAGCCCCCTGTCAGGCTTTGCACTGCATCACAGGGCCTACTTGGGATTCTCTCTCTCCTCTCTCTCTGTCCCTATCCCCCCCTTCAAGATAAATAAATAAACATTAAAACAGAAAGCAACATAAGGGTTGGTTTCAGCAAAATATGGGTGGGTCAACATTTCCCAAAAGGGGAGTGTCTATGGGGCATACTATCCACACCAGGAATTGCCCACACGCATTACCAGCCAATAGCATCACTTTGGATATGCAGAGACCAGCACAAAACACACACCAGTATGATTCATGAGAGTTTACCTCAAATAACAACATAACCTGCTGGTTATTAAGAAATGCCTGGTGTCTGCTATTAACAGGATAACTTTAAAAATGCTAGACTGTTAGAAATTGACTTTTCTTGGGAACTAGTGAATTCAAGTCTATCAAGAACTGAAGTCAAACGGAATTGTAGGAAATAAAGAATCTCACTTATAGCCTGATATCTCATAGTCCTCTTTAAGGCAAGAGGAAAAGAGAAAGAATGGTATGCCTTAGTGGCGCCTCAGATCATCCTGGTGATCAGCTGTTTCACCTGGTGACGTTCTATCATATATATCAAATATCTATCATCTCTATGTATACAAGCATACATCATAAATATGCATATATTGGCATATATATATCTCAGGTGCACGTATAGAAATGTGTATATATCATATTTACATATTACAGTATTTGAAGGATTTCTTAGTGTTAAAATTCCTTAAAGCAATAGGACAGAATGAACAAGGAACAACTCTATATTATTATCTTACTTTTTTCCGCTTTTGGTTATCATGTATGTTGGGCACCACGGACACGAGGCCACAGGTTACAAGGAGATTCTCTGTGTCAGAAAGATGGATACGGATCCACTCCTTTAAAGTCACAGTGTAACCTGTACCTATGATCGACATTTTCCTGGGGCTTCTTCAGAGATGGTCCCTGTGGTCAGAGCCTTTCTGGGGCATTTATCTCAGAATGTCTGTCTCCAGACCTGCGAGAATAAACCTGGGTTGTTTTCAGCCACCAAGTTTGGACCAAGTTTGTATGGTAACACTAGAAAGCTGACACACCCACTATCCCATGTGGGAACTTCATTATGGGGAAATGGGCCACAATCAGAAATCTGTCATGTTTTCTGTGATTAAAAATCAACTCTTAAAAAGGCTATATTTCAAGGTGTTAATTAAGATGCTCGAATCCCAGAGTGTATGGCTCTTTTCTGTGAAATTAACAGAAAACCTCTGAAAGTTGTCAATTTTGATTGTTGTAGTTCACCATCTGTTTCTGTGATCAAGACAGAAAATGAGGTATCTTATAAAGAGCATTTCTTGGTCAGAAAAAAGGCGTTGCAATTTTCCTATACTTCCTATAGACAGAAAGTACGTTCTTAATTGTAGAAAGAATTTCTCTCTCCTGCCTGTCTCTTGTCTTCTGTTAACCAACCATGCTGTGTCCTGGAGGACCAAACTGACCAGCAACTAAAGCTGGTCCCTCTCTAGTGAACACAAATAGTATGAGTGGCAAGGAGGGTAAGAGTGGCCTTCATGAGGTGCAGGTTGGAGAACAAGACTCTCTGAGTCTCTAACCTTGACCGTCAGCAACTGAATGAGGAAAGACTTAGGCACGTAGGTTTTATTATAGATCTGTCTGTTGCCACATGCTGTTAGTTCTGGTTCAATAAAACTAGAAGTGAATGTGTGATTTGTATGACCTGTAATGTAGCCCCGTGAGTGTCATAGTTTGTATCTGTTCTCTTGGAATCAGACCTTTATGGTGGAGAGGGTGAGACAGTTACACATGCTGTACATTTTGACCTATCAACTTTGTCACCACAAACCGTCCAAACACACACTGCTTAGGTCAGGACTGAAGGCACAGAGGGCTGTTTCCTGATGATGCCCAAATGGAGGTTCCTTCTGATGAAAGGTCAAGTTTTCTCAGAAACTGGAAGAACATATAAACCAATGGAAGGATATCCATTCAGGGACAAGAAGAGTTAATGTTGTTAAAATTTCCATATTGGCCAAAGGCAACTGTAAATTCTATGTGATCCCTATGAAAAGTCCAACATTATTTTCACAGAAATAATATAGGAAAAAATAACCCTAACCTTTTTATGGACCCACTAATGATCCCAAATAGCCAAAGGAATCCTGGGAAAGTAAAGCTAGATGCCTCTCACAATCTCAATTCAAACTGTACTACAAACAGTATGGTACTGGCATAAGAATAGACACATAGACCAATGGAACAGAATAATGAGTCCAGAAATAACCCTCCATGTATATCGTTGACTAATATTTGACAAGGATGCCAAGAATGATCAAGGAGTAAAGAAGTCTCTACACCAAATGGTGTTGGAAAGAGAGGATATCTCCATGCAGAAAAGTGAATCTGGATCCCTATCTTATACCACTCACAAAATTGATTTGAAATGCATTAGAGAGTTCATGTAAGATCTGACTTCCATAAGAGCATAAAACTCATAAAAGAAAACACAGAGAAGAAGCTCCTTGACTTTGGCCTAGACAATGACCTTTTGGATATGATGCCAAAAGTATAAAAAAAAATGGACAAGTGGGATGCATCAATTAAAAAACCTTCTGCACAGTGGAAGAAACAATCAACCATTTGATAAGGCAACCTATGAAGTGAGAGACAATATTTGCAAGCCATATATGAGATAAGAGGTGAATATCCAAAATATATCAAGAAATCATATAACTCAATAGCAAAACCCACAGAAACAAAACAACTAGATTTAAAAAATGGGCAGAGGAATGGAATAGATATTTTTCCAAAAAAGACCTACAACTGTCACCAAGTACCAAAAAGATGCTCAACATCATTAATCACCAAGGAAATCGAAACCACAATGACATATCACAGTATTCCTGTTAGAATGGTTCTCCTCAAGCAGACAAAAGAGAGGTGTTGGAGAGGATGGGAGAGAAGGAACCCCCTGTACAGTCTTGGTGGGAATATATGATGGGAAAGCCGCTATAGAGGAGGGTATGAGGCTACTCAAGAAACTGAACAGAGAACTACCATATGATCCAATTCTGGGTCCAAGCAATTCAAACTCTGGGTACATTTCCAAAGAAAAGAAACCAGATTCCCAAAGATATCCACACTCTCAGGTTTATTGCCACATTATTCACAATAGGAAAGATACGATAACAGCCTGTGTCCATCAATGGACGAACAAGTAAGGAAGTTGTGGTATATGTACACAATGGAATATTGCTTCGCCATGAGAAAGAATGCTTTTCTGCCATTTGTGACAAATTGGATGGACCTTGAGGTCATTATGCTGAGACACGTCAGACTGTTGTATATATTCTTTTTACTTAGAATCTAGAAGAGCTGAGCTCCTGAGAACAGAGACTGGAATGGTGGTTACAGGGACTAGAGGAGCAGGTGGGGAAATTGGAGAGACGTGTTTAGGGCTATGAGAAACTTAAAATGGCCAGTTATTTTATCAATAAATGAGTTTATTCAGGAATAGTAGAAGACAAGAAACCTATGACAAATCATAGGCAAATCCAAAGAAACAAAGAGAAGGTCATTTGCATGATGGCTTAGCAGGAAAGTTGGTGAGGGTTGCTTTGAACAAAATTCACTGGAGAACGAGAATCCCACTGGCTACAAGCGGTGGTTGCATGTTGTCACTCTTGTTGGGGCAGGAAGGGATCTTCCTTCTTTCTTTTAAATGCAGGGAATAAAATTCCTGTGTGAAAATGACCTCCCTTGTCAAAATAATTCTTTTCTTTTTTCCTTAACAGGATTGGATATTTTTGTGTATTTTTAAGTTTTTATTTAAATTTCAGTTAGTTAACATCTGGCATAATATTAGTTTCAGGTGTACAGTGTAGTGATTCAACACTTCCTACATCATCCTGTGGGCATCACAGGAAGTGCTCTTGTCAATCCCCATCAGGTCTTTCCCACAGTCCTCACCCCTCCCCGCTGTAACCATTGCATTGTTCTGTCTCTCTGACAGTCTGTGTCTTGGTTTTGCCTGTTTCTTTTTGCTTTTGGTTTTGTTGCCCTTTGCTCACTTAGTTTGTTTCTTTTATTCCACATATGAGTGAAATCAGATGGTATTTGGCTTTCTATGACTGACTTACTTTGGCTAGCATAATACACTCTAGCTCAGTCCATATCACTGCAAATGGCAATCTCCATTATTTTTTATCACTGAGTACTATCTCATTATATACATACATAAAAAATGGATCAAATATATATATATGGACACATGGACACATGGACACCCGGCTATTGTAGATAGTAATGCTCTAAACATCAGGAGACATGTATCCCTTTGAATTAGTATTTTCATATTCTTTGGGTAAATACCTCATCATGCCATTGCTGGATGATCGGTGAGTTCTGTTTGTAACTTTTGAGAACCCTCCATGCTGTTTTCCAGAGTGGCTGCCTAGGTTTGCATCATCTTCCTTCTTCTTGAGGGTTGTGCAGGCTGCAAGAGTGGTATATGTGTGAGAGCACCCCCTTCAGACCTTCCTAACACCATTTTGAAAGAGGTTTTCTCTACTCATTTCACAGGCACAAGCTTGCAACCGGTAGATAAATAAATCCTGGAGATCGAAAGCACAGCATAGGCATTATAGTCAACAATAATGTATTTCTAAGCTTCACAGTTGCTAAAACACTAGATCTTAATTTCTCTCACTACAGAAAAAGAAATGACAATTGTATGACCTGGTAGAAGCATTAGTGTACCCTAAGGTGGTAGTCATTTTGCAGCATATGAATCTACCATATCAACACATTGTATTCCTCAGACTTACACAATATTCTAGGTCAAATATATCACAATGAAAAAAATCCAGTGTCACCGGCTTGGATCATGGAAAAGAGTGATATTTAATGGAGTGGATGTGACAGGCACTCCATAACACCTTTAGACATGTGTTTATAAACAGAGGTGATGAAGACGGTCCCGAGAGTGTTACCTGCATGCTAGTTTGAGAAGAGCATTACTTTAAGGAATGTATGTGAAAGCCTTTCTGCATGGTATACAGAGGGGTACACAAAACCACAGGTAAGAAAGATGCTTAGAATTGTGAAAATAAGAAAAAAAGAATGGTGAGCCTCTCTCCTGAGAATGGAGATCAAGCTCTACAGCAGAGGAAGCTCCCCCAGCCCCGGGTGGGTTGGCGTGGATACCTGAGCTGTAGGGACCAATGATTGAAGCTGCTGGTCTTTTCTAAGTAACTGCAAACTGTCACCCCCTAGAGGATACATTCATGGATATGTATTCTGGTTGACTCTGAGCTCCCAAAGCCTCTGTGGAAGGGCAGATGTTCTGAGTTTCTATGTTCTCTCTAAACACCATGGGAAGCATGTATATTTACACGACTGAGTTTTCTCCTTTCTCAGGATCCCATTATCCATCTGCATAACCTGAATGAGCAGTAATAAATGAAGTTAAATCAAATTAATATTATTCAACAGAATAGCCAGAAAGCATTGTGATAAAGTTTAACAAAGAAGTGACTGGGGCGCCTAGGCACCTCAGTTGGTTGAGCATCTACCTCTTGATTTCAGCTCAGATCATGATCCCAGGGTCGTGGGATTGAGCCCTGGGTCAGGCTCTGATCAGGCTCTGAGCCTGGAGTCTCCTTAAGATTCTCCTTCCTTTTTTTTCTCTCTGTCTCCCTTAATCCCTGTCTCCCACTAGCCCTCCCTCTCTAAAATAAAAACAAACAAACAAGAAGTGGAGTCTTGGATTATTTGCTAGAAATGGACTTGGGCAGATAAAAGTTATGTTTCATAACCTTGTCTTTGAGAATTAGGAACCACGTGAATCCATTAAGTGGCTCACTCATATTCTGCTCTCTTAGAAGCCCTACATGGAATTCAAAACCAATTATAATAATTTACTTTAAGAATTGACACCATGATAGGAGATTGCACCAAAATTATCTATGTAAGGCAAATAAAAGGGGAAAAGCTGTAGCTCACATGGCAGAAACAAACGTGTGTTGGGTGGTCTATAATGTTTCTGGCTTAATTCTAAGGTTTTAAGATCCAGCAAAATCCCTTGCCTTCAGAACTCATAGACCAGAATGAAGAGATAACGTTACCGTATTTGTCCCAGGTGAGCATTTATCGAACGAGGTAGAGATACAATGAGGCACAATCTGATGAAGCATCCTCATACTATTCGTGATTTTGATTAAGGGCAAATACAGAACCATTTTAGGCCAGACTTGGAGGAGGGGAACAGGTGTATTGAGAATTTGTCTGGGGTGCCCCCTAGTGGGCTGTTGACAGAGAAGCCTGTAGGCAGTAGGCACAATGGAAGTATGGAAATCACTCTGTCAAGACTTAGACCTTCCTAACTAGAGCGCAGTCTAGTGTAAAAAATGAGAACCCTCTGAAGATGACCTAGGAACTCTTTCTGGGTGGCCTGGTGACATCCATGTTGAGGTCTGGTGGCTGATGTCCCCTGCCTGGTGTTGCCACACAGCTCATGTTTCTGGACTCTCTACAGCTGAAAAGAAATCTTACGAAAGAAACATTTTCCGCCAGTGACGAGAACTCTCACGCATGCTTCATAAACAGGGTGAGAGGAGAACTTCCATTCCATTCCACCGTGTTCAGCAGACGTCTTTCTCGTTAAAGGAAGGAAACGCTGACAGGTTCTTTCAGCTTCTGGAGGCAGCACATTCCACGTTAGGAGGACTGGCCCAGGCCTCGCAACAGGTGACCGGAGTCAGGGAGCGTTGAGTGGGGCCTAGAGCAGCACCGGGCTCTGCAGCGAGGCCCCCTCGCAGTGCCAACAGCATGGACGCTTGGGCCAGTGGGGACACAGAAGGCTCGAGGAACTCCGAGAGGCTGAGCCTCCTTGAGAGGTTTGTGTCTGGGTCTGTGACACTGCAGGGTCCCCAGGTGTCCTGCTCACAGAGCATATGCGTCATTTGTAGCCTCCACTCCAGCGATCATGGGGATAACCTGTCCCAGACCCCCAACTGCGGAACTGGGCTTGGACCCCAGGGGTCAAAGTGGAAGTTTCATGGCAGAGGAGTAGGGGAGGTTGTCCCGGTTTCTACTGGAGCCAATAGTGGTTGTGGGCTCGCTGAGCTGTGGAAAGATTTCCCCAGTTTCCACATCACAGTGATATTTTCTTTTGGTGCTACAGAGATGAAGGCTGGGGACAAGCTCAGCAGAAAATGGCCACCAATTTCTAAACCAGGTAAGGAAGCAGAAAGGTTGACAGCCTTTTTCTAACTGAAAATTTCTTATGAAAACATTAAAAGAATGTGACTATTATCTTATAAATATATTGAATTCAATTTTTGAAATTTTATGATAGCATAGAATCTAATTTTATACTATAGGCACTAGAAAAAGAAAAGCAATATAAGCCCAAAGTCTGCAGAAGGGAGGAAATAATAGATATTGGAAAAGATACTAATAAAATAAACTTAAAATATAGAGAAAATAAAATATACTATTGTTTGGTTCTTATTTTTTTAAATTTTTATTTTATTTCTAGGACAGAGAGAGAGAGACAGTGTGAGCAGGAGAGGGTCAAAGAGAGAGGGAGACACAGACTCTGAAATAGGCTCCAGGCTCTGAGCTGGCAGTCAGCACAGAGCCCGATGAGGGGCTCGAACCCACGAACTGCGAGATCATGACCTAAGCGAAAGTTGGATGCTTAACCAGCTAAGCCACCCAGGTGCCCCGACTATTGTTTGGTTCTTTAAGAAGTCAATCTTGGGGAACCTGGGTGGCTCAGTCAGTTAAGCATCCGGCTTTGTCTCAGGTCATGATCTCACGGTTCGTGAGTTCAAGCCCCACTTTGGGATCTGTGCTGACAGCCAGATCAGAGCCTGGAGCCTGTTTCCGATTCAGTGTCTCCCTCTCTCTCTGACCCTCCTCTCCTCACACTGTCTCTCTCTCTCTCTCAGATATAAATAAAACATTTTAAAAAATAAAAAAAAGAAAGAAATCAATGAGATTGGCAAGGCCTTTGGTTGCCTAAGAAAAAAGAAAGAAGGCTCAAAAGTCTAAATCCAGGTTTGCAAACGTAGACATGACTACGTTTTACAGACCTAAATGCACAGTAAGAGAATCCTAGGAGTCACTGTACATCAACACACTGAATAATGCGGATGAAATGAACACTAGACAAACACCACCTAACAAGAACAAACCATGAGGAAGAAGTAGAAAAGTGAAAAGCTGTGTAAGTCGCATGGAGAACGAATCGGTGGTCAAAATCAAAATGGTTAATCACCAAAAAGTATTCCACTTATATTTCCAAGAATGGCCTCCCTTGTCTGGCTCTAATGCTCAGTGTAACGGACAACCCGACACGAGGCGGGGGGATTAGGAAGCACTTCCCTCAGCTCCTCCCTTTGTCCTGACAGGCCTTGAGCAGCTCCCTGATCCCACATCATACCAAGGCTGCTTCCGCTTTCGGGGTCATAAAGGTGGTGCTGGGGTGGCTGGTGGCCTCATGGTGCAGAGCCCTGGCCTCAATCATTCCCTTAGCTCCCCACCATTTTCCTCTTTCTCAGATTCAGGACGTGCGGTGCCTGCTCCCCAGACCAACAGCACGTGTGGGCAGCGGGGCGGTGACAGGAGGGAGGTTTGTGTTTGAGGCTGAACCACTGTGGGAGGAGCGTGTGTACCTTGTTGGCAGTAAATAGATTCGAACGTCCTCAGCCTCCACCCTGCTATCTGTCAGGGTGAAATCTATCCCTGACCCGCTGCCACTGGACCTGTCAGGGACCCCCGAGGCCCATAGGAAACCTTATAGAGGAGGAGCCGTGGAGACTGGCCTGACTTATGCTGGTACCAACTTAAATAGGTGTTTCCATTACTGTGCACGAGGCTCCGACTGGCCCTGCAGGAGATTCAGGCCGGCTGTCCAAGGGTGACTGGCAGGGAGAGAGGAGTCTGCATCATCATGACATCCCCACGGGATCCTAAAGGAAGGAGAGAGAGGGGCAAGGTTATGTGCAAATTTTGTGAGGAATGTTCATAATTTCCCTATTGCTATTTATTTCAGACTTAAAAAATTGCATTGTACACGATTTTAAGTCTGGACTCAAAACTTTCTAATTTCAAGAAAGAACCAGAGATTTGTAGGACATAAATGGTCTCTAAAAGTTACATACGACACCCCTCTCTTTGGTGCTTAAGTAATCAGCAGAATTCACACATGTCCTTTTCCTTTGGGAATCTTCCTCTCTCACAGATCTAACGTTCAACTGCCACGTCCCACAGGGCAAGACCACCCAGCCCGCAGGCCAACACAATTTGTGTGGGAAGCAGTGTCCCCTCCGAGCCCCCCCACCAGCCCAATTTCCTTCCTCATTGGGCACTCTGCCCTCACCTGGCGTCCAGAGCAGGAAGAGCCCCAGGAGCTGAGCAGGAAACCTTATTCTGAGGAGTTACATGGATGAGCCCGGCTAAGTCCAGACAGCTTGAGAGCTGATCTTTTATCTCCGACTTGCAAGGGAGGGTCCTCCCCAGGTGACACTATGTAAATCCACTGCGGGTGCAGCCATGTGGAAAGATCCAGCAGGAGGGGGGTATGGCCGCTCATGTGAGCAAAGTGACAGAAAAGAGTTTCTGTGTTTGGAGCAAAACTAATTGAGATGCAGTCTCCGCTGCCTAAGTGGGAGAAGGGACATATTCAAATGTTTTGTTCTGTTTGCCCTGTGATGTTTCTAGTTCTTTAGCTTTTTCCCAGGCACATTTTACACTTCTATGTGAAAAGATTGACCTTGAATGGGCAGAGCAATCTTGAGAAAGAAGAACAAAGCTTGAGGTATCACAATCCTAGATTTCTAACTAGACTACAAAGCTATAGTAATCAAAACAGTATGGTACTCGCACAAAACATTAACACATAGATCAATGGAACAGAACAGAGAGCCCACAAATAATCCTATGGTTCTTGAGTCCATTGATCTGTGACAAAGAAGGCAAGGATATACAATGAGGAAGGCTCTTCAAAAAAACAGTGCTGGGAAAACTGGACTCCTACATGCAAAAGAATGACACTGGATCCATTTCTTACACCACACACAAAAACAAACTCAAAATTAAAGACCTCAGTGTGAGACCTGAAACCCTCAAGTTCCTACAAGGAAATCTAAGCAGTAATCTCTTTAACATTAGCCTTTGGAACATTTCTGTAGATATATCTTCTCAGATAATGGAAACAGAAGCAAACATAAACTATTGGGACTACACCAAAATGAAAAGGTCTTGCACAGTGAAGGAAACCATCAGCAAAACCAAAAGGCATCCTAAATGGAAAAATATCTTTGAAAATGATACATCCAATAATGTGTTAATATGCAAAATATATAAAGTGCTTATACAACTCAACACCCAAAAAACAAATACTCTGAATAAAAATGGGCAGAGATGGCTAAGCATCAGAATTAGGCTCAGGTCATGATCTCACAGTTTGTAGGTTCAAGCCCTGTGTCGGACTCTGTGCTGACATCTCAGAGCCTGGAGCCTGCTTCAGATTCTGTGTCTCCCCTTCTCACTGCCTGTCCCATGCTCATGCTTTGTCTCTTTCTGGCTCTCAAAAATAAATAAACAAAAATTTAAAAAAAGAATATGGATTTAGAATTATGAAATTTGAGTCTGACTTATTGCTCTTCTAAGCTTAATGTGTTCACATCAGGAAATCTCTTGTTTTCAGTTTTCATATGTTCAAAAAGAGAGGCTTCTTTTTTAAAAAAAATGTTTATTTATTTTGTGAGGGAGAACAAATGTTAGTTGGGGAGGGGCAGACCTGAGCCTAAGTCTGATGTTTAACCAACTCAGGCACCTAAATAAATCCATATTCTTTTCATGTACAAAGTAGATGTGCTAGACACTCACATGCACGCATGTATGCTCTCAGCCATAAAAAAGAATGAAATCTTGCCATTTGCAATGACATAGAAGGAGATAGAGAGTATTATGCTAAGTGAAATAAGTCAGTTAGAGAAAGACAAATACGATGAAATTTCACTAATATGTAGAATTTAAGAAACAAAATGAGCATAGAGGTAAAAAGAGAGAGAGGTACACCAAGAAATAGACTCTTATCTATGGAAAGCAAACTTTTGGTTACCAGAGGAGAGATGCGTTGGGATATGGGTTTAATAGGTGATAAGGATCAAGGAATGCACTTGTGATCAGCACTGGGTATTGTATGGAAGTGTTGAATTACTATATCGTATGCTTGAAACTAATATCACACTGTATTTTAAATGACTGGGATGTAAATAAAAATGTAAAAAAAAATGGGCAGAGAACCTGAATAGACATTTTTCCAAGAAGACCTTGGGTGGCCAGCACATTCTTGCAAAGATGCTCACAAACCATCATGAAATGTCAGGGAAATGCAGATCACACCTGCAAGTGAGATAGCACCGGATCCCTGTCTGAATGACTGCTATCAAAAGACAAGAAAGAACAAACATTGGCGAGAATGCAAAGAAAGAGGAGCACTACGAACTCTTGGTGTAAATGTAAACTGCTACAACCACATTGGAAAACAGTATAAAGTGTAAACAGTATGGAGTTTCCTCAAAAGATGAAAAATAAGAATACCATAGATCCGTTAACTCCACGACTGGGTATTTATCCAAAAGAAAATGAAAACACCAACTAGAAAAGATCATATACAACCCTGTGCTTACTGCAACATTGTTCGCAATCGTCAAGTATGGAAGCAAATTAAGTGTCCATCAATAAATGAATGGGTCAAGAAGAGATGGTGTGTGTGTGTGTGTGTGTGTGTGTGTGTGTACACAATGGAATGATACTCAGCCATGAGAAAGAGTGAAATCTTGCCATTTGTGACAACATGGATGGACCTAGAGGGTATCACGCTAAGTGAACCGTGTCAGACAGAGAAAGCCAAATGCCATATTGTAGTAGGATTCTCACACAGAGAGTCGCGACACCGAGGCTTTATTCTCCAGGAAGCAACTTTAGTCCTGCTGACACCACTCAGTTGGGTTCCTACCCAAAGAAAGGAGCCTCGAATGCCCCATGGCCTAGTTTTTTTAATATAGTTTTCACTTCTTTGTCTCCCATACATGGTAACACACAGCCATGCAGTCTGATAAGTGGACTCCTGTTACAAGGTCGTGAGGGATGTTGCCTTGAGGGTTTTTTTTCTTTCCTTAGGGAGGGGACCCAACCACAATATGATTTTGCTTGTATGTGGAATCTAGAAAAGAAAACAGATGACAAAAAACCAGACACAGATCCAGAAATGCAGAGAACAAACTAATGGTTGCCAGAGAGAAAGGAGGCTGGAAGATGGGAAAAATCACTGAAGGCGAAGGCGAGGTGCAGGCGTTCAGTTATGGAATGAGGAAGTCACGGGGATGAAAGCACAGCACAGGCAATACAGTCACTGGCATTTTCATAGCATCCTACGGTGACAGATGGCAGCCACGTTGTGGTGAGCACAGTGTTTCCTGGAGGGTTCTTGAGTACAATGTTGTGGACCTGAACTAATGTAACATTGCATGTCTACTACTCTTCAGATCATAGGTAAGCAAACTGACAGTAAATTAAATCATAGGGATTACAAATAGGTAAATAATGAAAAAGAGAATGACACTGGAGAGCAGTGCAATAAGAACTCATACTCTTGCCTTATTTTAAATTCTCTTGGCTCTATATTTCAATTTATTTTGAAATCACTTTAGACTTCCAAACAATTTCAAAGGTCTAAAGACTGTTTCCATACACTCTTTCCCCAGCTTTTCCAAATGTGGACATCTTACATGACCTCACTAGAATTATCTTAGCTAGGAATTTAACATTCGTGGAAGGCTATTAACTAATTAAAAATCTATATTTGAATTCACTCATTTTTCCATCGAATACCCGCATCCTTCCAGGAGGGCAGGGGGGGAAATGGCCATCAGCTTTGTGATCTCCTGTCACCACCTCTGCTGCTGCCACCATGAGAAGCTGAGCCTCCTGGGGAGCATATAATTTATTTATATTTTCAATGGGAATATACAATAGAGGTACATTTTTAGGTAAGACTATGTTCTATAGAAGTAATGTATTTACCTATTGCTTGAAATAGTTTTTGACAATATTGTACCAAATATGTCATCTCCAAAGTATTATTTAAGCTAGGTGATCTTAAAATGATCCCTTTTTTGAAACAAACTATAAGTCATTGTGTACACTTGCTGTGGTCTATCAGGTACATTCTATGCTCTGCATCATTGAGCTTGATTTGTTTTCTCGGAACCTACTTTGGAGTTCTAAGAACTCTCTTTTTGTCTCAGAAAAAGGGCACTGAGACAAATAAAATCTTCCTGGACAGGTTTTTCTGCGTGTGCACGCATGCATGTACGTACGTGTGTGTGGTTGTTGTCGTTTTATTGAGGTACGGAGACACACATGTTACATTGGGTCCAGGTGTAGGACATAGACATTAGACAAGTCCATACGCTCTGCTGTGCTCACAGGTGTAGCTGCCGTCTGTCCCCATGGACACTACGTCAAGAGCACTGACTGTGTTCCCTGTGCTTTCATCACAGTGACCTATTGATTTCATCATGGGAAGGCTGTCCCTCTCTTTCCTTTGCACCCATTTTTCCCATCCTCTTTGCCTCCTTCCCATATGGAAACCACCAGTTTGATCTCTGTATTCATGTGTCTGCTTATGCGTTTTTTGTTGCTTTTTGTTTGTTTTCCTTTTTACATTGATATATAAATGAAATCCAAATCATATGGACAAATACGGTATTTGTCTTTCTCCGTCTGACATAGGTCACCTACCATAATACTGTCATGGATCTTCCACGTTGTCACAAATGCAGTACTTCATTCTCTTCTATGGATAGTGACATCCATTGTGTGTAATGACTGCATCTTCTTTACAGGAGCAGAAGCTCATCTGTGCTATGAAGTTACAACAGTGTGTTTGGGTCCTCGAACACCAAACGCTCTGACAAAATGTTCTCAGCCATGTTTGCTATGGGGGTAGTGTGCATGGAACGTTGTCTGCAGAACATTGTACAAGAGGGATTCATGTAACTGGTAGTGATGAAGTTCACAACGTGCAAAAATAAAAAATCATATCTGCACGATACCAAATATTATGGTAATGTAAAATAGCAAAATTTGTTAGCTTCAAATGTATTCACCTGGTGTTGTCACAAATATGCCTCCGTTTGCTGAGTCTTCAGCTGACTCGATGTACTTGACCCATGCACACAGGAGGGGACGGTGTGGATGGGGTGCAGGTCCGCTCTCCCTTCCCTCCAGCAGCTCAGAGGGCACATGGATCACCTCCGTTCTGGGGCGGGTCCTGCTGTGCTGGGCTGGGGCAGCTGAGGGGCCATGACACGGTCCAGAGCCCTCAGCTGCGCGTGATGCCCTGACGTCCCCAGCACCTGCCTCTTAGGACAATGGAGGCGCTGCTGTGCCTGCTCCTCACTCAAGCAACACATGTGGAGGGTGGTGACACGCCACACAGAGAGGTTTGTGTTCGGGGCTAAATCACTGTGGGAGGATCGTGTAGAGCTTGCTGGCAGTAATAGACTCCAACATCCTCAGCCTCCACCCGGCTGATTCTCAGGGTGAAATCTGTCCCTGACCCGCTGCCACTGAACCTGTCTGGGACCCCAGAGGCCCGGTTGGAAGCCCAATAGATGAGGAGCCGTGGAGACTGGCCTGGCTTCTGTAGGTACCAATGTAAATAGCTGTCTCCATCACTGTCCTCGAGGCTCTGACTGGCCCTGCAGGAGATGGAGGCCGGCTGTCCAAGGGTGACGGGCAGGGAGACTGGGGTCTGCGTCAGCACCACATCACCACTGCATCCTAAAGGAAGGAGAGAGAAGCACAATGTTATGCCATTTTTTTATGATATTAAGAGTTTTTGTGTGTGTGTTTTAAGCCAAATCATTTTTGTGATTTCATTCATCCTCTAAATATATCCAGTTTCCCAAGACAACCCAAGAATGGCAGGCACAAAGCAGCCTCTTCATTCCCCAGCATCTCACTAAAGCACTGTTCCTTGTTTCTTTCTGTTTCTTCTTGATTTCCCAGCCCCCTAAATTAAATTCCCCTTGCTGAAGGGCAGTCCCAACCATGGACAGAATACCCATGGGGAGCAGGGGCGCTCCCAGAGCTCTCCCCCCACACCCCGTGCTCCTCTCTCACCCCCTCCGCCCTCACCTGGGATCCAGAGCACCAGCAGCCCCAGCAGCTGAACAGGGAACCTCATTGTGAGAAGCGGGACTGATGGCTCCTCACAGGTAAAGAGCAGCACAGAGCTGAGCTTTATGTCAGAGGGCAGGGCCTCCCAGGGGACCACATGCAAATCCCTTGGTGGGTGTGACAGAGGGGAAAGAGCCAAAGGCAGGGCCACAGGGACCTCTCCTGTGACCAAAGTACCTTCCAATGTCTTCTGTGCTTGGAGGGAAACTACCAGAGACAAATTCCTTACTGCTGAGTGGGAAGAAGGATCTGAATGTCTAGAAAGACACAGTGCTCACAGCCCTGCCCTTCTGAGAAAGCTCCAGAGACCCTGAAGATGTAGACATGACTGTCCTGAGTCACTTTCTGGCAGGTGTACTCCCATCCTGCTTGGAGTCCTCTCAGCTACTGTCCATGATGAAACAGAGCCGCCCCGCTCTGGCTGATTGGCAGAGTATCTCCAAACCGCAGGATGAACTAGAGAGCTAGAGAGAGTTCTAGAGCCCCTGATGTCTGCTGTTTCCAGGCTAATGTTTTAAGACACTTTAATAACCATTAAATAATGAATTATACTCACCCAGGGACTTCTTGAGAAGATGAAAGTAAAAAGACCTTCACAGGGAGAAAGAATCACTCACAGGTAGAGAACAAATAACCCTGCTTAGGAGACTAGGAAAGGAGAAGAATTTTATGCTTTAGGCAGCGAGTGTTCAATTTTGGTAACCATTTGTTATAACATGGTGTGTATCCTGTCTTTCATCTCTCTTTGGCCCTAGATATTTAGATAGATAGATAGATAGATAGATAGATAGATAGATAGATAGATAGATACATACATACATACATACATACATACATACATACATACATAGTACATAGAATCATAGATATATAGAGAGATACATAGATACAAAGACAGAAACACACACCATAAGGTATATATGAGCTTTGGATACACGCAGAAACTCCCCTAAGTCACAAATGTCTTACAGGAAACAACAGTGTCCCCATCACACCCGAGACCCATTCAGCCTTTGGAGCTCCTGGGGGATAATTGGACAGTATCACTCTTACTCTCTTTGTATTTTAACATCAGAACTATGTTTCTTTGGTTTACTGTGGGGTCTGTCTGCCATCTAATGGCTGTGTGGTGATATAGCAACTGTCAGGATTTTCTGATGTGGGGTCCTGAGTCTGGACTGAGAGACTCTTCACTGTCACTCATGAAGTTGACACTATGACATCCATCACTAGGCCAGAGTCTGTAGGGAAGACACATGATCCATCTCCTCAATAAATCTTCACCTAGTAAAGAACAAAAGACTCATATGTAACTAGAATTGGAGACTGGAGATGGTCAAACCTAAGGTCACCATAAATATTTGAGGTTAAAAAGGAATAAGGAAAAAAAATGACAAGAAATAGGATGCAGTGGTATCTCCTTCTGCGTTTGGTCTTCATAATGTAAAAACTTGTGAAATATGTTCCATTACATTATCTTGACTTATGGTAACAAATTGTGTACGTGAATGTTTAAAAATCCGAAAAAACCCGCTAGAAATATTTCAGTAAAGGATTTGGATTTGCTGCTAACCTGTAAAATATCTCAGGTGGCTGGGTGGCTCGGTCAGTTGAATGTCCCACTCTTGATTTTGGCTCTGGTTATGATTTCACAGAACCAGCCCCACGTGGGGCTCTGTACTGATAGCACAGAGCCTGCTTGGGATTCACACTCTCCCTCTCTCTTTGTCCTTCCCCATTCACGTTCTCTCTCTTTCTCTCTCTCCTGTCTTTCAAAGTAAATGTAAACAATGTATATATAATATCGATAGCGAGTTAGAGAAGATTTTCTTATATAGAGACATTTTCTATATTAATGCAATAAAGGACTCAATATTATTAAGTTTCCATTTTTCCCAAATTGATATAAATATTCAATGTAATCTATAAAAATTCCCAAAGGACCATTTTTGAATTTGAAGAGAATGATATCCTAATATAGGTTAAATTTCTATGATCTACAATATCCAAGAAACTCCTAAGAATCAAAATAAAGTCACAAAAGTAATAAGATGAGGTTTTAAAAGTTATTATATAGCTGCGTATAAAAGATAGAGAAACAAATAGAACAAAACAGGAACTCTAGGAAATGACCCATGCGTACACAGTCCCTTAATGTCTAACAAAGGCAGGAAGGTGGATTACTGGTCATTTTTCCTTTTTAATAAATTATAGAAGTGGAAATAAAAAGCTTGACCCATCTCACATTATGCAAAAGCTTGAGTCAGTGGAAGATCATACTTCTACACATAAGCATTAAAGTGATTATGCTTCATGAAGAAAGCATAGGAGGGTACCTTTGGTCTCTAAAGGGGGAAAATGTTTTAATATATTTTAAAAATTGTTAATGTTTTTATTTATTTTTGAGACAGAATGTTGGGGGCGGGGGGTGAGGAATGGAACAGAAAGAGAGTGACACAGAATCTGTGGTAAGTCCAGGCTCTGAGGTGTCAGCACAGAGCCAGGTGTGGGGCTCATATCCTGTACTTCAAGATTATGACCAGAGCTGAGTTCAGACATGCCGTGAAGCATGAGCGAATTCTCCAGTATGACAAATTTATTTCTGAATGTATAAGGAGCTCCCTAGAAGAGAAGAGACAAGCTATGTATATTTATATATAAAAATGCAAATTATGTATTATATTATTACGAAGATATAGACGTATACATAATATATAATTAAACAAGCAAAACAAGCACTTTCCAAAAATAGACATCCAAATGGATAATGAAAAATAAACATAAAAAATTTTTTCTCAACATCTTGGTCATCGAGGAAATGTACATTTTTACCACAATACCATATAAGGATCTACCAACATGGAGATTATAAAAGTCTGATATAAGAAGGATTGCAAAGCACTATAGCAACTGGAATGTGCATGTCGGTAATGGAGCATAAACACATTCGCCATCTTGGAAAACCGGGGAGTGGGGGGCCTTCCCAAAGCCAAACATCTCCCCAGCCTGGGAGGCCGACTTCCATCCCTAACAATACACCCAGCAGAAACCAAAGCCTAAGACCACAGACTCATCCCAGGACCGCTTCTGCCATCCTAAGGCTGTGCACCTGATGGAGCCTTAGCACGTGGTGCCCAAGGGGTGCCAAAGCCCTCGCGGTGCGGGGCCCTCAGCTGTGACCTAGTCTCCTGGGGTGTGCAACATCTTCTGCTTACACACACTCGGACAACCTGCTGTGGGCCCCCAAGACAATCAACACTTTGGGGCAGTTGAAATTCCCAGCCAGGCAGGTTTTTGTTCTATGTTTAATCACCGTGGGAGGAGTTTGTAGAGCTTGCTGGCAGTAATAAACTCCCACATCCTCAGTCTCCACCCTGCTGATTCTCAGGGTGAAATCTGTCCCTGACCCGCTGCCACTGAACCTGTCAGGGACCCCAGAGGCCCTGTGGAAGCCCTATAGATGAGGAGCCATGGAGACTGGCGTGGCTTCTGCTGGTACCAATTTAAAAGGTTGTTTCTAAATCTATTCTGGAGGCTCTGACTGGCCCTACAAGAGATGGAGGCTGGCTGTCCAGGGGTGACGGGCAGGGACAGAGGGCTCTGTGTCATCACAATATCCCCACTGGATCCTAAAATAGTGAGAGAGAAGTTCAAGGATGCATACAGACCTTACAAGCCATTTTCATAATTTTCCTTTTGTTAATTACTTCAGGTGAATCATTTTGAAAAAGAAAATGACCCACATCATAATGAGAATAATAATATTTACAAGGCACAAAGGTGATTCTTTCTTTTTCAAAGTCATCATCCGACACTGGTCATTGTTCATTTTAGGTGGTTCCTAAATCTCACAAGATCAAGTTCTCTTCCTTGGAGCATGAACATGTATGGTCAGAGTACACATGGGGAGCAGTGGGGTCGCTCTCGCTCACCCTCCCCACCCCATTCTTCTCTCTCTTCTCCCCTCTGCACTCACCTGAGATCCAGAACATAAAGAGCCCCAAGAGCTGAGCAGGGAAATTCATTTTGAGAAGTTGAACTGATGAGCTCTCATAAGTCAAGGCCAGTTTAGGAGTGACCTTTTATCTCAGACTTGCAAGGGAAGGGAAGATCCTCCCTAGGGGACACTATGCAAATGTCCTGTGGCTGCAGCAGATTTGAAAAAGCCAACAGAGGGTAAAGGCTTTATTATGTGAACACATTCACATAAAGCATGTTGTGGGGTTGGAGGAAAAGCAACACTGCACAGTTCTTGCTGCCTGCAGTGTGAAGTAAGATCTGATCATGAAATCCAGGTCTAAGGTGAGGACCCGGGCACTGGCCTTGACCCTCTAGGAAGCAGAGAGACACTGAATATGTAGACATGTGTGTCTAGTTAGGTTCAACCACTGGGAAGTGAAGGGCCATCTTCTAGGCTTCCTGCCAGCTCATCTACAGACAAAATAGTTCCCATCAACACTGCTGGTGATCAAGAGCGTGTTTCCTCCAGCAGAGGGTGTTCTGCTCCTTCAAGTGTTGTCAGCTCTCTGTGGCCCCCAGGGTAACGGGTTCAGAAAGTGAAAGGCAAGTGTAGAAACCGCCATTGTAGGTCATGTGGAGAGGTAAGCACCATGAAAGCACTCTGGGAGAGGCCTTGACAGGGAAACCAGGCCATGTTCTCCGTATAGACAGCTAACAGCCCGATTCATGTCAGAGAAGGACAGGGAAGATTCGTGTACCAGGCAGTGAATACAAAATCCTGGACATCCACTGACGGGTGTACCTCCCATCATACTTGCTTCACACGTACCAGAGAAACCAAAGGAATTTCTTCACGGAAGGCTTCCTAAGAGAGCGGTATCACAGAAGCAAGGACTGTGTTTTCTGTGTGGTGTTAGAAATCTCTTCTCGTACAGTCTTTCTCATCATGGAGGACAGGTTCTGTCAGGCCTTCCAGGTTCTTGTTCCTTCTGTGTGAAAACCTGAGTCTCTCCCCGACCCGAATGAGTCACAGCCATGGCCATGAAGGTAGAGTTCAAGGAGATTTGTATGTGAGAAGAGCAAGAACTGGAGACACTGTTTGAACGTCTTGGGGTAACCCTTTCCTGTGACTGATGTTTCCCTGCCTTTCCCCCCAAAGATGCCACTGCTCAGGGCAAGCTGGATACCCTGCCACGGGGCATTCAAGTAGGACAGGCACCTGAGTCTCTGTCCCTTGTCAGTGACTTGAGTCAGGATGGATTGAACCACTCCTAGAAAATGAAGCTAATTTTAATTCATCCAGGAGGGTAGTTAGCATCCTTTGTTACCCAAAACAAAACAAAGAAACCAGCCTAGAGTGGTGAAAAGCAGAGTATGTGGCTCTAGATCATCTTGGGTAACTACCCCAAGTCAGACTTACCTGCCAAAGAATACAAACAAATAAACACTGTTCTCCATGAGCTTCTACAAGAGAGCTTGGCTCGACTATCTTCTGGGCAATCCTCGAAAATAAGAATTTTTAACAGCGTTGTAAAATAGGATTCGGTAAAAATGATACACGGTTTTCACTGTTGAGCTCTATGGGAAGAATCTGGGTGGCCAGTGACACATGATGGTAAGGAGACAGGAATACAATAAGTGTCTCCTATTTCACGACTAACAATTTCATTTACCTTTTTCCTTTCATTACCTTTTAGAACTTCTGTGTGTCTTTTAGTTTTATTTATTATGCTACCTCTTTCAATTCTGAATCTTACTTCAAAAAATATCAGACCCCTAATTAATCATCTTGGTGTAAGAACTCACAAACATATGCAGCTGAACAAGAAAAAAATGGCATTGAACATGAAAACAAAGATGACAACAGAAAAAGAACAATATCATAAACCTTCACCTAGTTTTAAAGGGTCATTTGGCATGGATATAAATTAATCAGTTGTACCTCCTCTTCAGGATAGAAACACAATTTATGGGGAAATGAATAAGACACCTGTCATGCTTTTGTTTAATTACACATTACATTGATTCTTGTGGTTTTGTTTAATTACACATTATTAATAACAAGTATTTGTTGTTAATACTTACAAAATATTTTAAGATACTTAATTTGATAAAATATTACTACTTTCTGTGAAAATTAACTGATTTCTCCTTAAAAGTCTGCCATTTTAACAGGTTGTTTTATATCAATATATTGCCCTTAAGAATTCGGAAAATTCATGGGGCGCCTGGGTGGCTTAGTTGGTTGAGCGTCCGACTTTCGCTTAGGGCATGATCTCGCAGATCGTGGGTTCTAGCCCGGGTCGGTCTCTGTGCTGACTGCCAGCTCAGAGCCTGGAGCCAATTTCAGAGTCTGTAACTCCCTCTCTCTCTGACCCTCCTCTGCTCACTCTGTCTCTCTCTCTTTCTTAGAAATAAAAAAAAAAATTCAGAAAATTCAAAGTAAAAGAATTCTTTTCTGATAAAAAAAAAAAAGACTTTGTTTTACTTATTTTAAAATTTAACCCAAGGTAGTTAACATATAGTGTTATGATGGTTTCAAGAGTAAAATTTAGGTTTTCATCTCTTCATAGAACACCCAGTGCTAATCCCAACAAGTGCCCTCCTTAATGCCCACCCCCCATTTAGCCTGTCCCTGACTCAACAACCCCCCAACAACTCTCAGTTTTTTCTCTACATCTAAGAGTCTCTTATGGCTTACCTCCGTTTATATTCTAATCTTATATTTCCCTCCCTTGCCCTAGGTTAATCTGTTTTGTATCTTAGATTCCACATATGAATGAAGTCATGATATTTGTCTTTCTCTGACTGACTTATTATGCTTAGCAGAATACACTCTAGTTCCATCCACTTTGTTCAAAATGAAAAGTACACTTTTTTGATGTCTCTTTTGTAGTATTCCACTGTGTATATATATACAGTATATATGTGTATTCTTTATGCATTTATCAGTCAATGGATCCGGCTGATTTTCAGGGTGAAAGCTGAACCTGACCCGCTGCCACTGAACCTGTCTGGGACACCAGGGTCCCGGTTGGACACCATAGACCAGGTGCCATGGAGACTGGCCTGACTTCTCCAGGAACCAGTACAGATAGGTGTTTCCATTACTGTGCAGGAGGTTCTGAATGGCCCTGCAGGAGATGGAGGGGGGCTGTCCAGGGGTGATGGGCAGGGACAGAGGGGTCTGGGTCAGCACAATATCCCCACTGGATCCTAAAGAAAGGACAGAGAAGTGCCAAGTCAGATTCAAATATTTTTAGCAAGTTTCATTGTTTCCATTCCATTTATTGTAGCCAAAATATGACTTTGTGTTTCTCCCATTACTTGTGACTTCCAGGAGGCACCGAAAATGCACAATCACAATAATGAACCTGACATCTGTGAAGTGGAGAGAGGTCTCTAATCATCGCTGACTCCCTCCCTACCTTCTGTGTCACAGTCTTTCACTAGTGACCAGGCCCTTGTTCCTTCTGGAAACTTCCACACTCTCACAGATCTAAACCTCACCTGCCTCATCCCAGAGGATGAGTCACACATGTCTGACATGCACACAGAATACACCTGGGATGTGTTGTCCCCGGGACTCATGCTCCTGTCCTGGCTCTCCTTTCCCACCCCCTCTGTCCTTACCAGGGAACCAAAGCACTAGCAGCCCTGGAGCTGAGCAGGGAACCTCATTTTGAGAAGTTGACCTGAAGAGTCCTGACAAGTCAAAGTCAGATTCAAGCTGACCTTGAATCCAGACTTTATAGGGAAGGTCCTCCCTGGGGGACACTATGCAATTCTCTTGGGGGGTGGTGTAGTGTAGAAAGGGCTGGAAGGTTGTGGGAGGGGCCTACCTTTGAGCAAAGTGCAATATGAGTCTTCTTGTTTGGAAGAAAACCTATAAAGTCAAGTACACACAACTTGCAGGAGTGAGAACGTGATGATCCCACGTGACTGTGGGTCATGCAGGGACTCAGTGCTCAACACCTGTGATCAGAGACAGCGTCAAAGGCGGGACAGGCTTGTGTACTCAGAGGCCATCTCAGAGGGTGGGGGCTGAATGGCCATCAGAACTTTGTGGTCCTCTGTCACCACAGCTGCTGCTGCTGCCCTGAGAAGCTCAGCCTCCTGGGGAGGTTTGTTTTGGGGCTGTGACACTGCAGGGTCTCCCAGTGTCCTGCTCGTAGACATGGGCAGCTTTCCCCAACTCCACACCAGTGACCAGGGATGGATGAGGACAATTTAGGATGGACGTGTGTGTCCACTGTGAATGTGGGTGGAAATACACCGACACCTTATTGTTTTTTTTTCATACTTTTCTTAAGGTTTATTTATTTATTTTGAGAGAGGACAGAGAGGCAGAGAGAGCACAAGCAGAGGAGGGGTATATAGAGAGAGGTAGAGGGAGAATCCCAAGCAGGCTCTACACTATCACCACTGAGCCTGATGCGGGGCTCAGACTCACCAACCGTTAGGCTATGACCTCATCTGCAGTTGGACGCTTAACCGACTGAGCCACCCAGGGGCCCCTAAATCAACTTTTACTTCTAAAGCACTGTGTTATGACAGGTAATTAACATGAGCCCAAGATAGGTCAGATATAATGTTTGAGCACTATTTTAATTGATCTAAAATTTAATTTAATTTTAATCTACTCAAAGCATGTAATTTATTTATATTTTCAGTGCAACATACAAGAGAAGTTCATTTTTAGGTAAGACCTTGTTCTGTAAAATTAATGTATTTACTTAATGTGTGAAATAGTTTTTGAAAATATTATACCAAATTTGTCATAGCCAAAGTAATATTTAGGCTGGGGGATCTTAAAATGATCCCTTTTGAGAAAGAAACTTCATATAACTCTCTACACTTGCTGTGGTCTATCAGGTACATTCTATGCTCTGCATCATTCAGCTTGATTTGTTTTCTCAGAACCTACGGTGGAATTCGAAGAATTCCTTTTTTGTCTCAGAAGAAGGTCACTGAGACAAATAAAATCTTCCTGGATAGGACATTCTGTGTGTGCATGTTGCTTGTCTGTCTGTCTGTGTGTGTTGTTGTTGTTGTCGTTTTACAGAAGTATGGAGATACACAATGTGACATTGGCTTCAGGTGTACGACCTAGAGATCAGACAAGCCCATACGCTATGCTGTGCTCACAGGTGTAGCTGCCGTCTGTCCCCACGGACACTATGACAAGAGCAGTGACTGTGTTCCCTGTGCTTTCATCGCAGTGACCTACTCGTTCTGTAATCGGAAGTCTGTGCTTCTCATTCCTTTTCAGCCATTTTTTCCATCTCCTTTGCCTGCTTCCTATCTGGCAACCACCAGTTTGCTCTCTGTATTCATGTGTCTGTTTATATGTCTTTTGTTGTTTTTCCTTTGTCTTGCTTTTTAGATTCCACATATAAATGAAATCCTAATCATATGGCATTTGTCCTTCTCCGTCTGATGTTGATCACCTACCATAATACTGTCATGGGTTGTTGCAAATGCAGTACTTCATTCTCTTCTACGGTGAGTGACATCCATTGTGTGTAATGACCGCATCTTCTTTACATCTTTACAGGACCAGAGCTCATCTCTGCTGTGAAGTTTCAACAGTGTGTTTGGGTCCTCGAACACCAAACACTCTGATGAAGTGTTCTCAGCCATGTTTGCTGTGGAAATAGTGTACATGGAACGTTGTCTGGAGAACATTGTACAAGAGGGATTTGTGTAACTGGTAATGAAGAAGTTCACAATGTGCAAAAATGATAAATAATATCTGCACGATACCAAATATTATTGTATTGAAAATAGCAAAACTTGTTAGCTCCAAATGTATTCAACTTGTGTTGTACCAAATATGCTTCCGTTTGCTGACTCTTCAGTCACAAATGAGTCACCTCTCGTGATATCATACTTGCTCTGATGACAAAAGACTCTTTGTACACTAGGAATCCAAACTTTTCCTGATTGTTCTCAGTTTATCCCACCTGACACCTGACACCAGTTTGGCAAATGTTCCCTCAAACATGTCAATGGGGTGGGAACAGAAGTATTAAAAAGGAGACATAGAAAAGTGGGTAAATATCGATTTCTTACTATTGCCAGATCTCCTTTTTAATAATAGACCCATTGGCCAAACCCCAGCATGTATGTAACCTGTGTTCCACATTCTGCCCTAGGGGTCTACCTGTCACGCTGACTGAATTGATGACAGGAGTCCAAGCAGGGAGACTGAGGAAGGGTTTTCAGTCACCTGTGCCTTTTCCCATGACCACCTGCTCCCAGGGTCCTTGGGCCCCTCCAGCCTCCGCTCTTTCTGCCAACAGAAAATGACGTTTCCGGGGCCATGTTGTGTGGTGCCTGAGCTGCCTCCGAGGCCTCTGTGACCCAGAGCCCGCAGCTGCCACCTAGTCCCCTGGGGTCTCTAGCGTCTTCTTCCTCAGACTCAGAATGTGCAGTAGCTGCTCCCCAGACCAACAGCACGTGTGGGTAGCGGGGCCGTGACAGGAGGGAGGTTTGTGTTCGGGGCTGAACCACTGTGGGAGGAGCGTGTGTAGCTTGCATGCAGTAATAGACTCCAATGTCCTCAGCCTCCACCCGGCTGATTCTCAGGGTGAAATCTGTCCCTGACCCGCTGCCACTGAACCTGTCTGGGACCCCAGAGGCCCGATTAGAAACCTTATAGATGAGGAGCCGTGGAGACTGGCCTGGCTTCTGCAGGTACCAATGTAAATAGGTGTTTCCATTACTGTGCAGGAGGCTCTGACTGGCCCTGCAGGAGATGGAGGCCGGCTGTCCAAGGGTGACGGGCAGGGACCCCGGGGTCTGAGTCAGCACGACATCCCCACTGGATCCTAAAGGAAGAAGAGAGAAGTGCAAGGTTATGTGCAAACTTTGTGAGGAAAGTTCATAATTTCCCTTTTACTGTTTATTTCAGACTTAAAAATTGCATATTACACGATTTTGGTCGGGACTCAAAATGTTCTAATTTCAAGAAAACCAGAGATTTGCAGGACATAAAAGGGTCTCTAGCAGTTACCTAAGCCATCCCCCTTTGTGCTTAAGTAATTAGCAGAGTACACACATGTCCTGTTCCTTCTGGAATGTTCCTCCCTTACAGATCTAACGTTCACCTGCCACGTCCCACAGGGCAAGACCACCCAGCCCGAAGGCCAGCAAGGTTTGTGTGGGAAGCAGTGTCACCATCGTGTCCTCCCCACCAGCCCAACTTCCTTCCTCTTTGGGCACTCTGCCCTCACCTGGTGTCCAGAGCAGGAAGAGCCCCAGGAGCTGAGCAGGAAACCTCATTCTGAGGAGTTACGTGGATGAGCCCTGCTAAGTCCAGACACTTTGAGAGCTGATCTTTTATTTCAGACTTGCAAGGGAAGGCCTTTCCCAGGGGACACTATGCAAATCCGCTGTGGGTGCAGCCATGTATAAAGGGCCAGCAGGAGGGCGGTATGACCTCTCATGTGAACAAAGTGACAGAAAAGATTTTCTGTGTTTGGAGCAAAACTAATCGAGATGCAATCTCTGCTTCCTGAGTGGGAGAAGAGACATATTCAAATGTTTCGTTCTGTTTCCACCGTCATATTTCTAGCTCTTTAGCTTTTTCTCAGGTACAGTTGACACTTCTATGTGAATAGTTTGACCTTGAATGGCCAGAGTGACCTTGAGAAAGAAGAACAAAGCTGGAAGTATCACCATCCTAGGTTTCTAACTAGACATCAAAGCTATAGTAATCAAAACAGTATGGTACTAGCACAAAGCATAGACACATAGATCAATGGAACAGAACCGAGAGCCCAGTAATAAACCCGTGTTTATCAAGTCCATTCACCTATGACAAAGGAGGCAAGGGTATACAATGGGGGAAGGCTCTTCAAAAAACAGTGCTGGGAAATCTGGACACCTACATGCAAAAGAATGACACTGGACCCATTTCTTGCACCACACACAAAAATAAACTCAAAATGCATTAAAAACTTAAATGTGAGACCTGAAACCATAAGTACCTAGTGCTGGGTGCCTCACCGGCCTCGCTGGATGACAGTCACAGGGGGAAATAGCAGCGTTTGCACCACTCCTGCCATGACAAGTGACAACTAGTATCTCCTTCTGCTACTACTGGCTCATGTTGGAAATGAGCTGCTGGTATTGACCAGGCCTCACAATATTCTAAATCAGACCAATATTCCCCACACAGATACATCCTAAGGAAAGCATATTCCTGCCTTTTCAAAAGAGATTTCCGATGAAAGCATTGTGGATGATTGTTAAAATGCTCTTCCTATTATGGACCTTGTAGATCTAAGACTTAGATCATAAAGGGGTTTGAGAACACAAGAGTTACAATTGAGCCTGGCCCTGAAACAAAGAGCCTAATTTAGAGTTAAGGAACAGATAAGGGCAGAGCTTAAGTTAATACTTAGACCTTTTCTAACTGGTGATGTATGACAGTTCCTTCCCTAAAGCTTGCTTTCCACAAACACCCTCCCTTACACTGGTGGCTGGGATGAGGATAGATAAGAGTAGCTAAAACATAACCCACAACAAAGGCTAACACATTTAGGGCCTCCATGGTGTTTACACATTCAGCATCAAGTCAAAAAAGTTTATTAACCAGCTCACAAACATTCATCCTCTCGTGAGCCAGACAGAATGGTCCTAGCCTATCTATATACAACTTAACCTATGTCCTAATCCTAGTGTTATTAACTTAGAATATGTATGTTGTCCTGTTTTTCACTGAGAACTGCCTGTTATTTCTGTAGTTGTAAGATTTACTCAGCCTCACTGTGGTTGGGGTAATTCTGCAAGAATACTTCTGAAAAACCTGTTCTTGTACACTTTTCAAAGCATCTTATCACAGACTTTTCCATTGCAAAAATTCCTTTTTCTGATCTCATGTTGTCGTTGGACCTTGCAATAAAGACACCAAAACCGACAGTGCAGAGATGCCTGCCTTGGTGATCAGAAAGAATCTCAGAGCTCTCTCACTCTTTCGCCAACACCATCCATCCTTCTGGGACCCCTGGACCGGCTGGAGCGGGTCTCCAGCACTACTAAGTGATAGTAAGAAATAATAATCACATGTAGAGTCAGTCTGGGCTTTGATCATGATCACTAGACACATCCAAGAACCTTCTGGCGTCCCGTGGTCCATGCGCGCCCTCTTGCGGCCATGTGCAGGCAGACATCTTGAGTTGTTTTTCCCGTTATGTGACTCTCATTTTGAGCATAAAACCTTCCCTCCTGTACACTTTCAAACCTGTTTCATTTCCGACGTCTGTAACAAGTCATAATTGCTTTCCTGGCTCTATGGCAGAGTGTGGCCACATTAGGGAGTGATGCCAACTTTTAAGTCAGATGTCAGCGGTTTCTGAACTGCTGTTCACCCACCATGTCTGGGATCCAGACACTACAGAGGTCACCCAAGGTTTCGTCGCCCAGCACTTTAGCAATGCGGCGACTGCAGAGGAGAACTGGAGTCCGCAGAGACTCAATCAGTCTGTACATGCAACACATTTTATTTTACTCTCTCAGTGGTGAAGCCTGCGGCCGTTTCTGTCTTTTCTGTCCTGCTGGCCTCCCCCACGCCCCTGGGAAGGGCCAGGAACACAGGGTGACAGGTGCACAGGAAAGCAGGACGTCAGGGTCTCAGTTCTGATTGGATCTCAGCTTCACTGCATTTAGTGATCTTCCCTGGCTCCCTGGTCTAGATAAATCAAGAGCTCCCACCTCCATTGCTAGTGCCCCCCAGAATTTTCTCCAAATAACTGCAGGGACTGGAGGTAGTTCCCGAGAGGTCTGGTGTCTGCTGTTGGAGAATGCTGGATACAAGTGTTAGGCCCTGTGAATGAAACTCCCTAAATCATCAGGTCAGAAGATCTTGACCACAACATAAAAAATAAAATAAAATCTCTGTACGTCACTTAGAGAGCTGATAGTTCTGTTTGTGTATTTCTTTTGTTTTACTTATTTTAAAATTTATTGTTTAATTTTTTTTAATGTTTTATTTATTTCTAGGAGTGAGAGAGAGACAGCATGAGCAAGGGAGGGTCAGAGAGAGAGGGCGTCACAGACTGAAACAGGCTCCAGGCTCTGAGCTGGCAGTCAGCACAGAGCCCGACCCGGGGCTCGAACCCACGAACCGCGAGATCATGACCTAAGCAAAAGACGGACGCTCAACCGACTAAGCCACCCAGGCGCCCCTACTTATTTTAAAATTTAAATCCAAGGTAGTTAACATATAGTGCTATACTGGTGGCAAGACTAGAATTTACTGATTCATCAGTTAAATATAACACCCAGTGCTCATTCCAGCAAGTTCCCTCCTTAATGCCCACCCCCCATTTGGCCCATTCCCTCACTCAACACCCTTCCAGCAACCCTTAGTTTGTTCTCTACATTTAAGAGTCACTGTGGTTTGCCTTCCTCTCTGTTTTCATCTTATTTTTCCTTTTCTTGGCCTATGTTCATCTGTTTTGTTTCTTAATTCCCCATATGAGTGAAGTCACATGACATTTGTCTTTCTCTGACTGACTTATTACACTTAGCTTAATACCCTCTAGTTTCATCCATGTTGTTGCAAATGCAAGATTTCCTTTTTTTTGATTGCTGAATAATACTCCATTCTCTCTCTCTCTCTCTCTCTCTCTCTCTCTCTCTCTCTCACTCTGTGTGTGTGTGTGTGTGTGTGTGTGTGTGTGTCTATCTTCTTTATCCATTCATCAACTCATGGACATTTGGGCTCTTTCCATAGTTTGGCTATTGTTGTTAGCGCTGCTATAAACATTTAAGGGCATGTACCCCTTTGAATCAGCATTTTTGTATCCTTTGAATGAATACCCAGAGGTGTCATTGCTGGGTCTTAGCCCAGCTCTATTTCTAATTTTCTGAGGAACTTCGGTACTGTTTTCCAGAGTAGCCACACCAGTTTGCATTCCCACCAGCAGCACAAAATTTCTCCACTGATATCTAGTTCTGTTGAAGACATGAGGAAAGGGCAAAAGAAATGTATGTTTCTGGTAATAAATATAGTGGAACGAAAGGGCCAAGCCATAATTTTAAATAATTTTTTTTTCTGCATAGTTATGGAAAATCTCTTCCCACATCTACTCTTTCTTGTCATGTATTTTGTGCAGCCACAGCCATGAGTTCCCAGTTTAGAAGGAGGTTCTGTGTGTTAGAACAAGAGAAACAGGATTCACTCCTTTCAAGTTTCAGTGTATCCTGCACATTTCTATGCACTTGCATCGAAAGTGCCTACTAGGGACCTGGGTGCTGGGTCAGAGCGGCTCACCAGCATTATTCCAGAAGTCATGACCCCAGAGCTCCAGCACTGGAGAGTGTTGCCCTTTTGACGTCCAGCTTTGTGGTGCTTTGTTCTAGAAGGCTTGGAGATGGTCACCCAAACTGGAAATGTGGATTGTGAGAAAAAGAGTAATAGTGAGAGATATGTGTTTTCTTTTGTTACTAATCAATGCCTGAAAAGGCTACTCTGACAAAGTGTTCTCTATGATGCTTCAGTTTCAGACAGTTTTGTTGTTTTCTGCTGAAATTAATGTAAGATCTGTAAGAGTCTCTGATTTGGGCTGTTGTTTTATCACATAATCTGTTTCCTTTAAATACACCACACACATAACGTCCTATAGAATTGGTCACCCAGGCTGCATGTCTTTCTTATACTCCCTGTAGACAGAAAGTGTGATGCTCTTAATTCTAACAGACCATCCTGTGCCCTGGACACCAAAACTGCCCACTAGCCAAGTAGGTGGTCATGCCTGGATCAAATGGTTACATCTGGTGAAGGGACATGTGGGGTGTGTGTGTGGTGGTGGAGGGGGACAGAGCATCTCTGTATCTCTATACTTGACCATCAGCAGCTGATTGAGAAGCAATCTTACACATCTGGGTGTTGCTGTAGTTTTTGTGTGTTGTAGGAGGAGATTAGTTTGGGTTCAATGACACTGGAAACGTGAGTGTGACATGGGAAGCCATTGTTGCAGGGGGCACTTCTGAGTCTGTATCCTGTCACAGATGGGGAGTAAGAGACTCTCCCCCATTGTGGGCATGTGTGCTGTACACTTTGTGGGTCCAAACAGTCCAAACCCACGCTGTTTTGATCAGGGTTAGAGACTCACAGAGGCCTGCTCCCTCCATGGACACAAATGGAGGAACATCCTGATTAAAGATCTGGTGACGTCATTGTCAGAGAACTGAGATCAACCCGGCCAAAGAGGACTCCTCGAACTGTAGGTGACCTAGAGGGGAGTCCTGCCCCTAAGGCCCCTGGGATTAAATATATCCATCTCTTGGGAACAACTACAGTGTTTTTCCCCAAAGAGGATGACTCCTGGTGCACAGCGGGGTCGGAGAGGCTCATGCATGTGTTTCATCCTTAGCAGAGAGGTTCTCTGAGGGAGCCAGGTATGTTTACACACCTGACTTTTCTGAATCCTCAAGACCTGACTCTTCCTCTGCTGATTATGAATCTGTATCCAACTATTCGTCTCAGTTTTGTTTCCTATGTTTTGAAATCAGTATAAAAAATCATATACAGGTACACAGTTCATCCATGAGGTGGGAGAGTCGTGTGCTGGAGATGAAGGCATTTTGTCTGTCAGTGTGAAACTCTCTGCCGTGTGCAGACTAACTGGGCAGAGTAAGAGAATAATTCTATTGCCAATTGAGCTCATCTGCCTGGCAGGTTTTCACCTCCTCTAAGACCTGCCCTATACTCACCCTTGCAGAAAGGGAAGTCCCTTCTCCAATATCTCCTTGAAGCCACAACTTGTCTGCAAATTTAATAATTGTTTACACTGCCTGGGATCTTGCAAGAAAACCTAGTTTGCTTGAGACAGGGATTCTAGCCTTTTCAACTTAAGTTGAAGCTCTGTTGAACAAAGAATTTGAGACTTGAAAGAGAGGAATTGAATTTAGTATTCCAGGAAACGAATAATTTTCTTTGGATTTTTTTTATTTAGAAAAGTAATCTATTTGCAGAAAAATGGAGACTATAAGCTGCGAATCTCATATTCACTCTTTCTTTCATATCAGCTCTTTGAAGAATCTGCAAAATGCTTATACAAATTTTGAAGAAGTGAATATTAGATGATCTGGAATAAGGAAGATCAGATTAAATCACTTAAAGTGATTTTTTAGAATTACCTGAAATTCCCTTTGACCCCCTCCTTTTATTCAGTTCTTAACACAAATTGAACTTCAGACCAAGAAAGAGGCAAGAGCTGAATTGAGTATTCAGTGGCCACTCCGTGCCCTATAAGGGACATACAGGTTCCATCTGCATTAGTAAATGAAGAGGGTGACAGTGTGACCTATGGGAGCCACAGCTGCGCACCAGTGACCTTTACATCCATTTGGCCTTTTGTAGCAGGAGCCCAGGGGCACCCAAGGTCCAAGTGCTGCTTGAAGCTTCACCTGCCTTCACTTAGTAGTGCTTCCAGAAATCTGCACGTTCATTCTTCTAAAGCACCTACTCGGCCTTGCACAGAATAAGGATAAGAAATAAAAGAAATAAAATACGAAATAACATAAAAATAGAATGAATGAGTTCTGAGTCCCCTGGAGCAGTCACATGATGGAATTATGAGATTTCATAGAAAACTACAAGCTGTAAAAATTGATGAGAAACTGCATCGGGCACATATCCTCCAACATTACCTATTCTTACTCTAGTGAGTGGGGATCAACCTCAACCCACAAAGCAACTCTCTTATGTTCTAGCATTCCAGCCGCCCTCAGTAAAATTTTAGACTGATTATTTCCATAAAATATTTTTCCCCATTGGTGAGAGATTCCCCCCGTGGGGACCCCATGACCGGTATTGGGGGCACCTTCACTTCCATTGTGTTCATCATCTGTCTTTGCCTCTCAGAAGGAATCACCTTTGGTGTCCGATGGTGGGACAAGCCCATCCACCTCTAGGAGGACTGGTCTGGCCCTTGGGCTTGGTGACATGAAGTCAGGCGGTTTTAAGTATGGCCCAGAGCAGAGGAGGGTGCTGCAGCAGGTCCAGCCCCCGAGTGCAGAGAGACCTGTCCCTGGGCTAGTGAGGACACTGAGGTCCAATTCAGATAGGTGTTTCCATTACTGTGCAGGACGCTCTGACTGGCTCTGCAGGAGATGGAGGCCGGCTGTCCAGGGGTGACGGGCAGGGACAGAGGGGTCTGGGTCAGCACAATGTCCCTACTGGATCCTAAAGAAAGGACAGAGAAGTACCAAGTTAGATACAAATATTTCTAGCAAGTTTCATTGTTTCCATCTCATTTATTTGGCTAAAATATGACTTTGTGTTTCTCCCATTACTTATGACTTCCAGCAGGCACCGAAAATGCACAATCACAATAAGGAACCTGACATCTGTGAAGTGGGGAGAGGTCTCTAATCATCACTGACTGCCTCCCCACCTTCTGTGTCACAGTCTTTCATTAGTACCCAGGCCCTTGTTCCTTCTGGAAACTTCCACACTCTCACAGATCTAAACCTTACCTGCCTCATCCCAGAGGATGAGCCACACATGTCTGACACGCACACAGAATACACCGGGGGACAGCGGTGCCCCATGAGCCCACCCTCTCCCCTTGGCTCTCCTTTCCCACCAACTCTGTCCTTACCAGGGAACCAAATCACTAGCACCCCAGGAGCTGAGCAGGGAACCTCATTTTGAGGAGTTGACCAGAGGAGTCCTGACAAGTCAAAGCCAGATTCAAGCTGGCCTTGAATCCAGACTTTATGGGGAAGGTCCTCCCTGGGGGACACTATGCAAATCCCCTGGTGGGTGCAGCAGTAAGGAAAGGGCTGGAAGGTTGTGGGAGGGGCCTACCTTTGAGCAGAGTGCAATATAAGTCTTCTGTGTTTGGGAGAAAACCTGTAAAGTCAAGTCCACACAATCTGCAGGAGCGAGAACATGATCCCACGTGACAGTGTGGGTCATGTAGGGACTTAGTGCTCACTGCGCCTGTGCTCATAGCATGGGTGCAGGGAGACGTGTGTGTGCGCACGCGCGCGCGTGCCCGGGGACCATCACTGGAGGAGGGTGGAAGGGGGTGAATGGCCATCAGATCTTTGTGGTCTTCTGTCATTACTGCTGCTGCTGTCGCCCTGAGAGGCTGAGCCTCCTGGGAAGGTTTGTGCTTGGGGCTGTGACACTGCAGGATCTCCCGGTGTCCTGCTCCTAGACATGGGCAGCTTCCCCCGACTCCACACCAGTGACCGTGGGATGGATGAGGACAATTTAGGATGGACGTGTGTGTCCACTGTGTGGGTGGAAATACACTGACGCCTTGTCGTTGTTTTTTTTTTTTTAACTTTCTTTAAGTTTATTTATTTATTTTGAAAGAGAGGCAGAGAGGCAGAGAGAGCAGAAGCAGAGAAAGGGCGTAGAGTGAGAGGTTGAGAGAGAATCCCAAGCAGACTCTACATTATCACCACTGAGCTTGATCCGGGGCTCAGACTCACCAACCATGAGACTATGACCTGATCTGAAGTTGGATGCTTAACCGACTGAGCCACCGAGGGACCCCTAAATCATACTTTTACTTCTAATGCACTCTGTTATGACAGGTAATTGACATGAGCCCAAGTTAAGTCAGATGTAATGTTTGAGCACCACTTTTATTGAGATCTACTCAAAGCATGTAATTTATTTACATTTTCAATGGAACATACAATAGAAGTTCATTTTTAGGTAAGACCTTGTTCTGTAAAATTGACGTATTTACCTATTGTGTGAAATAGTTTTTGACCATACTACCAAATTTGTCATCTCCAAAGTAGTGTAGGTGATCTTTAAATAATCCCTTTTTGGAAAGAAACTTCATATCATTCTTATACTTCCTGTGATCTATGAAGTACATTCTATGCTCTACAGTATTCAGCTTGTTTTGTTTTCTCAAAACCTCCTTTTGAATTCTGAGAACTCTCTTTTTGTCTCAGAAAAAGGTCATTGAGACAAAATCGTCCTGGATAGGTTCTGTGTGTGCACGTGTGCATATTTGTGCTTGTGTGTGTGTGTTGTTGTTGTTGTATTGAAGTATGGAGAAACACAACATTGCATTTGTGTCAGGTGTAGGACATAGACATCAGACAAGCCCATTCCATATGCTGTGCTCACAGGTGTAGCTGTCGTCTGTCCCCACGGACACAATGACAAGAGCACTGACTGTGTTCCCTGCGCTTTCATCACAGTGACTTACTCGTTCTGTTACCAGAAGGCTATGACTCTCACACATTTTCAGCCGTTTTTTTCATCCTCTTTGCCTGCTTTCTGTGTGGCAACCACCAGTTTGATCTCTGTATTCATGTGTCTGTTTATATGTCTTTTGATGTCTCTCCTTTGTTTTGCTTTTTAGATTCCATATATGAATGAAATCCTAATCATATGGTATTTGTCTTTCTCCGTCTGATGTAGGTCACCTACCATAATACCGTCATGGGTCATCTACGTTGTCTCAAATGCAGTACTTCATTCTCTTCTATGGTAAGTGACATCCATTGTGTGTAATGACCACATCTTCTTTACAGGAGCAGAAGCTCATCTGTGCTATGAAGTTACAACAGCGTGTTTGGGTCCTCGAACGCCAAACGCTCTGACAAAGTGTTCTCTGCAATGTTTACTGTGGGAATAGTGTGCATGGAGTGTTGTCTGGAGAACATTATATAATAGGATTCGTGTAACTGGTAATGAAGAAATTGAGAATGTTCAAAAATGAGAAATGATATGTGCACGATACCAATATTACGGTACTGAAAAATACCATACAAATGAAAAATACCATTTGTTAGCTTCAAATGTATTCAACTTGTGTTGTCGCAAATATGCCTCCGTTTGCTGACTCTTCAGCTGACTCGATGCCCTTGACCCATGTACACAGGCAGGGAGGGTGTGGATGGGGAGCAGGTCCACTCGCCCTTCCATCGTACTGCTCAGAGTACATGTCAATCACCTCCGTTCCGGGGCGAGTGCTGCCGCGCTGGGCTGGTGCAAATGAGGGGCCACTACACGGTCCAGAGCCCTCAGCTGCACGTGATGCCCTGACTTCTCAGCATCTGCCTCTTAGAGCAACAGAGGCTCTGCTGTGCCTGCTCCTCACTCAAGCAACACATGTGGAGGCTGGTGCCACACCACACGGAGAGGTTTGTGTTAGGGGCTGAATCACTGTGGAAGGAGTATGTGTAGCTTGCATGCAGTAATAAATCCCGATGTCCTCAGCCTCCACCCTGCTGATTGTCAGGGTGAAATCTGTCTCTGACCCGCTGCCACTGAACCTGTCAGGGACCCCAGATTCCCGGTTGGAAACCCAGTAGATGAGGAGCTGTGGAGACTGGCCTGGCTTCTGTAGGTACCAATATAAATAGGTGTATCCATCACTGTGCAGGAGGCTCTGACTGGCCCTGCAGGAGATGGAGGCCGGCTGTCCAAGTGTGACGGTCAGAGAGAGTGGGGTCTGCGTCAGCACCACATCCCCTCTGGATCCTAAAATAATGAGAGAAACACAATGTGATGCTACTTTTTCTGAATTTAAAGTTCTTTTTGTGTTTTAGGCAAAATCATTTTTGTGATTGGATTCATACTCTAATTATATTTAATTTCCAAAGGCAACCCAAAATTACAGGCACAAAGCAGCTTCTTTCTTTTCCAGCATCTCACAAAAGCACTGTTCCTTATTCCTTTCCTTTTCTTCTTGATTTCCCAGGCCCCCAAATTAAATTCCCCTTGGTGGAGGGCAGTCCCACCCATGGACAAAATACACATGGGGAGCAGGGGCGCCCCCAGAGCTCTCCCCCCACACCCCGTGCTCCTCTCTCACCCCCTCCACCCTCACCTGGGATCCAGAGCACCAGCAGCCCCAGCAGCTGAGCAGGGAACCTCATTGTGAGAAGCGGGACTGATGGGTCCTCACAGGTAAAGAGAATCACAGAGCTGAGCTTTATGTCACAGGGCAGGGCCCTCCAGGGGACCACGTGCAAATCCCCTGGTGGGTGTGGCAGAGGGGAAAGAGCCAAAGGCAGGGCCACAGGGACCTCTCCTGTGAGCAAAGTACCTTCCCATGTCTTCTGTGCTTGGAGGGAAACTACCAGAGATAAATTCCTTACTGTTGAGTGGGAAGAAGGATCTGAGTGTCTGGGAAGACACAGTGCTCACAGTCCTGCCCTTCTGAGAAAGCTCCAGAGACCCTGAGGGTGTGGACTTGAGTGTCCTGTGTCACTTTCTGGCAGGTGAACGGCCATCCTGCTTGGATTCCTCTCAGCTACTGTCCAGGAGGAAACAGAGCTGCCCCACTCTGGCTGATTGGCAGAGTATTTCCAAACCACAGGATGAACTCGAGAGAGTTCTGGAGCCCCTGGTGTCTGTTGTTTCCAGGTTAATAGTTTAAGACAATTTAATAATGGGTAAATAATGAATTCTACTCACCCTGGCACCTTTGGAGAAGATGAAAGTAAAAAGCAGGGAGAAAAGAATCACTCATCACAGGCAGAGAACTAACAGCCCTGATTAAGAGACTAGGAAAAGGGAAGAATTTTTTCCTCCAGGCAGTGAGTGTGCAATTTGTGGTAACCATTTGTTACAATGTGGTGTGTATCCTGTCATTCTTCTCTTCCTTTAGATAGAAAGATGGATAGATAAATAGATAGATAGATAGATAGGCAGACAGATAAACACTAGACAGATAACACACACCATATGGTATATGTGAGATATGGATACTACACAAACACACTTCCTCCATGTCAAATGGATTTCTTAAGGGAAGCAATTTCTAAGCATACTGGACAGAATAAACCATGTGTCATTTTGTAATGCTTCATTTTATCCATTACCATTTTCTTTTGGATGCTTAGAGAATCCCTTCCTGTATGGAAGCTTTCTCATCCTGTACAACCAGTGTGTGTCAGAGGTCTGGGATCCTGTTAGCACCATGGAAGAAGCTGAGTCTCGCACTGGTTTATGTGAGGCAGCAACAACCATGAGTCAATGAGTTAAAAAACAGACTCTGTATGTGAGAAAAGCGAAACCTTGGACAACATTTTAATGTCGGGGTGTAACCTGCGTCTATGACTGACATCTTCTTAAGTCTTCACTTAACAACAGTCACTGTGGAATCAGGCCCGGGTAAGAGCTGCTGGAGGAATCAGTTTACCAACCATCCTTCATGAAAATAGGGACATGACCTGATGATCCTTCCTGCGTCAACCTGATGTATATCATATTGAATCCTTTCTGAAAATTGTGTAAGCTTCAAATGACCCCACAAAGAGAGTCACAGTCCTGTAAATAAAATCCTGGAAACTCTGAGAGAATAGAGTTTGCAGTTTGATTAGATCTCAGGAAATGGAAACCAAATCATACTGAACTGAAAAACACAAAACAAAAAAAAAAAAAACAAGAAAACCCTGATAACATAACATTTTATCCACCCAAACAGCTCAAACCCATTCTGTTCTGGTCAAGAGGAGAGACACACAGAAGCCTGTGTTGTGACTGACATCAGGTGTCCCTGATGAAATGAAGTTTTCCTGCATGAGACCAGCCATCCAGCAGGGGGAGTGTCCCCACTTAAGGTCTGTTGAGTAGATTCTTGGGACCTGTGATTGAAACCCATGACTGATTCTTCTTCTTTGCACGAGAACAACCCATCTCCAGGTGGTCAGGTCAGAAGAAGCTGTGAGCTCAGCGTGAGGGAAGAATTTCTCTCCTTGCGGTCACAGAACTTAATCCCCGTGTCCTCCAGCCTCATCTGTCACCTAGATGCAGCCAGATGGTGTTTGGAACAGCCTAGTTGAGAAGAAAACTGAAGCCCGTGGTTCCATTTCTCTCTACCTATTGGCAATGGGCCCACAGAACCACGGTGTTGCCTGGTGAAATCAGGCTGGATGAGGAATTCCAATGAGGAGAAATCTACTTTCCATTTGCCACTTTCCTTTACTTGCTGGACATCTTCCCTGGAGGCCCTGAAGTTGCCTCATGCTTTGTAAGGATTAGGAAAACACAACACTGAATTGGTCCCAGCAGTGTGGGTGGAGGAATGAGCACAGCAAACAGGGGAGCAGGACCTGGGCTTTGACCTCAGATCACAAATCCCACTGCTCTGAGGGCAGAGGTGGTGCCGTCCACGTAGGTAGGGAACTCATCCTTGGGAGACCCTCTGCCCTCTACTACTCTCCTTTCTGTACAAGGCATCCACCCAAGCCAGACTCGGGCCTTCATCTTCTTCAGAATCTGGAACCCTATGTCTATGCCCTGGACCTTAGCAGGAATGCAGTCTGGGTTTGGCTTGTGACCTTCAGAACTGTGTGCATGCAGGGGTGAGTGCCGGGTGTGTGGGTGTCGCCCTGGACAGCAACAGTGTGGCTCTGATGCTCATGTCCCAGAAGTCTGGGGGTTTCCCTAAAGCAGTGAAACTCTTATGCTTTCTCAACTTTTCCCAACCTCTCAAGGAAGCAGCATTTTTCATGGGACTCTAAGTTCTAAGCAAATCTTTCTGGTTTGTCCATGGATCTTCTTTTTTCAAAATCCCACACAAGTGAAATCATATGGTATTTTTCTTTGTCTGACTTACTTCTCTTAGCTCAAAACATTCTAAGTTCATCCATGCCTTGCATATGTCTAGATTGTTTTCTTTTTTATGGCTGAGAAATATTTTGTCTATATATACTACGTCTTCCTCATCCATTCATCCATGGATAGACACTTAGGTTGCTTTTATATCGTGGCTATTGTAAATGATGCAGCAACAAACATAGGGGTGCATAATATCTTTTCAACTTACTATTTTTGAGAATGTTTACTCTTATAAGAATTTTTTTCTTGGTTACAAAAAGGCTGTGAAATTGCCTTATCTACATATATACAGAAATATATACATAATATTTCTGATTCTAAAAAAGAATCTCTGTCTCCAGCCTGATAACAAACCATGCTGTGCTTGGTCAATGACAGTGCCCACAAGTCCACACAAATGCTAAGGAAAGGGGTGCCAGGCATACACGTGGAAAACAGAGCAGTTCTGTGAGTCTCTCTGTATTTGACCATCATCAACTGAATGAGGACACACTTACACAGTGGATTTTATTGTGGATTGTCTCTGTTGTCAGATGTTAGCTTGTGTTCAATAAAGTGGGAAGCCACTGTGTGATGTGGGTGAGAAGACAGGCTGGGTGTTGCTGCCTGAATCTGGTTTTTTAGAATCAGAGTTTGTGAATGGAGAATGTGATACTCATATATGTTGATACTCATATATGTTAAGCTGACATTGTCAGCTCAAATATTCCAAAGCCATGCTATTTGGGCCACTACTAGAGATACCCAGAGCCTGTTCCCTGACCCGCCCAAATGGAACTTCCTTTTGGTTTAAGGAGAGACTTTATATTTGCCTGAATACTGAGGCCAAGCCATACAGCAGAATGACCTTCCCCCATGGCATGTCCCTGGAGTGGATTCCGGAGTCCTAAGGCACCTGGACTGAAGTTGATCATCTTTCCTAATAACTGCCCTCACTAGATAATATGCTCAGTAAGTGAAACATGGATCTAACAAGATAGGAAAAAAGAAATTAATTGCTTTAAAATGAAATGAAAAGTATGTCAAATTGGTGGGGTGTGGGGTGCCTGTTGACTCATTGGTTCTAACTTGTGATTTTGGTGTAGATCATGATCCCATAATCAGAGGATCAAGCCTTGCCTTGGGCTCTGAGCTGGGCACGGAGCCTGCTTAAGATTCTCTTACTCTCTTTCTCTGCCCCTCTCCCTGCTTGGGTGTGCTCTCTCTCTAAAAAATAAAAAAAGTAAAAATTATCAAGAAAAAAACCCAAAATTGATAGTTTGCAAGAAGGAGTGACTTTGTCACACTGAATTTATAGCATTAAATGAGTAGATAATTTTAAAAAGTCACACAGCAGTTGTTATGTTCAGATCGCGAGACCCCAAAGACCACCAAGGAGCCGATTCCGATGCAAACACACGAGAGTCTTTGCTCAAGCTCGAGCAGGGACTCCAACGCACCCCGGCGCAGCAGTGATGGTATGGAGCCCCGAACTCGAGACCCCAGGGCTTTTTATTGCGGTTACAGTGGAATTCAGGGTGTTCCAGCTTGGCAGCCTCCTGATAGGTACAGGCTGTCTTTTCAGTACCGGATTGGATCGGCCCATCTGGCCTGACCATAAACTGCCAACCGGAACGTCTTGGGACATAGGCGCCTGTTTTAAACTGATTGGCTGTTGCTGTTGCTAGGGAAGTAACTAAGGGCCGGCTGCCTACTTACTTCCTGCGGTTTTTCCTGGGACTGGGTTCAGGCCTAGTTCCCTCTCAAGATGGAGGCTTTTTCTAAGATGGAGTCAGTTAGATTTAGGTCTCACACAGTCACCTCTCACGGTATCATATCTGCTATGAAATTACAAAAGACCCTGTACACTCACAATCCAAAATATTCCTGATTGTTCTCGGTGCATCCCACATGACACCACCTTGTCTAGAATGTTCCCTGAAACATGCCCAAGGAGTGGGAACAGAAGTATTCAAAGGAGACATAAGAAAGTGGGTAAATATCAATTGTGTAAAATTAGCAGATCTTATCTTCTTAAAAACAGACCCAAATGGCTGTACCCCAATATGTACATAACTGGTATTCCACAAATCTGTCCCAGGTGTCTGCCTGTCACACTGACTGAATTGATGACAGGAGGCCAGGCAGGGAGACTTGGGAAGGGTTTTCAGTCACCTGTGCCTTTTCCCATGACCACCTGCTCCCAAAGCCCTCGGGCCCCTCCAGCACCTGCTCCTTCCACCAACAAGGACATGCCGTTTCCGGAGCCTCACTGTGTGGTGACTCAGCTGCAGCCAAGGCCCTCGTGACCCAGAGTCCACAGCTGCCACCTAGTCCCCTGGGTTCTCTAGCATCTTCTTCCTCAGACTCAGAATGTGCGGTGCCTGCTCCCCAGAACAACAGCACATATGATCAGCGGGGCCCTGACAGGAGGGAGGATTGTGTTCAGGGCTGAACCACCGTGTGAGGAAAGTGTGTAACTTGCATGCAGTAATAGATTCCAATGTCCTCAGCCTCCACCCTGCTGATTGTCAGGGTGAAATCTGTCCCTGACCCACGGCCACTGAACCAGTCTGGGATGCCAGAGTCCCTTCTGGAAACCATATAGATGAGGAGTCGTGGAGACTGGCCTGAGTTCTGCAGGAACCAACTTAAATAGGTGTTTCCATTACTGTGGACGAGGCTCTGACTGGCCCTGCAGGAGATGGAGGCCGGCTGTCCAAGGGTGACGGGCAGGGACAGTGGGGTCTGAGTCACTACAACATCCCCACTGGATCCTAAGAGAAAGTGAGAAATGCAAGATTTCATGCAAGCATGACAAGTCATTTTCAAATTTTATTTTGGCAATTATTTCAGGATAAATCATTTTTTGATGATTTTTATTAAAATCCCCAAATATCCAATTTTAAAAGAGATGCTAATATTTTCAACACACATAAGGGTGTCTACTCTTACCTACTGCATCCCCTTTACTCTATGTCATTGTCTTTCCTAGAACATAGATCTTTGGTCCTTCTGGAATGTTCCTTACTGTCATAGGTCTACACATCACATACCCAAGGTGTAGGACTGAAATCTGGAACACTAGGTCAAAATAGGCATGGAGTGCAGTGGTGTCCCCAGAGCTCTCCCTCCCCACCCCATTCCCCTCTCTCACACACACCCCTCCGTGCTCACCTGGAATCCAGAGCACTAGCAGCCCCAGCAGCTGAGCAAGGAACCTCATTGTGAGGAGGTTATATGATGAGTCCTGGTCACTCACGGCAGGATCTGAGCTGATCTTTTATGTCAGGTGCAAAGGTTTTATCTGAGACCCTGTGCCTTAGCCCTCCCTTAGGGAACAGTATGCAAATCTCCTGGTGGGCACAGCAGCTTGGGAGGAGGTGGGGGGAAGGGGGCTCCCATGTGAGCAAAGTAATATAACATGTTTGTGTTTGAAGGGAAACTAAGACATAAAGTCTCTACTGCCTAAAGAGTAAAGGTGCACATTGGGGCACCTGGGCAGCTAAAACGACTGAGCCACCCAGGTGCAATTTTTTTATCACCTTGTACATATTTCAGGATTGAGCAAATGAGTGACCATGCTGTAGACCATGGGAGCCCACGGTCATCACCAGTAGGCACTGGAATTACAACCAGAGAATGAAGGAAAAATAGAAGAGGACTTTGGAATTCTTCCATAAGCATTTATGCACTTTCCTGACTTTGAGTTATTTTTATTGTGACGCCATATTGTGTTTGTAAATAATTTAGAATCACCTAAAATTTCACAAACAAAAGCAAATTCTTATTGACTCTTGCTCTGGCTTCCCCTGAGGTTATCACCTCACATAACCATCGCCTACTTAGCAGAACTGAACATGAGCACTAACAGTGTGCTGGGAACTACCATCAAAGCCATGTGCAGACCTCACTGACTTTCCACTACTACAGGGGGGTCCACAGTCTTGGTGCCGTGGAGAACAGGGGACCCTTTCTTCAGGGTCCACACTGCTGAGAATCCAGGGGAAGAGCCTGTGAAGCCATCTGAGAGCCGCCTCAGCCACACTGTCCTGGACCCACCTCTCCAATGAAAGAAACTCTGTGGCTTGGGACCCTACCCTGAGGATCTCTCTGATGGCCTCCAAGGGCCTCTCACCATTTGCACCCCCCCCAGCTTGGTCCTTCTCTGAGAGAAGCAGCTTCTGATGGTTCCCCAGAGGAGACAGATGCTCAGTGGAGCAGAACAGCTGACCCTACTCGGGACGGTCGTCACACTGTGCAGAGTCCCTCGTTAGTTCTGTGCACAGCCATATGCTCTATGTCTCCACCCACCATGCTGCTGACTGTGCATGCGGCATCTGTTCCTGTCCCACTGCTATGACCTGGGCTGGGCCCCCAAGAGCCCTGTGGACACCCTACGTGTCAGTGGTTATAGAGATTGGTATGGCTCCTGCTGGAACCGGGGAAGGAAGGTGTGCCCAGGGCCGTGGATGGGACCAAGACTGGCCTTGTTAGAAATGGAGCCACAGACAAACGGATGGAGCCTGATTCAGCAGAGCTGCCCATGGGAACTTGGGAAAAGAAAAAAACTTATCGTGGAAACGCAAACATAAAAAAATAGTTCTGATATAAAGAAATGATGTACCAGGAGCACCTGGGGGGCTCAGTCTGTTAAACATCCAACTCTTGGTTTGTGTTCAAGTCATGCCTCACGGTTTCATGAGTTTGAGTCCTTCATCAGGCTCTGCACTGGCAATGTGGAGCTTGCCTGGAATTTTCTCTCTTTCTCCCTTTCTCTGCCACTCCCGCTCTCATGTGTTCTCTCTTTCTTGTTTTCTTTCTAAATAAATAAATGAACATTTTTTAAAAACGTGAGTCTCAGGGTAGCTGAGTGGCTCAATCAGTTAAGTGCCAGTTCTTGGTTTTGACTCAGATCTTGATCTCATGGTTTGTGAGTTCAAGCCCATGCACTGGGCTCTGCATGGCAGGGTTGAGATCTCTGCCTGCTTGAGATTCTCTCTCTCTCTCTCTCTGTCACTGTCCTTCTCTGTCTTGTGCAATCAATGTCTCTGTCATTCAGTTAAAAAATATCATTAAAAAATATGTGAGTGTGATCTACAGGTCTCCAAAGCCATGACCACTGGCCTGGGGAGAAGCAGGGTTTGCACTTTGTCGTGCTACAGGAAGGGAGAACCTTGATCTGGGTCCTCTTGAGGGTTCCTGATGATAGTTCCGGGCTCTTGTTATAATTCTCAATCTTGTCACCCCACACATTATGCATGTACCATCCTGGCATCTAATATCTGCAAATAGAGGGGTCTGTTTCTTTCACCTGGTTTCTCAATCCTGGATTTTGACAGCCTAGAATTGTTGACTGGAACCCATACTGTGTTTTGTATGCCTAATAATACTTTTGTCAACCTATACACTTATTTGCTGTGAAGCACTTTAGTGGTGATTATAGGCTCTGGAATGATATCATCATCCAGAGAGAAATGACATTTGATTCTGGCAGCCTGAGACACTAGGGAGTCACCTTCATTCAGCCAAGGATCACCTTGACTGTGAGTCTGGGCTGTATCCTGGGCGGTACATTGCTTGTTGGGCAGGTTTCTTCCCTCCTCCTGGGGCGAGGCCCTGCTGGGATTCCAACTGAAGTCCTAGAGTTTGTTAGAGTCTCTCCTTCTTACTAGTCCTTGAAGGTTCACAAGATTTTTTTTTTCAGTTTTTAATTTTATTTTGAGAGAAGAGAGATAGTGAGAGAGAGCACAAGTGGGTGAGGGATCAATATAATAGGAGACAAATACCCATGCAGTTTCCTCACCATCAACGCAGAGCTCCACGTGGAGCTTGACTACAGATTGTGAGATCATGACCTGAGCCAAGATCAAGAGTCAGACACGTAGCCGACTGGGCCACCCAGGCGCCCCGAGTTTGATTTTTACCTATGACAGTGTGAGGTTGCTGAACACCGTCCTCAGCAATGAGGCCTCTCAACCTTTCCTTTATGTCAGATTTTCACTGAAGAAAGAAAGGTGGGGTTCAATGCTCTGAGCTTTCCTTCTTTCCTTATCTCCTTCACTATTTATGTTTTAGGGACTTTCCATGGAGGTCAGAAGGACCCTTTTTCCAATGACTAGGCATTATTTGAGGCTGACGTACTCCACCAACCAAGAGAAATTGAGAGGGTGTTTATTATCCCTACAAGGGAGATCTGGAAAGGGCAGCATGTGCACAAAGCAGGGCCAGCTTGGTTTCCAGGGGACAGAATATTGAGCATTTCTGATGCGCAGGGAGGGGGATGGGGAGTAGCTCAAGCCTGAGCTGGAGATTTGTGAGGTGTGAACTTTCCAGCTTCTACATAAACATGGACAGAAGGGGAAGACAGAATTCACAAGTTCATGATATAGAGTCTTTCAGTGCTTGGAAATAATATGGCCTTTTGGGATTACATTTTCTGGGACTTTTTGAATAACATTCTGGAATATTGAGTGTATTTTGGTTTTTTTTTCCCCTAAATATTGGATGCTTTTGAAGCACTTGCAAATCATGTGTTTTCTAAGTTTAAGTTTTAAGTATTTATTTCAGTTACATAGAAATCAAACTGACTTTTGCAGGTTGACTTTGATCCAAGCACGCCCTATGTCACCAATTATTTCTAGTAGTTTCTTTATAAATTATTTGCAATTTTCTCTGCATATAATCATTCCATCTGTGAATTACCATAGTGGCCACTCTCCCCTGATGGTCTCTGTTGTAGATGTGGGTGTCTTCTCACACCAGCCAGGATCACAGGAGGTGTCCATTCATATGCATCTGATCTGACACCCTTACTGGTGATATTGCTTTTCTACCTGAGGGTGCAGCGAAGTCTGAGGCACTTTCAGGATTCAGAGTTCAAATCTTGTCATGGATGCATCATGAAGATCAGAAGCTTGGTAGTTTTTCCTGGTTTCTGCTGATACCAGGCCACCCACGTGTTCACATTCTGACTCCCCCAGCAAGTGATGGGGATTCTGTCTCTGGGAGATGCAGACAGCAAGGATGGAGACAGGGTCATCTGGATGTCACAGCTGGCTCCTGAGATTGGACAAAGAGACACACATATCCACACTCTGATTCATGTGATAAGAAGACTTCACAGGAGGGCCAGGCAGTACAGAGCACATGAGCTGAGTACATTCCCAGTGTCTCCTTCTTTAAATGGGAGCCAGAACAGCAGGAAGCTCAGGAGCAGAGGTGGGGGAGGGGGAGGCTTTATGTCCATGCTGTCTCCTTACTGGGTTTGAGTCCAGGACAAGGTGTGGCCAGCCTATCAATCAGTGTTCAGGACAGTGGGCGGCACCTCAGTAATCTACAAATCAGCAGAGGAGGGGACAGGCTGGGCACAGCTGTGGGGCTGGCTATTCTTAATAGCACAACTCAGGAGCCTGTCTGCCAGGTGCCCACACCTGACCAAGGCAGCACAGATGGGCCTGTAGAGGACACGTTTCTCCTTGGGGGGCATGAGCCAGAATGACTCTACTGTCCTTTGAGTAACATGTCTTGTGTTCTCTTCCACGCTCATAACATGCTTTCTTTGCTGCCTCTCCATCTAATATAGGTTCTATGGAGAAGGACACAGTTCAAGGAGAAAGCTCTCTGCATCTGGTGCCCCGGGATATTACTGAGGCCAGACAGCTTTGTCTTTGATCTATTTTTTGGATGCCCTTGGTATGGTATTTTGTCAACACAAAGACAGTACCCAGTGTTTCTATAGAGTTTCTCCTTGATCTTTGACCATGTACCGAGTGATATACATGTGAGGAATTTACTGCGTTTGTGGAAAACTCCTTCTGAACTTGGAATAAATAAAATGAGCTGAGCAGCAGTGACCTTTGTGACAGCTTCAAGCAGTCTATTGTGTGTATATTTGGAGTTATAAGAAGAGATTGTGTAGAGGAGAAGCACACAATAATTTTTAAAGATATTGGCTAAATTTTTTCCAATTGTAAGAAGTCATTCTTCGGGCTTGCATAATTAAAAATCCAGAGTCAGTTGGAAAGTTTGCTCTTTTAGTTTTGAGTGCTCTGAGTTCTTTATATATCTTGGACACTAACCCCTTGTTGGGTAGGTCATTTGCAAATATGTTTTTCCATTCATTGGGTTGCCTTTTTGTTTTGTTGATGGTTTTCTTTGCTTTTTATGTTGGTGTGGATTCAATAGTTTATTTTGCTCTTTTTCCCCATGCCTGAGGAGGCGTATTGATAAATATGTTGCTAGGGCCAGTGTCCAAGAGATTACTACCTATGTTTTCTTTTAAGAGGTTTATGGTTTCAGATTTGATATTTAGGAGTCTAATCCATCTTGAGTGTATTTTTGAGGGTGGTACGAGAACATGGTCTGGTTTCATTGTTTTGCGTGTAGTTGTCCTCTTTACCCAGTATCATTATATAGATACATATATATTAATGCATATTTCATTTTTTGTTGGTTGGGTGGTTGGTTTTAGGGAGAGGAAAATGCTGAGGGAGAGGGAGAGGGAGAGACAGAATCTTAAGCAGGCTCCATGCCCAGCTTGGAGCACAACTTGAGGCTAGATCCCACCACTGTGAGTGAGATCATGACTTGAGCTGAAATCAAGAGTCAGATGCTTAACTGACTCCCATAATCATTTCTGAGGAGACTGTATTTACCCCAATATTTTTGCCTCCTTTGTCGTAGATTATATTCTGACTAAATAGAGAAGCCCGAGTCAAATAACACAATTGACTCCCAGCTCCCTCATGGCTCTGGTTGTGGTTGTAAATAAGTTTCAGGTAGCTGAATGATCTGGGGAATATTGATAAATTATTTCTAAACTAAAGACATGAATCTCATAACCAGAAGATAGAGTCAAACCTAGGTAGTCCTCTTTGGATTCTGAAGGCAAATGTTCATTTTTGAGGGAGTCTTTGACCTATTTATGTATTCACAAGTAAGGTTGCCAGTGTTGAGTGAGTCCCAGAGCAGAAGAGGACTCTGCACCAAGTTCAGCATGCAGTGACCTCATGATTCAGCAAGCCAGTGATGTTTAACATGCTCCATGGCAGGTAGGGACTGTGCTTGCAGGCTCCAGAAAACTCCAATAGAACCACAGTATAGACCTTGGGTATTGGAACAACAATGTCACCACCTCTTCAGAAGATGCCCATCCCTTTTAGGGATAATAGCCCTGATGTACTATTAAGTGCTGCTAGTGACTACCTGCAGTCTTTAGGACACAAAGAAGCCATGTGATCTCTACAGTCCTTTATGAATTCAGTGGTATGTGTTCCTCCCAGATAGAAATGTATGCTGCACAATAGCCTTCCGTCATCAGGTAACAGTGGAAATACAGTTAGTCCCTAAAGTCCCCAAGGCACACATGCTGTGCATAGGGACTTTGTTCTGCCTTTCTGGGGCCTGCATTTGTTGAATTCCTCCCTTTCCGTCATCTCACGCCTAAAGCCTGATGTGAATTCTCTATAGACAATGAATGGGAAACAAAATAATTCAGATTTAATTGGTGGAGGATATGCTGTCAGACCTCCAAAGTAGATTTTTAACTTTAACGACCACTTTAAACATAGTTGGGGGAAGATCACGTGGGAGGAAATTCATCTAGTGGTCACAATTGGAGTTGTGTTTTGTGACCCATGTTATCCTTCAGAGAGAACCCAAATCAGAGATCTACAACATTCCAGGGCAGTCATTAACAGTGTGGTCACATGGTCAGAAGGTTGGATCAAATGACCTGGGAGATTGGTGACCAGAAGCGCAAAAGGAGAGTTTTATGAATGGATCTCTGGATTAGACACTTAGAGTAAGTGTATTTGTGTCCTGTGCAAATGCTCTTGACAACACACTCCCTGTGCAGGAAGCTCTCAGTCATCAGGCAGACACGATGACCCACTCTGGGGATGCAGTTAGCCTCTTTCCCAGACACTCTATTGCTTGCGCATTGGGCTCAGGCATTATGTGGCCATGGTGGTGAGGATGGAGGTGATGCATGGGCTCCACAACACAGACTTCCGCTAACTGAGGTTTATACGGCATTTCCCCACCAGGGAATTGCACAACAATTCAGAGAAAAAGATTTATCCTATCCCTGAACCCTGATAGGGCTTCAGTGCCCAGGGGATCCAGCTACCCATCTGGAAGTAGCTATATTTTATAGCCCTCCATCACAACAAAAGGGGACAGCCAACTGTTGTCTCTACAGTAGAACCTAAGTCTGGCTACTGGTTGCCGCCCTTGTCTACCATGCTACTGTCAGCACCTCCGTCTGTGCCTCAGAAAGTCCTCATTCAGCGTCACGCTACCTGACCAACAAACTTGTGTCAGCAGCAGGTGTGAGGGAACGCTGCTGACTGAGAACAGACTGCAGGTGGGCCAGGGAGAAGCTGGCCACATTTGTGGAGGGGGCAGCCCCGGCCCAGGGGAAAGATGATGGAGGCTTGCACCAGGTCAGGCAGTGGGGGCTGTATGAGGGGGTCAGATTTGGGATATATCTGCGGTTTCAGATTATTTTTTATGTGACTGTCCACCACCAGTGCTAGTGCTTCTCAAAAAATTTTTCCAATCAGTCAGCTGTGCAGAATTCCTCTGGGCAGTCACACCGCCCAACGCCCTTCATGAATCAGATTTTCTGATTAGTATCCTGAGTTACTGTCTGAATGAACGTGGACACATCTCATAACCTCTCTCTGCCTCATAGTCTTCAACTGGAAGATGCAAATAAAACATCTCATATCAAGACTTAGCTCCGTTACTGCACATAATAAGTATTAAATACACATCACAGCCATTCTTCTCTTTGTTGTTGTTAAACTTGTAATTGAAGACACGAATGGTAGATCAGATCACTGCCACGTGTTTGTCCCATTGAGAGAAGAGTTGATTTCCTTATGACTGTAGAGTCTATTTCTTGATTTCTTGAACCCAAGTGCATCCTGTGATGTGCTGTGTCAAACAGCATGTGGTGAAAGGGGATCTGGACCAGTTTTGGTGTCTGGGCTTTGAGACGCCTTGCAGCTTTCACCCTCCACCTTAGATGCAAGAAAGCTGGCCAGACTCATGGCCGATGAGAGGCCACATGGACGGACCACTGAGGCACCCAGCCAGCAACCAGTACCAACAACCAATCATGTGAGTAGGCCATCCAGTGGCGTGACAGGGAGTGTGCTATGGGGAATGGAGTGGTCCTTCCTGTGGGCAGAGGGTCTTGTCATTGACATTGTTCACAATTGCCAGTGGATGATGGTGTTAAAAGTCACATTGCTATTAATTTATAAATTTCTAGAGTGAATTCACTCCCTAGAGCCTGCATGTGGGGATGGAGGTCTCTAGCCACACCTGCCCTTGTATGTGACTAAGAGGAGACTCAAGGCTCCCCAGGCAACAAGTAGCATCACCTGGTCACTATGGGGAGAGACCAGTTTGGGTCTTTCAGGCCTGCTGACCTTACAGCTGCCCACAGCTGTATGAGTGAGCCTGGCAAACCAGCAGAGAGACCACCCAGGCACCCCCGGAATCATGGGAAATAATGAACCGCTATTCTTTTTTTTTTTTAATAGTTTTCTTTTTTAATTTTTCAGGCAGAGAGAGACAGAGCATGAGTGGGGGAGGGACAGAGAGCGAAGGAGACACAGAATCCGAAACAGACTCCAGGCTCTGAGCTGTCAGCACAGAGCCCGAGGCGTGGCTCGAACCCACAAATTGTGAAATCATGACCTGAACTGAAGTCAGATGCTTAACCGACTGAGCCACCCAGGTGCCCCTGAATGTCCAAATTCAATGCAAACAAACTGAGGATTAAGCCTGAGTCTTCTTTTCCCACCAGAGTCAGGTCCGCAGGAAGGAAAGGAGCAAAGCTGGGGTTCCCACATCCCCGACGTTCCTGCTGAAGCTGATCCTGCTCCAAGAAGGGAGGGAAGTGCTCTGAGACACAGCCACACAGAGGGGATGGAGCAAGGCCACGTGGGCATGGAGCACAGCCACGCAAGGGGTTTTCTCCAACCCCACCCCCACCCCCCGGCACACAGGCTGCTCCTCCCAGTGTCCCCATCACACCTGAGACCCATTCAGCCTTCGGAACTCCTGGGGGATAACTGGACAGTATCACTCTTGCTCTCTGTATTTTAGGATCAGGACTATGTTTCTTTGGTTTACTGTAGGGTCTGTCTGCCATCTAATGGCTATGTCGTGATATAGCAACTGTCAGGATTTTCTGATATGGGGTCCTGAGTCTGGGCTGTGAGACTCTTCACTGTCACTCAAGAAGTTGACGCTATGACATCCATCACTAGGCCAGAGTCTGTAGGGAACACACATGATTCATCTCCTCAATAAATCTTTCACTTAATAAAGAAAAAAGACTCATATGTAACCAGGTTTGCTTTAAAATGGATAAAATGTGGGGCGCCTGGGTGGCTTAGTCTGTTAAGCTTCCAGCTTTCGCTTAGGTCATGATCTCGCGGTTTGTGGGTTCGAGCCCCGCGTTGGGCTCTGTGCTGACAGCCAGCTCAGAGCCTGGAGCCTGCTTCAGAGTCTGTCTCCCTCTCTCTCTGACCCTCCCCTGCTCACTCTGTCTCTCTCTCTCTCTCTCCTAGAAATAAATAAAAATATTTAAAAAATAAAATAAAATAAAATGGATAAAATGTGTTTATCATCTTTCAAGTGTGATTTACTAATACCTCATCTCATGACTTCTTTCAAGACAAGACATGCTTTTCTATCTTCATGCTTCTGAAACTAAATGCAAGCATTATTTATTAATTTCCAAGATTATTGAAATGGCACTGGATGGTGCTTGACTAAACCTCAGCACAGTTGGTTTTTAGCCCTGGGATTTTGGGGTCTGGTTTTTGTTTCAATTTAATAGTCACAGATTAATCAAGTCAGTGATTGAGACATGACAGGAAGGGCCCAGAGCAGGGGAAGCAACTGAGCATGGAGTCTCATGGAGGTGGGTTTTGTGGAGTGTGTGTTGGGGACTGCATCACTGTGGGAGGAGGGAAGGAAGATGGTGGCACTTCAGCCTCCTGGCTGCTGATGGTGCATGGAAACCCCTGTCAGACTACCTGCCACTGAACTGTCCCAGGACCCCAGGCTGTAGCTGAGAAATCTGGTAGATGAGGTGCTTAGGTTTTCTCCTTTTCTGTTGGAACCATTTCAAATATGTTTTCCCATGAGTGTACTGACATTCTCATTGGTTTTGTGGGTAATGAGGATTCTCTATCCAGGAGCTCCAGACAGAGACTGGACACTCAGTCAAACATAAGGTCTCCATAAATACCTGAGGTTACAAAGGAATAAAGAAAAAAGACAAGAAATAGGATGCAGTGGTATCTCTCTCTGCATTTCATCTTTGTAATATAAAAATGTGTAAAATGTGTTCCATTACACTAGCTTTACTTATGCTAACAAATTATGTGTATAAATCTTTAAAAATTGGAAAGAAAACCCTAGAAATATTTTAGTAAAGGCTGTGGATTCAATATCAATCTATACAATATCTCAGGTGCCTGGGTGGCTCAGACACTTAAGCATCCCAAGCTTGATTTCAGATCTGGCTATGATTTCACGGTTCATGGGAACCAGCCCCACATGGGGCTCTGCACTGACAGCTAAAACCTGCTTGGGATTTTCTCTCTCCCTCTCGCTTTCAAAATAAATTCATTCAGGTTCTATTGCTTCCTCTCTCTTCTCTCTTTCAAAATTAATAAATAAAAACATATATAGTACTGATAGCAGGTTAGAGAAGATTTTTGGTATATAAGACATTTTGTATGTTAATAAAGGACTCAATATTATTAAGTGTCAACTTTTTCCAAATTGATACAAATATTGAATGTAATCCATTAAAATCCCCAAGGACTTTTTTCCCCCAAAATTAAAGAAAATGATATTCTAATTTAGGTCAAATTTATATGACCTACAATATCCAAGGAACTCCTAGGAAGTAAAATAAAGTCAGAAAACTAATAATATGAGGTTTAAAAGTTCTTATAAAGCTGACTAATACACTGTAGTGTATATGAGGTATAAAGATAGGCAAACAAATAGAACAAAACAGGAATCCAGGGAATGGCCCACATGTACACTGTCCCTTGATTTCTAACAAAGGAAAGAAGGTAGATTATTGGTCATTTTTCTTTTTTAATAAATTATAGAAATGGGAATAAATGCCTTGGCCCATCTCACATTTTGCAAAAACATGAGTTAATGGAAGATCATAGTTCTACACATAACCAGCAAAGTAATTATGCTTCTTGAAGAAAGTATAGGAGAGTACCTTTGGTCTCTAAAGGTGGGAAAGGAGTTTTAATGTATTTTTAATTTTTTGTTTTAATTCATTTTGGAGGCACATAATGTTGGGGGTGGGTTGAGTGGAAAGAGGGAGACACAGAATATGAAGCAGGTCCAGGCTCGGAGCTGTCAGTACAGAGCCAGTCACGTGGCTCAAACTCGTGAACGGAGAGATTATGACCTGAGCTAAACACAGACATGCCGTGAAGTAGGAGCGGTTTCTCCAATATGAGAAAAGTTTATTTCTGAATGTATAAGGAACTCCCTAGAAGAAAGAGACAAGCTATATATATTTATGTATAAACATGCAAATTATGTATTAAATCATATGATGATATGTAAGTATACATACTATATAATTTAAACAAGCAAAAAAAAGCACTTTCAAAAAAAGGATATCTGAATGGATAATAAAATATAAACATGAAAAATTTCTCAACATCTTGGTCATCAAGGAAATGTACATTTTTACCACAATACCCTTTCAGGATCTACCAGCATGGAGACAATAAATGTCTGATATAAGAAGGATTGCAAAGCACTTATAGCAACTGGTATGTACACGTAGGTGATGGAGTATAAACACTTTCGCCATCCTGGAAAACAGTGGGGGGCGGGGCACCCGAAGCCAAAAATCCCCAGCCTGGGAGGCCTACTTCCATCCCTAAAAATACACCCAAAAAAGAAACGTAAGACCACAGACCCATCGCAGGACCGCTTCTGCCATCCTAAGGCTGTGGCACCTGATGGGGCCTTAGCACGTGGTGCCCGAGGGGAGCCGAAGTCCTCGTGGTGCGGGGCCCTCAGCCGCGACCTAGTCCCCTGGGGTGTCCAACATCTTCCGCTTACACACACTCGGACAACCTGCTGTGGGCCCCCCAGACAAGCAACACTTTGGGGCACTTGAAATCCCCAACCAGGCAGGTTTTTGTTCAACGTTTAATCACCGTGGGAGGAGTTTGTAGAGCTTGCTGGCAGTAATAAACCCCGACGTCCTCAGCCTCCACCCTGCTGATTCTCAGGGTGAAATCTGTCCCTGACCCGCTGCCACTGAACCTGTCAGGGACCCCAGAGGCCCGATTGGAAGCATAATAGATGAGGAGCCGTGGAGACTGGCCTGGCTTCTGCTGGTACCAGCTTAAATAGTTGATTCTATTACTGTGCAGGAGGCTCTGACTGGCCCTGCAGGAGATGGAGGCCGGCTGTCCAGGGGTGACGGGCAGGGACAGAGGGCTCTGTGTCATCACAATATCTCCACTGGATCCTAAAATAATGAGAGAGAAGTTCAAGGATGCATACAGACCTTACAAGCCATTTTCGTGATTTTCCTTTTGTTAATTACTTCAGGTTAATTAGTTTGAAAAAGAAAATGACCCACATCATAATGAAAACAGTAATATTTACAAGGCACAAGGTGATTCTTTCTTTTAAAGTCTTCATCCGACACTGGTCTTTGTTCATTTTAGGTGGTTCCTAAATCTCATAAGATCAAGTTCTCTTCCTTGGAGCATGAACATTTATGGTCAGAGTACACATGGGGAGCAGTGGGGTCACTCTCGCTCACCCTCCACACCCCATTCTCCTCTCTCATCTCCCCTCTGCACTCACCTGGGATCCAGAGCATGAAGAGCCCCAAGAGCTGAGCAGGGAAATTCATTTTGTGAAGCTGAACTGATGAGCTCTCATAAGTCAAGACCAGTTTAGAGGTGACCTTTTATCTCAGACTTGCAAGGGAAGGTCCTCCCTAGGGACAATATGCAAATCTCCTGTGGCTGCAGCAGATTTGAAAGAGCCAACAAAGGGTACAGCCTTTATCATGTGAACAAATTCACATAATCATGTTGTGGGGTTGGAGGAAAAGCACTAAAGACACAGTTCTTCTGCCTGCAGAGTGTGAAGTAAGATCTGATCATGGAAATCTGGGTCTGCGGTGAGAACCCGAGCACTGGCCTTGACTCTCTAGGAAGGAGAGAGACACTGGTTATGTAGACATGTGTGTCTAGTTAGATTCAACCACTGGGAAGTGAAGAGCCATCTTCTTGGCTTCCTGCCAGCTCATCTAGACAAAATAGTTTCCATCAATGCTTCTGGTGATCAAGAGCATGTTTTCTCCAGCAGAGGGTGTTCTGCTCCTTCAAGTGTGGTCAGCTCTCTGTGGTCCCCAGGGTAACAGGTTCAGAAAGTGAAAGGCAAGTGTAGAAACCGCCATTGTAGGTCATATGGGGAGGTAAGCACCATGAAAGCACTCTGGGAGAGGCCTTGACAGGGAAACTAGGCCGTGTCCTCCGTATAGACAGCTAACAGCCCCATTTATGTCAGAGAAGGACAGGGAAGATTCATGCACCAGGCAGTGAATATAAAATCCTGGACATCCACTGACGGGTGTACCTCCCATCATACTTACCTCACACGTACCAGAGAAACCAAAGGAATTTCTTCACAGAAGGCTTCCTAAGAGAGCGGTATCACAGAAGCAAGGACTGTGTTTTCTGTGTGGTGTTTAGAAATCTCTTCTCGTGCAGTCTTTCTCATCATGGAGGACAGGTTCTGTCAGACCTTCCAGGTTCTCGTTCCTTCTGTGTGAAAACCTGAGTCTCTCCCCGACCTGAATGAGTCACAGCCATGACCATGAACGTAGAGTTCAAGGAGATTTGTATGTGAGAAGAGCAAGAACTGGAGACACTGTTGAACATCTTGGGGTAACCCTTTCCTGTGACTGATGTTTCCCTGCCTTTCCCTCCAAAGATGCCACTGCTCAGGGCAAGCCGGATACCCTGCCGTGGGGCATTCAAGTAGGACAGGCACCTGAGTCTCTGTCCCTTGTCAGTGAAGTGAGTCAGGATGGATTGAACAGCTTGTGGAAAATGGAGCTGATTTTAAATTCATTCACGAGGGTAGTTACCGTCCTTTGTTACCCAAAACAAAACAAAGAAACCAGCCTAGAGTGATGGAAAAGTAGAGTCTGTGGCTAGAGGTCATCTTGGGTAACTAACCCCAAGTCAGACTTACCTCCCAAAGAACACAAACAAATAGACACTGTTCTCCATAAGCTTCTAGAAGAGAGCTTGGCTAGACTATCTTCTGCACAATCCTCCAAAATAAGAATTTTTAACAAGTTTGGAAAATATGATTTGGTAAAAATGATACAGGCTTTTCACTGTTGAGCTCTATGGTAAGAATCTGGGTGGCCAGTGACACATGACGGTAAGGAGACAGGAATACAATAAGTGTCTCCTATTTCACGACTAACAATTTCATTTACCTTTTTCCTTTCATTACCTTTTGGAACTTCTGTGTGTCTTTGACTTTTGTTTATTATGCTACTATTTCAATCTGGGTTTTACTTCAGAAAATATCGGGCTCCTAATTTACCATCCTGGAGTAAGAAGTCAAAAAATATATGCAGGTGAGCAAGAAAAAAAATGGCATTGAACATGAAAACAAAGATAAAAACAGAAAAAGAACAATATTATATACCTTCACCTAGTTTTATTTTATTTTATTTTATTTAATGTTTTATTTATTTCTAGGATAGAGAGAGAGAGAGAGAGAGACAGCGTGAGCAGTGGAGGGTCAGAGAGAGAGGGAGTCACAGACTGAAACAGGCTCCAGGCTCTGAGCTGGCAGTCAGCACAGAGCCCGACGCGGGGCCCGAACGCACGAACCGCGAGATCATGACCTAAGCGAAAGTCGGACGCTTAACCGACTAAGCCATCCAGGCGCCCCTACCTTCACCTAGTTTTAAAGCGTCATTCTGTAAAAGTATAAATTAATCAGTTTTACCTACTCTCCAGTATGGAAACCTAATTTCTAGGGAAAAGACTAACAGCAAGAAACCCATCATGTTTTCTTTTAATGTATTCTTAAATACACATTGATTCTTAAAATGTTCTTACAAAATATTTTAAAATGCATGAATTTCATAAAATATTGCTACTTCCTATAAAATTAATTTATTCCTCCCTTAAAAGTCTGCCATTTTAACTGGTTATTTTATCTCATAATCTGTTAGAAAATTCAAAATACTGTAAGAATTCTTCTCTGATTAAAAAAAGACTTTGTTTTACTTATTTTAAAATTTATTTTATTGTTATTTTAAAATTATGTTTTAAATGTTTTTATTTTTGAAAGAGATAAAGGTAGACTGCAAGCAGAGGGAGAGGCAGAGAGAGAGGAAGACACAGAATCTGAACTGTAACTCCAGCCTCTGAGCTGTCAGCACAGAGCCCGATGTGGAGCTTGACCTCATGAAACAGGAGACGATGACCTAAGGTGAAGTTAGATGCTTAGCCAACTGAGCCACCCAGGTGCCCCCAATGATTTTTAAATTTAAACCCAAGGTAGTGAACATACAGCGTTGTAATGGTTTCAAAGTAGAATTTATGCTTTCATCTCTTCATATAAAACCTGTAAAAACTTGCTCATCCCAGCAAGTGCCCTCCTTAATGCCCATCACTCATTTAGCCTGTCCCCCACTCAATGCCCCTCCAGCAACCCTCAATTTGTTCTCTACAATTAAGAGTCACTTATGGCTTACCTCCGTCCATGTTCTTATCTTAATTTTCCCTCCCTTGCCCTAGGTTCAACTCATCTGTTTTGTTTCTTAAATTCCACATATGAGTGAAGTCATATGAGATTTGTCTTTATCTGACTGACTTACTATGCTTAGCAGAATACACTTCCATCTATGTTGTTCCACTGTGTATATATATATATATATGCCACAGTTCGTTAACCATTCAAAAGTCGATGGACATTTAGGCTCTTTCCATAGTTTGGCTACTACTGATAGCACTGCTATAAACACTGGGATGCACATGCCCCTTCACATCAGCATTTTTGCATTCTTTGGATAAATACATAGAGGTGTAAGGGCTCAGTCTTTCCCCAGCTCTATTTTTAATTCTTTGAGGAACCTCCATACTGTTTTCCACAGTGGCTGCACCAGTTTGCATTCCCACCAGCAGTGCAAAATTGTTCTCCACTGGTATCTAGCTCTGTTGAAGACAAGAGGAAAGGGCAAAAGAAATGTATGTTTCTGGTAGTGAATATAATAGAACAAAAGGACCAAGTAATAATTTTAAATTAGTTTTTTCTACATAGTTATGGAAAATCTCTTCCCACATCTACTCTTTCCTGTCATGTATTTTATGCAGCCACAGCCATGAGTTCACAGCTTAAAAGTAGGTTCTGTGTGGTGGAACAAGAGAAACAGGATTCATTCCCTTCAAGTGGACCTTTCTATGGACTTGCATCGAAGATGCTCACTAGGGACCTGGGTGCTGGGTGAGAGCTGCTCCAGAGCATTGATTTCAGACTTCCTGCCCCCAGAGCTCCAGCACTGGAGAATGCTGCCCTTTTGACCCACAGCTTTGTGGGGCTTTGTTCTGGCAGGCTTGGAGACGAATCACCCAAATTGGAAGCTTGGACTGTGAGAAAAAGAGTAACAGTGAGAAAAGCGTCTTTTCTTTTGTTACAAATCAATGCTTGAAAAGGCTACTCTTACAAAGTAGTCTTTAGGATGCTTCAGTTTCCTGCAGTTTGTTATTTTCTATGAAATTAATGTAAATTCTGTAAGAGTCTCTGATTCGGGCTGTCATTTTATCACATAATCTGTTTCCCTTAAATTCACCACACACGTAACATGCTATAGAATTGGTCACCCAGGCTGCATGTCTTTCCTATACTCCCTGTAGACAGAAAGTGTGATGCTCTTAATTCTATCGGGCCATCCTGTGCCCTGGACACCCAAACTGCCCACTAGCCAAGTCAAGTCATTGCAGCCCGAACCCAAAATAATAACATCTGGTGAAGGGACATTTGAGGGGGAGCTGGGGGGGCGGTTTACAGAGCTGCTCTCTGTGTCTCTATACTTGACCATCAGCAGCTGAATGAGAAACAATCTTACACAGGTGGGTGTTGCTGTAGTTTTGTGTGTGTGGTAGGAGGAGATTGGTTTGGGTTCAATGACACTGGAAGCATGAGTGTGATGTGGGAAGGCAGTGTTGCAGGGGGCACTTCTGAGTCTGTGTCCTGTCAGGGGTGGGGAGTAAGAGACTCTCCCACATCGTGGGCATGTGTGCTGTACACCTTGTGGGTCCAAACAGCCCAAACCCACGCTGTTTTGTCGAAGCTCAGACACACACAGAGGCCTCCTCCCTCCATGGACATGAATGGAGGTACATCCTGATTAAAGATCCTGTGACGTCACTGTCAGAAAACTGAGATTGACCCGCCATTGAGGACACCCCCAATCCTAGGTGATCTGGAGGGGATTCCTGACCCTGAGGCCCCTTGGATTAAATATGTCTGTCTCTTGGGAACAACTACAATGTTTTACCCACAAGAGGATGACTCCCGGTGCACAGCGGGGTCGGGGAGGCTCATGCATGTGTTTCATCGTCCGAGCAGAGAGGTTCTCTGAGGGAGCCAGGTATGTTTACACACCTGACTTTTCTGAATCCTCAAGACCTTACTCTTCCTCTGCTGATTATGAATCTGTATCCAACTATTCGTCTCAGTTTTGTTTCCTTTGCTTTGAAATCATTATAAAAAATCATATACAGGTACACAGTTCATCCATGAGGTGGGAGAATCATGTGCTGGAGATGAAGGCATTTTGTCTGTCAGTGTGAAACTCTCTGCTGTGTGTAGACTAACCGGACAGAGTAAGACAATAACTCTATTGCCACCTGAGCTTCTCTGCCTGGTAAGTTTTCACCTCCTCTAAGACCTGCCCTAGGCTCGCCCTGGCAGAAAGGGGAGTCCCTGCTCCAATGATCTCCTTGAAGCCACAGCTTGTCTGCAAATTTAATAATTGCTTACACCGCCTGTTGGGACCTTGTAAGAAAGCCTGCTTTGCTTGAGACATGGGCATTCTAGTCTTTCAAATTTAAGTTGAATCTGCCTTTGAACAAAGAATTTGAGGCTTGAAAGAGAGAAACTGAACTTAGTATTCTAGGGAAAAAATAATTTTCTTTGGATTTTTTTTATTTAGAAAAACTAATCTACTTGCACAAAAATGGAGACTATAAGCTGTGAATCTCAAATTCACTGTTTCTTCCATATTCAGCTATTTCAACGTCTAAGAAATGCTTACACAAATCTTGAGAATATTAAACCCTCTAGAATAAGCGAGATCAGATTAGATCACATAAGCTGATTTTTATTAAATTACCTGAAATTCCCTTTGACTTCCCCCTTTTTATTCCAATTGTTAACACAAATTGAACTTCCGACCAAGAAAGAGGCAAGAGCTGAATTGAGTATTCAGTGGCCACTCCGTGCCCTATAAGGGACATACAGGTTCCGTCTGCATCAGTAAATGAAGAGGGTGACTGTGTGACCTATGGGAGACACAGCTGCACACCAGTGGCCTTTACATCCATTTGGCCTTTTGTAGCAGGAGCCCAGGGGCATCCAAGGTCCAAGTGCTGCTTGAAGCCTCACCTGCCTTCACTTAGTAGTGCTTCCAGAAATCTGCACGTTGATCTCCTAAAGCACCTACTCGGCCTTACACAGAATAAGGATCTGAAATAAAATATAAAATAAAAATAGAATGAATGAGTTCTGAGTCCCCTGGAGCAGTCACATGATGGAATTGAGAGATTTCACAAAAAAACACAGGCTGTAATAATTGATGAGACCCTCCTTGGGCACATTTCCCCCCCCCCCCACATTTCTTATTCTTACCCTAGTGAGCAGGGATCAACCTCAACCCACAGAGCAGCTCTCTTATGTTGTAGAATTCCAGCAGCCCTCAGTAAAATTTTAGACTGATTACTTCCATAAAATATATTTACACATTGGTGAGAGATCCCTGCCTGGGGACCCCATGAACAAGATTGGGGGGGTACCTTCCCTTCCATTGGGTTTAGCATCTATCTTTGATGTTTAGAAGAAATCACCTTTGGTGTCCCTGATGCTGGACAAGCCCATCCACCTCTAGGAGGACTGGTCTGACTCTGGGACTTGGTGACATGAAGTCAGGCAGCTTCGAGTGGGGCCCAGAGCAGAGGAAGGCGCTGCAGCAGGTCCAGCCACTGGTGCAGGCACCCTGACCCTGGGGCCAGTAAGGAGACAGAGGCTTTGAACAGTGACATCAATCAACCACAGGGACTTAATTTATACTTGGAGGATGCTGTGCTGAAGATCATAAAATACACATTCCCTCAAAGCATTCACTGTGATAGAGCACAATGGGGGCCAGAGTATACGTCAATAAAGTTAATATGGATACAAGTCATAAAAAGTTATTCAGTGGAAACAGGGAAATATATTCAGACCAGTAACAGAAAGTTATCAAAAAATTCCCAAATGTTTAGAAACTAAGCAAGAACTCACCAAGTAAAGTTGGATCCAGAAAGAACAAAAATGGACACTAGACAGAACAGAAATGGAAAGTGGAAAGTATCCTGAGTTGATATCAAAGTTTGCGGGAGACAAGAAAGCAGTGGGTTTATAGGTCTGAACTGATAACGATGAACATGCATTCTAGCAAAGGAATTTCAAACCCATCACCCAGGCTGCCATGCTGTGTGGGCTCCAGGCGGCTTCATTTCTGTATACGTTTTCCCACAGACTGTCTAAGCAACCGGAATTGAAACATTGGATCTAATTGTACTTGTTATGATATTCATTATCTTGGAAGAGGCAATCATCACAAGTACATTTTATTTTCTTAACTAGGGACAGGATTAGATGCGTGTGGATTTAATCACTCTTGCTTCCGTCATGTGTGTGAGGACCTAACGGCATGACCCGTGAGCAGGTCACGATTCACGTTTAAAGTCACGATTCTATTGAAGGGAAACTATCCAATTCATGAATTTACTGTACATTTCCCAAAAATATGTTATTCAGGGTCCTCACTTTTGAAATTGCAAGAATCCCCTTCTCACTTACAATCTTGATACTGGAATCTTACATTTCAGAAAATTTTCAAAAAGCTAATTGGATCAGAATTAAATATGGTTAATAATCTTTCTCATCCACAGTCTCTGGGAGGGCAGCTTGCACAGGGTGCTCTCTTCAACATATGAATAGAAGGGTAGGGAAAGTAGCAGATAAGTGAGAAAAAGAGAGACTGAGAAAATACCAACACCACCAATATTAGCAAATATGGTGCTGTGGAAAATGTACCCCACACTGTTCATCTTCAGTATGAATTAATCTGTCACCAAATATCTATGTGACTTGTCTGGTAACTAAACTGGCGATATTTAACTGAAAGCACAGGCACGGGACCGGGGATGGGGCGGGGCTGTCATTGGCTCTTCCCTTCACAGTGACCCATTCCTCACAGGACAGGATCGCCTGCCATTTCCCTTCTGGGTCTGCCCCCAGGCAGTGCAGCTGACGGGCCTTACTGCGCAGCTGCAGGCTGTCCCCGGGTCTCCAGCACCTTCCTCTCACAGACTCAAAGATTGTTCTGTGTGTTCCCCAGAGAAGGTACCAGCTGGGGCAGCTGTCTGCCCAGGAAGGGAGCTGTCTGCCCAGGAAGGGGCTGAACCACTGTGCGAGGAGATTGTAGAGCTTGGTTGCAGTAATAAACTCCAACATCCTCAGCCTCCACTCTGCTGATTCTCAGGGTGAAATCTGTCCCTGACCCGCTGTCGCTGAACCTGTCTGGGACACCAGGGTCCCGGTTGGAAACCCCATAGATCAGGCGCCGTGGAGACTGGCCTGGCTTCTGCAGGAACCAGTACAGATAGGTGTTTCCATTACTGTGCAGGACGCTCTGACTGGCTCTGCAGGAGATGGAGGCCGGCTGTCCAGGGATGACAGGTGCTGGGAGCTTCACTGGCCTCTATGGATGGCAGTCACAGCAAGGAAATGGCAGTGTTTGCACAGCTACTGCCATGAGAAATGAAAACTGGTATCTCCTGCTATTACTGGCTCGTGTTGTACTGGTATTGACCAGGCCTCACAATATTCCATATCAGACCAATATTCTGAACACAGTTACCTCATAAGGAAAAGAATATTCCTGCCTTTACAAGAGAGATTTTAGATGAAAGCTCTATGGATGATTGTCAAAAGGCTCTTCCTGAGGGCCTTGCAGATCCAAGACTTAGGGGGTTAAGAACACAAGAATTACAACTGAGCCTGGCCCCGAGACAAAGCCTAATTTAGAGTTAAGGTACAGATAAAGGCAGAACTTAAGTTAATACTTACACCTTCTCCTAATTGGTGATGTATGGCAGGCCCTTCCCCAAGGCCTACTTTCTGCAAACACCCTCCCTTACAGGTGGCTGGGATGAGGATAGATAAGAGTAGCTAAAACATTACCCACAAACAAAAGGCTGACACTTTTAGGGCCTCCATAGTGTTTCACACATTCAGCATCAAATAGGTTTCCACAAACAACTTATTAACCAACTCAAAAACATACATTTGAGAGTCAGACAGAATGACTCTTAGCCCATCTATACACTTAACCTATGACCTAACCTTAGCGTTATTAACTTAGAACAAATATGTATCCTGTCTTTTACTAAGAATACCCTAATTCTCTAGTTATAAGATTTACTTAACCTCACTATAGTTGCAATAGTTCTGCAAGAATATTTCTGTAAAACCTGCTTCTGTACACTTTCCAAAGCATCTTATCACAAAGAGCTATCCATTGTAAAAATTCCTTTTTCTGATGTCATGTTATCATTTAACCTATAAATAAAGACACCAAAACAGACAGGACAGAGATGCCTGCCTGGTGATCAGAAAGGATCTCGGGGCTCTCTCACTCTCTTTCGCCGACACTGTCCATCCTTCAGGGACCCCTGGACCTGTCGGAGCTGGCGCGGCCTCCGACAGACAGGCAGGGACAGAGGGGTCTGGGTCAGCACAATGTCCCTACTGGATCCTAAAGAAAGGACAGAGAAGTGCCAAGTTGGATACAAATATTTTTAACAAGTTTCATTGTCTTCATCTCATTTATTTTAGTTAAAATATGACTTTGTGTTACTCTCAATACTTGTGACTTCCAGCAGGCACCAAAAATGTCCAATCATAAAAATGAACCTGACATTTGTGAAGTGGAGAGAGGTCTATAACCATCACTGACTCCATCCCCACCTTCTGTGTCATAGTCCTCATTAGAGCGCCAGCGCTTTTTCCTTCTGGAACCTTCCTCTCTCTCACAAATCTAAACCTCACCTGCCCCATCCCGGAGGAAGAGTCACACATGTCTGACACGCACACAGAATACACCTGGAGACAGCGGTGCCCCCAGAGCCCACCTTCTCCCCCTGGCTCTCCTTTCCCACCCCCTCTGGCCTTACCAGGGAACCAAGCACTAGCAGCCCCAGGAGCTGAGCAGGGAACCTCATTTTGAGGAGTTGACCTGAGGAGTCCTCACAAGTCAAAGCCAGATTCAAGCTGACCTTTATCTAGAGTTTAAGGAGAAGGTCTTCCCTAGGGGACAACATGCAAATCCCCTGGTGGGTACAGCAGTATGCAAAGAGCCAGGGAGAGGGCAGGAGGGCCTACCTTTAAGCAAGTGAAATAAAAGGTCTTCTGCAATTGGAAGAAAATACAAAGCTATAGTCCATACTACCTGCACTAGTGGAAAGAAGAATCTCACCATGCAAGTGTGGATATATTTTAAGGATACAGCACACAGGGCTCTGTCCCTTGAGAAGGAATCAGAGACCCTGAAATGTACACTATGAGTCCAGGGTCAGTCTCCTGAGATGAACCGCTATCTTGCTCACAGTCTTCCACCTAATCTGGTCAAGGAAACAGCTCCCACCTCAAAAGTACTGGTCATCAGAATTTTCTCCTAATAACAGCATGGAGTTGAGCTAGTTTGAGAATTTTCTGGTAGTTGCTTTTGTAGATTAATTGTTTAAGAATGTTAGAATCATGTGGCATAAATGGTCTTTCCCTTGGACTCAGTAAATTAAATTTTATAGAACACCCAGGTCAAAAGAAGTTGACGGGAAAAAAATAATGTGTCTGTTGTAGAGAGAGCCGAGCCCAGCACAAAGAATAAGAAGGGTGAAAAAAATTCACATTTCAGGCTATGAATATGAAATTCCTAGAAACCAGTTGCTAAATGTGATGTGTACACACACACACACACAGAGCAGGTCAATCAAAGAGTTCTTAAGGAAATAATTGCTTTGGAATGATGGGACCTGATAAAAAAGGAATGGTTTTATATTATTTTCTTCTGGGTAGCTGCTCACCACCCTTCACAAATAAGGAAACAACCCAACTTTCCTTCATGTGTCAGCAAATCACGTTGAATTGAACAGTTCCTGAAAACCAGTACCCGTTGTCAAATTGCTTTTGTCCTGCAAATTAAATTCTGGAGCTATTGAAAAAAAATTGATTTTGCCCTCTTATTGTAGTCTGGGTAGTTTAAATCCAGAGGCAGACTGAACTGACCAAGGAAACAAATTAGCAAATGCTAATCTAGGTAAGATTCCACGAGAACATTTGGTCTGAACACTGTGAAGGGATTTCAGTTTAATATAGAGCCAGTGGATGTGAAATGGAGAATCTCACATATGGGCCTTCAGAGGAATGGAAATTGAGAACTGAGAGACTGATTTTCATTAAATGCCCGATTTACAGAAGATCAAGGTTTATCTGCTGACCGGTGAACATCCACCAAGAATTTCTTGCCATCTTCAAGCCAATGAATTCACTGCTGGGACTGTGGTTGGCCTTATCCCTCTTTGCATTCCTTGCCCAGAAATACAGCTTACCCCAAACCCTCAGCGGACTCACCTGTAGCTTGGTGCAATATGCACTTTCCAAATTGTAATTTCCCTGTTCTTCCAGAATAAACTCAATTTCTGATCATTTAAGCTTGTCTCAGTTTACCTCACTATTTAGGCTGACAATATTTTCTGGGAAATCTACAAGAATAAGATTTTAATAATCTTAATTGATAATTTTAATAAGATGCATGAACAAAGGAATATTGCTATTTTTGTGAAATTAGCCTAAAACCTTAAAGGTCTCCACATTCTTTTTTTTTTTTTTCAGTTTTATTGAGATAGAAATGACATCCAGCCACTGTAAGTTTTAGGTGTACAGCATAATGACTTGACTTATGTATATTATGGAAGTGATCACCACAATAAATCTAGTTAACTTCATCATCTCCTAGAGATGCAAACAAGCCAAAAAAAATAAATAAAAACAAAAATAAAAAACAAACAGAAACCAAAGAAAAACATGTTTTTTTTTCTTATGATGAAAGCTTTTAGAAATTACTGTCCTAGCAATTTTTTTTATATTTTTATTTTTTGAGAGAGAGAGAGAGCAAGCCAGGGAAGGACAGAGAGAGAGAGAGAGAGAGAGAGAGAGAGAGAGAGAGAGAGAGAGAGAGAGAGAGGGAGGGAGAGAATCTCAGGCAGGTTCTATGCTCTCTGTGCAGAGCCCAACAGGGGCTTGAACTCACAAGTGGTGTGATCATGACTTGACCCAAAACCAAGAGTTGGTCACCTAACCGACTGAGCCACTCAGGTGCCCGTCTTTCTTTTAAGTGTTTTTTTTAATTGAGAGGGAAAGAGAGAGAGAGGGAGCCTGCACATGAGTGGGGGAGGGACAGAGAGAGGGAAAGAGAGAATCCCAAGCAGGCTCCGCACTTTCAGCACAGAGCCCCACTCAGGTCTCTATCTCAGAACCCTGAGATCATGACCTGAGAGGAAATCAAGTGTCAGACGCTTGACTCACTGAGTCACCCAGGTGTCCCGGTGTTAGCAACTTTCAAATATGGCATATAGTGATATTAACTAAGGTTATCATATTGTACATTATATCCTCACTATTTATTTACCTTATTCCTGGAAGCTCAAAATGGATTAAGGACTTAACTGTAAGACCTAAAACCATAAACTCCTAGGTGGGGACAAAAAACAGAGAAAAGCTCCTTGATATGGTTCTTGGAGTGAGTTTTTGGATGTGATACCTAAAGCACAAGCAACATAATAAAAACTAAGAAAGCAAGACTACCTCAAACAGAAAGCCTTCTCCAGAGCAAAAGAAATGATCCACAAAATGGAAAGGCAATCTGCAGAACAGGAGAACATATTTGCAAGTCTTATATCTGATCAGGGGCTAATCCAAAATGTATAAAGAATTGATAGGGGTGCCTGGGTGGCTTAGTCGGTTAAGCGTCAGACTTTCTCTTAGGTCATGATCTCGCGGTTCGTGGGTTCGAGCCCCGTGTCGGGCTCTGTGCTGACTGCCAGCTTGGAGCCTGGAGCCTACTTCAGTCTGTGACTCCCTCTCTCTCTGACCCTCCCCTGCTCATGCTGTCTCTCTCTCTCTCTTTCTCCTAGAAATAAATAAAACATTAAAAAATTAAAAAAAAAAGAATTGATACAACTAAATAGAAGAGAAACACAAATAATCTAATTTTTTAAATTGGGCAAAGAACCTGAGTAGACATTGTTCTCAAAGAAGACACACAAATGGCCAACGAGATACATGAAAGATACATGAAAAAGTATTCAATATCACTAATCACTCAGGAAATGCAAATAAAAACCACAACCAGCTATGACCCCAGGCTTATTAGAATGGCTGTCATCACAACAAGAGAGAACTAATCCTGGCAAAGATGTGGAGAAGGAGCCCTTGCGCACAATTGATGAGACTGCAAATTGGCGTAGCCACTATGGAAAACAGTGTGGAGGATCCTCAAAAATATAAAACTAGAACTACCCTATGATCCAGCTATTCCACTTCTAGGTATATATTCAAAGGAAGGAAAAAGCAGTATGTCAATAAGGTATCTGCAGCCCCGTGTTCACGGCAGCATTATTTACAATAGCCCAGATGTGGAAACAACCTAAGTGTCCGTTGATGAATTGATGGATAAAGAAAATGTGGTGTATATATACAATGGAATATTATTTAGCCATTAAAAAGAAGGAAGCCCTGGGGTGCATGGATGGCTCAGTCATTTAAGCATCCGACTTTGGCTCAGGTCATGTTCTCATGGTTGATGAGTTTGAACCCCGTGGAGGGCTCTGTGCTGACATCTCAGAGCCTGGAGCCTGCTTCTGATTCTGGGTCTCCCTTCTCTCTGCCCCTCCCTGCTCACACTCTGTCTCTCTCAAAAATGAATAAACATTAAAAAAAAAAAAGAGAGACAGAGGGAAGTCCTGCCATTTGTGACAACATGAATTGACCCTGAGGACATTATGTTAAGTGAAATAAATCAGAGAATCACAAATAGTGTATGTTCTCACTTATAAGTGGATTCTAAAACAGAAAGAAACAAAAACAAAAATAAACTAAAAAAATATCAGATTTGTGGTTGCTAGAGGCAGGGATTAGGGGTTGAGAGAATTAGATAAAGGCGGTCAGGAGATCCAAACTTTCAGTCATAAAGGTCTCCAATCCTTGTTGGTGGTCTCATGCATAATCTCTTGTCTTAAAATATACAGAAAATGTAAAAGATTTTTAAATCATCTCTTGGTGGAGAAAAGGCTATGAAATACTCCTATCCTATTTGTAGAAAGAAAGTTCAGTATTCCTAAATCTAAAAATGAATCTCTGTCTCTCACAGACTAACCAAGTGTACTATAGCCTGAATGACAAAACTGACCAGCAGCCAATACCAGTCCCCTCACAGCACCTAGAAATAATAACAGCATGTTTGTGTTGAAAGAACAAGGAACATGAGGTCCCACTGAGCATCAGCTTCTGGGACTCTAATCCTGACCATTGTCCCTGAATGAGGAGGGACTTAGACAGGTGGGTTTTATTGTACTTTGTCTCTGCTGTTGGATGCTATTGGTTTCAGGTCCATAAGGCTGGAAGCCCATCTGTGGCTGTGTGACTTCGGGAGACGGTCTCACTGGAGTCTGAGTCTGATACCCTGCAGTCACCCTTTAGAGGATGGAGTCGGTGACACTGTTATGCATTCTGTGCACTGTGTTCTCCAGACTTTGTCAGCCCAAACAGCCAAGCCCACAATGGTCTGGATGATTAGAGACACAGAGATCTGTTCACTTCCTGGATCCAAGGGAATTTTCCTCTTTCTGAATGAAGGGGAGAGTTTGTCCTTGAGTGAGTTCAACCCACCCAGCAGGGGAGCTCCCCCTGCAGCAGGTGGTCTGGAATGGATTGCTGAGCCCTGAGTCACCTGTGCCTAAAACCGATCGCTTTGGACAAATAACTGCACATTGTTATCCACCAAAGGTAAAATCCGTGAGGAGGCATTCGGTTACAGGGAGCTCTGGGAAGCCTCCACGGATGTGTTTATGTTCACAGTGTTCACGTTCTCTCAAAATACTGGGAGAAACAGATATATTTACATGCCTGATTTTTCTGGATCATCAAGACTTTATTATCCATCTGCCTTATAGGAGTTTATTTTTTGGGAAAAAAAATCATAAGAATTATTTAGAAATACACCACTGACCCATAAGGATAAGTGGAGAAATCGTGTGCTGGAGATGGAGGCTTTTTGTCTATAAATGTGAAACTCTCTACTGATCCTGGCTCACACATAGACTAACTGAACAGATTAGACAATAATCTGCCCACTTGTTTCCCCAAACTGTCATCACGGGTGGGCAGTGGCCATACCCAGAGACAGGAGGTTTGTGGGCAGAGCTATACTGTTTTGGGAGGAGTCTGTAGAGCTTGCTGGCAGTAATAAACTCTGGCATCCTCAGCCTCCACCCTGCCTATTCTCAGGGTGAAATCTGTCCCTGACCTGCTGCCACTGAACCTGTCAGGGACCCCAAATGCCTGGGTGGAAACCAGATAGATGAGGAGCCGTGGAGACTGGCTTGGCTTCTGCTGGTACCAACTTAAATAGGTGTATCCCTCACTGTGCAGGAGGCTCTGACTGGCCCTGCAGGAGATGGAGGCCGGCTGTCCAAGGGTGATGGGCAGGGACAGAGGGGTCTGCGTCATCACAATATCTCCACTGGTTCCTAATGTAAGAAGAGAGAAATGCAAGGTTATGTACAAACTTCCTGAGTCATTTTTAGAATTTTTCTTTTGCTATTTATTTTAGGTGAAATCATTTTTTAAATGTTGATTAATAACCCTAAAATATCCAATTTCAAAAAGAACCCAAAGTTTACAACATATAAAGAGACCCCTACAAAGGAGAGTCCAAGCCACTTGTGCCATCCCTCCCCTTCTGTGTTACAGTCTTCCTCAGAACGCAGGTGCTTGTTCCTTCTGGAATGTTCCTCGGGCTCATGAATCTAAACATCACATGACTCATCCTAGAGAGCAAGATGTATGCATCTAACATGTCGATAAATACACATGCTATGTATGCACCTCTGTCACCAGAATTCACCATCCCAACCCCTCTCCCTTTGTCATCGGCCCTCTGTCCTTAGCAGCAATCCAGAGCATCAGCTGCCCCAGGAATGGAGCAGGGAACGTCATTTTGAGAAACTGAACCGATGAGTCCTGATAAGTCAAAGCAAAATGAGAGCTGACCTTTGATCTCAGGTTTGCAAGGGAAGTGCTCTCCTAGAGAACAGCATGCCCACCCCCTGAGAGTGCAGCGGGATGGCGAGAACCAGGAGAAGGGGTGGGAGGCTCTTCTGTGAGCCAAGTACGATAAAGTGTCTCCGTAGTTCGAGGAAAATCAATAGAGATAAACTCTGTGGTGCCTCAAGGGTAAAGGCACACAGTTCCGTGTCCCCTTCTATTTTCTCAACCAGTTTCCTGGTTTTTCAGAACTTTCTTAGTCACATTCATGTTTTAATGGGGTTGAGCTTCCACAAATTTTTGGTGATAATTGCTTTTTTCTTTGTTTAAAAGGCTCTGGGTTTGTCCTTTTTCACTTTGATTGAGATAAAACATGTACAGGGGGAAAAAAGGCAAAAATGTTCAGGGCACAAATGACCAAGGTTTGCATGTAGTCACCATCTGGATGAAAACACTGAATATTTCAAATTCTCCAGAAACCTCATTCATATACTTTCCCAGCCATTAACTACTCTCAACAGGGTAGCTATCATTCTGACATCTTTCACACTAGTTTGGGTTTTCCTAGCCTCGAAATTTCCTATCAATTGAAGTAAGCATTCTTTTGTTTCTAGCTCATTTCTAGTCTCTTTACTTTCAAAGAGTATTGTCTTTTTCAGACTCTGGTTCTTTTTTAAAGCTGCTGTACAATAAAGGATTTTGTAAAAGAAATTATATTCCAATTAAATCACAAATGATTCCAGGGTGGCCATTTGCCACACAGTGGAATGGACGATATGCTATTTTTCTTTTCCAATAAATAATGAGGAGCAACTGGATGTGGAAATGCAATTAAATGGATAGTAGAAATAAAAACCTTGTCCCACCTTACATCTGGCAAAACTATGAATTCCTGGAGGATTATCGTCTACATGTGAAAGCTAAAATAATGAAGCTTCTAGAACAAAGCACAGGAAGCTATCTTTAGGCTCCAAAGGTATGGCAAATGTTTATTAAATGGAGCACACACATGCATATGGAAATTAAAGGAGAAAAAGATGAATAAATTAGACTTCTTCAAGATTAGAAGCTTACTTTCAAATAGATGATTAAGAGAGGTAACAGACATTCTTAAAAATGGAGGAAGGTTTTCCAATGCATATTTTTGATAAAATATCCACTTTCAGGATATATAACAACAGATATTTAGATAGATAGACAGATAAATAGATAGGTAGATACATATCTACCTTTATATAATGTTTTTAATATAATGTTTTGAACAGTTATTTCCCCAGATATTCAAATAACGAATGAAAAACCTATGAGAAGTTACTCAACGTCATTACTCATCAAGGAAATGTACATTTTAACCACAATACCACCTAAAGATCTACCAATATGATTATACTAAAAAGTATGACAACACCAAGTACTGCAAAGATTACAGCAACTGGGACTTGCATTCACAACTGGTGGAGCGTAGATACCAACTGGCAGCCAGACTCATGCAACTCAGTACTTACAGTTCCGAGGAATGTTTCCAAGGGAAGTGACTGTGTGAGTTCACATAGGACATCTCAGAAATGTACCTAAAATCTTTATCAACAACAGTCTCAAATCTAGAAGAACGCATACATTTAAAACGAATCATGGGGGGCGCCTGGGTGGCTCAGTTGGTTAAACGTCCAATTTCGGCTCAGGTCATGATCTCACAGTTCATGGGTTTGAGCCCCGCGTCGGGCTCTGTGCTGACTGCCAGCTCAGAGCCTGGAGCCTGTTTCAGATTCTGTGTCTCCCTCTCTCTCTGACCCTCCCCTGCTCACGCTGTCTTTCTCTCTCTCAGATGTAAATAAAACCTTTAAAAAATTAAAAAACAAAAACCCGAATTGTGATGTATTCACATACTAGAGAACTTTTCTGCAGCAGAAAGGAACAAATGATGGCCATACCAACAACAAAAGTGAAGTTCAAAAACCATGTCATCAAAGACATCCAGGCACCAACAAGTACACAGTGAATGCTTTCATTTATGTGCAGTTGAAGATTGGAGGAAAGAGAACAGTGGGGGCTGCTAGGGGGTGGGGTGGGGGTGGCAGGGATGAAGTATGGACATGATGGAAAGAGCATGAGGAGGTCTTGGGATGTGGGGGGGGGGATGCGGGAGGAAGCAGTGTCCTTGGACTGAGCAGAATGTTTATCTTTATCCAAGTGTATACTTGAAATTCACCTTATATACAGCAAGTTCACTTTACTGCACTTAATACTATCTACTTTTTTCATTTAAAAAAAGACTTTTTAATCTTTATTTGTTTTTGAGAGCGAGCGAGACAGAGTGTGAGCAGAGGAGAGGCAGACACAGAATCTGAAGCAGGCTCCAGGCTCCAAACTCTCAGCAAAGAGCCTGATGTGGGGCTCGAATCCACGAACTGTGAGATCATGACCTGAGCCAAAGTCGGACGCTTCACCGACTGAGCCACCCAGGAGTCCCTACTTTTTTTTTTAAATGTTTTATTTATTTATTTTGAGTGAGAGAGCACAAGTCAGGGAGGGGCAGACAGAGAGGGAGACATAGAATCCCAAGCAGGCTCTGCGCTACCAGCACCGAACCCAGCCTGGGGCTTGAACCCATGAACTATGAGATCATGGCCTGAGCTGAAGTCAGACGCTTAACTGACGGAGTCACCCAGGTACCCCTAATATTATCTACTTTTTAATTGAATGACTGAATGAGTAAGACTTAGGGAGAATCTGGAAATTAGAATTTTTTCCTCTTCTTCTTCCCTACAAGCACTGATACCTTGAACAACCTGAACTCCGAGAACCTCTGATTTTTCATCGCTAGAGGATTATTGTGCGACTGATTACTATAGATGAGTAAAGGCCTTGGTGCACCACTGAACACACAGCAGGTCTTCAAGTGTCAGCACATGGCAACCAGCAGAGTGATTACTGTCGCTGTTTATTGTTAGTCGCATTATTGCTATTATTACTGTTGTTATTATTAAGAGAATTAGTAGGAGTGTTGTCATGGTTATGGACTCCTTCTGCCTAGTTCTCTGTCTCAAAGTAAAACAAAACAAAACCTCTCAGAGTGTTTCTCAGAGAAGCAATTCAAAGACCACGCTGTAGACTAATGCTTTTGCAAGCCTGACCCGAAGCCTCCTTGATAAAATTCATTGAATTCGTTGTTTTATGTTGTTCTAAAGGAATGCTTTGGAAGGACACAGTCCCTTGCAGGCCCTCCTCCTTGAGCCCTGCAAGCCCTTCCCCAAAGCACACCCTGCTCCGATGAACAGACCTCAGGGCACAGTGCAGCTGCTGGAACCCCTGAACAAGCAGCCCGGTGGGGGAAAGGTTTTTGCTCGAGGCTGCAGCACCGTGGGAGGAAGTGCATAATTCTGCTCACAGTAGTAACTGGCGGAGTCCTCAGCCTGGACTGTGCTGATTTTGAGGATGAATTCTGTGTCAGACTGAATCGCAGAGAACCGGTCTGGAACACCAGCCTCTAGGTTATCAGCATCATAGATGATAAGCTTGGGAGGCTGGCCCGGTTTCTGCTGACACCAGCTTAAGTAGTCACTAATGCTCTCGCTGGCCCTGCAGGTGATGGACACGCTGTCTCTCAGGGACACAGAGAGATAGGCCGGGGACTGAGTCAGCTGAGCGGCGCCACTGGCAGCTGGGAAGGAAGCAAGGCACAAAGTCACCATCATTTACTATATCCCACTCCATTTCCTCCCAGAAGGTTCTGACTGTCCTGGTCCCCTATCCTGAGAGCACCTGAGTCTCGAGGGGCAGGGAGATCCCGGGTCAGAGATCCACGGGACCCTAGGGAGACCCCACAGTCAGGAGGAGAGAACCGCCACCACCTCGGGGATGTCCCCTGACCGCCCTCCTCACCTGGGAGGCAGGACAGCAGGAGGCAGAGGAGATGGGTCAGGACACCCATGTTCAATGCAGGGCCTGCCTGAGGCTCTTTTTTGCCCCGGATCACTGAGCAGCCTATTTACAGGGCTTCTGAAGAACAGAAATATGGTTTCTCTGGGGAAAACATGCAAATCAGTGAGGGGTTGGGTGGGTCTGGCCACAGCTGCCGAACCAGGGGGCACTTCTAGGGGGTGATGTCTCCTGGGGCTTCTCATTGGACACAGGGTTAACGTCCAGTCCCCGAGGAGCTTCTCCTCCGTGTTTGTAAGAAGAAAGCATCTTTGATTTTTCTGGTCCCTATTTGTCCTCATGGCTCTCATTTTCTCGGGATGAGTGTGAAATATCAGTTCCATCTTGATATGTCACTTATAGACCAAATATCGGTGAGACATGGACAACAGAGTGTATGTCCTTGGGTCAAATCCACTCAATGCCTCTTCAGGCACTATGCAGTTGAGAAGGCACATACACTATTAGATTCTATTTCCATAGTCAGTTTTATTCTTTATTTTGGGGGTTAATGTCTCTTGGTTAAAAATTTTTTTCCTATTTTTACTGTTTCTCATTCTCATCAGTTTTGTCTCATCAGATTATCATGCCTTAGAGCACCTATAACTTCTCTTTTGTCTGATGTAGGCCTAATGTGATCTTTAATATTTAATAGCACCCACTTTTTGCTCTCACAAATAAACCAGTTTGTTTGAAAAGTTATATGATGGCCCTCTACTTTGATTCTTTTTATTCCTAGTTTACCAAGACATTTCTTAATTAAAAATTAGTAATGAGGAGTGCCTGGGTGGCTCAGTTGGTTAAGTGTCCGACTTCAGCGCAGGTCATGATCTCCTGGTTTGTGGGTTCAAGCCTCACGTCAGGATCTGTGCTGACAACTCAGAGCCTGGAATCTGCTTCGGATCGTGTCTCCCTCTCTCTGCCAATCCCCTGCTTGCGCTCTTTCTTTGTCTTTCAAAAATAAATAAAACATTTAAACAATTTTTAATAAAAAAATATAAATTAGTAATGAATTGCTAAATTTTATCAAACATATTTATAACTTATCAATGTGACCAAACATATATATTTGTATATTTTAAAAACATATATTTATAGTTATATCACCATATATGCATGTATAATGTATATATATGTGTTATGTTGCACATAACATAAATATGTGTATATTTAAGTATGCACCACCTACAATATAACAAATATATACATCCACCTATATATGTATATGTACATATACACATATTTTCCAAAAATAAGATAACTTTTATTCAAATATTATTTTGTTTTAATATCTTCCCAATATCTTTACGAATGGATTGCTAAATACTCATATTGAAGGCATTAATTTTTTAAAAAATGGATCTACATTCAAGTGCAGATGTGTAACTATTGTATTTGTCAGCTTTTGCATGATAATGACTGGTAACAAACCAATCACAATCCAGCGACACATAATACGAAGCATTAATTCTCATATTCACGTATGTTTGTATTAACAATGGTGTAGATGACCCAGGCAGGGCTCAGCTGGGTGGTTCTTTTTTTTTTTTTTTTTGATATATTTTTAAATGTTTTATTTATTTTTGAGAGAGAAAGAGACAGCGTGAGCAGGGGAGGGTCAGAGAGAGAGGGAGACATGGAATCCGAAGACAGGCTCCATGGCTCTGAGCTGTCAGCACAGAGCCCAACACGGGGCTCGAACCCATGAACCGTGAGATCATGACCTGAGCCGAAGCTGGACGCTCAACTGACTGGGCAACCCAGGAGCCCCTCAGCTGGGTGGTTCTACTACAGGCCACTGAGATGCCTTCTATCCTATGGAGAGTGCTTCATCTGGGACCCGGACGGAAAGGTAGTGACTACTCTGGATAAAACATTCTAATGGCAAGCTTCAGGAGTGAACTAAATCTCCAAACCAAGCTGCATAAAGGAATTGAAGTCCAATTATCTCCAATCCTGGTGCACAAAATTTATATTCTTTTGCCTTTCTAATTGCTCAAGTTTCTAAAAAATCTTAATCCATTAAATTTTCAAAGTATTCCTCAAAAACAGTCAAAAGTAGAACCCTATTATCTAATAATAACACTACTGGGTAATTCAAAAATATACATGTACTCCTATGTTTACAGCAGCATTATTTACAATAGCCAACTTATGGAAGCAGCCCAGTGTCCTTCAGCTGATGAATGGATAAGGAAGATATGGTATATATATGCACAAAGGAATATTACTAAGCCATAAAGAAGAATGAAATCTTGCCATTTGCAATGATATGGATGAAGATAGAGAGTTTAAGGCTAAGTGAAAGAAGTGAGTCAGAGGAATAAAAATACCATATCACCTCACTAATATATGGAATTTAAGATACAAAACAAATGAGTAAAGAAAAAAAAGAAAAAGAGAGAGAAACCAAGAAACAGACCCTTAACTATAGAGAACAAATCAATGGTTACCAGAGGGAAGGTGGGTAGGGGGAACGGGTGAAATAGGTGATGGGGATTAAAGAGGGCACTTGTGATAAGCACTGGGTGATGGATAGAATTGTTGAATCACCTTATGCTAACTATACTGGAAATAAAATAAAATAAAATAAAATAAAATAAAATAAAATAAAATAAAATGAAGGAAAAGCAAAGTATTTGATCATGCCATTGACAGATAAATGTTTTTCAGACTATACTATCTTAAAAATGTTTTCAAATCTAGTTTTCTGTTAATTGGAAAACAGAGCTGAGTGTGGTCTCAACATACAGCTGTAAATATAATTGTTTTCAGTGGCTTCATTGGAAAAATCTCTTTAGCTGAAGTAAACAGTCTCTAAAACAGCTCCTTAAACCTTCTATAGATCACCTGGTAACTTGTTAAAATGCAGATTTCCATTTCAAGGTCTCAGGTGACCTGCAATTTTGTGTTTATAAGTTCTCAGTGATGCAGATGATGATGCAGGATTCTGGGGAAATGTTGAAGAGCAAGTTATTTCTAGAATAATGAAAAAGATTGCTACATGAATGTTTAGTGTTTTTGTGTGTGTCAAAAATGTTTTCCACTTCTTTGTCAAAAGATTGCTATATATTTAATGTAATTTCCTCATTTTCTGTTTACCATATAACTCAATAAAGTTTCATGCTATGATCCCAGATTTACTGCTAATACTTAGGAGAACATTCAGGTGTATTCTGGATCCATCTTCTAGCCAGAAGAGCTCTGACAGCTGGGAATTAGTGACCATCCTGGGCTGACTGCTGTCAGCCCCCCACTGTTGCCATCACTTCTGGAAACACATCTCCCCCTTTTTTTCTCTATAGCTCCATTTAGAGGTGCTCAATGAAGCATCGTCACTGAGATATGGAGTTCAGAAGAGACGGATTTGATGCTATCCATCAGCACAGGGTCCACAAGGTGAGGGCTGGAGAATCACCTGGGTGGGGGTGGGGGGGGGTGGGAGGCCACTAGAGCATCAGCACCCCCCACCCTGGAGCTACCCAGACTGGTGTGAGGACCACACACATGGTTAGGCAGCCTATACCTTCAGCCTTCAGCAGTGATGTGCTCTGGCTTCTCGGAGGAAGCACCACACACTCTCTTGATTCTCATATTTGCTCTTCTGCCTACCATACCCCAGTCCGTTAAAAAAAAAAAAAAAAAAATATATATATATATATATATATATATATAGTCAAACTCTAATACCCTGTACTGAAACAATTCCTGACGAGAAACAGCAAGAGAGGGGCGCCTGGGTGGCTTAGTCGGTTAAGCGTCCGACTTTCGCTTAGGTCATGATCTCACGGTTCATGGGTTCAAGCCCCGCGTCGGGCTCTGTGCTGACTGCCAGCTCAGAGCCTGGAGCCTGTTTCAGTCTGTGACTCCCTCTCTCTCTGACCCTCCCCTGCTCATGCTGTCTCTCTCTCTCTCTCTCTACTAGAAATAAATAAAACATTAAAAAAAAAAAAAGAAACAGAAAGAGAAAATTTTGCAAAGGACCTATCTGATAAAGAGCTGTTACCAAAATAAACAAAGAGCTTTTTAAATTCAACAATAAAAGAACAAACAATGTGATTAAGACATGGGGCAAAGGCCTTCATGGGTACCTTCCCAAACAAGTTATAGAGATGACATATAAGCATCTGAGAAGGTACTTCATATTTATTATGTCTTCAGAGAAATACGAATTCAGTCAACAACGAGATGCCACTACATACCTCTTACAATGGCCAAAATCAGGAACCCTGACAATATCCAGTGCTGACACGGATGTGGAGCAGCAGGAACCCTCATTCACTGTGATGGGAATGCACAACAGCACAGCCACTTTGGAAGACACTATGGAAGATTCTTACAAAACAAAACCTCCTCTTATCAGATCATCCAGCAGCTGTGCTTCTTAATATTTACTCAAAAGGGTGGAAAATGATGTCCATACAAAGTCTACGCACAGATGTTTATACTCACCTTATTCATAATCGCCAAAGCTTGGGGGGAACAAAATAGATGCCTTTCAGGAAGTGAATGAATAAGTAAACTGTGGCACATCAAGACAATAGAATAATATTCAAAACTAAAAAGAAATAAGTTCATAAGCCATGAAAAGATATGGAGGAATCTTAAATACATATTATTAAATGAAAGAAGCCCTTCTGAAAAAATTACGTGCTATATGATTCCATCTATAAGATATTCTGGAAAAGGCGAAACTGTGAAGGCAATAAAAAGATCTGTGGTTGCCAGGGACTATGGTGGGGATGGAGGGATAATAGTTGGGGCACAGAGGAATTTGGGGGGCAATGAAACTATTCCGTATGATGCAAAAATGGTGGATACATGTTATTATAAATTTGTCCAAATCCACAGAATGTACAACCCCAAATGTAAATGCCAGTATAAACTACGGACTTCAGGTGATAATGATGTGTCCACATAGGCTCATCGAGTGTAACAAATGTACCCTCTGGTGGGGGCTGTTGACAATAGGGGAGGTTGTGTCTGGGCGTGAGCAGGAGACATTTGGGAAATCTCTTTATTTTCTGCTAAATTTTGTTGTGAACACAGAACTTCTTTGAAACTTAAAGTCACCTTTAAAAATTCCTTCTTGGAATATCTAGAGTGGCTTCTCTTTTGCCATACGAACCCTGATGGATGCCATCACCCACATCTCCATCTTGATTACATCGGAAGGGGCATTGTCATGTCTGTGCTGCTGGACTGAGGAGGGGGAAGGGGAGTCAGGGGGCAGAGGAGCCTCCCTTCCCTCCTCCCACACCTCCCAGTGACCTCCAGAGCAGGGCTGCATCTAACACTTTCTGAGCAGATGCAGGCACAAGAGGGCCAGCAGGGGGAGCCCAACCGCTTCCCTGGTGGTTTATGTGCTGGTCTGTAACACTGTGTGTGGGTAGTTATTATAGTGCTGGCAGTGGTTAAGTTGCAGCGTCGTCAGGCTCCAGGCTGCTGATGGTGAGGGTGAAATCTGTCCCAGACCCATTGCCCCTGAACCGTGGGGGGACCCCAGTTTGCAATGTGGATGCAGGATAGATCAGAAGCTTAGGAACTTTCCCTGGTTTCTGCTGATAACAGTCCACCCACGCGTTCACGTTCTGACTCGCCTTGCAAGTAATGGTGACTGTGTCTCCGGGAGATGCAGACAGCGAGGATAGAGACTGGGTCATCTGGATGTCACAGCTGGCTCCTGAGATTGGACACAGAGACACACATAGCCACACTCTGAATCATGTGTTAAGAGGACATTGCTGGAGGGCCCAGCAGTACTGAGCACATCAGCTGAGTACATTCCCGGTGTTCCTCTTCCTTACCTGGGAGCCAGAGCAACAGGAGGCCGAGGAGCTGAGCGGGAGCCTTCATGTCCATTCTGTGTCCTGACTGGGCCTGAGTCCCGCACAGGGTGTGACCAGCCTATCAATCAGTGTTCAGGGAAGTGGGCTGTGCCTGGGCAACATGCTAATCAGCAGAGGATGGAGCATAACTGGGACAGCTGCAGAGTTGGTACAGATGCAATAAAACCCCCTGGACCCAAGTTCGACCAGAGCAGCATATATTTGCCTCCTGGAGCAGGTATTTCTTCCTGGAGGCCAAAGAGCAGAATCCACCTGCTGTCCTGTGAGTAGAGAGTTCTTTGCGTCTCTTTAAGATTCATGACACATTTTTCTTACTGTCTCTCTAAGACAGCATCGGTCAGCTATTACACAATCCCAGACACTCTAAGAACCTGTACAGGTCTCTTTTATTTGGTGCCTGTGGATGTTATTTAGGCCACAGAGATTCTTCTTTGCTCTACTGTCCCGATATTCTTGGCATGAGAAATTACCATCACTACCATCCAGCGATTGAATGTGGTAGTAGAATAATAAAGAAGTGTGGGTGTTATGATGTGTAAGTTGCCCAGCTGTTGAGTATCTGCCATCGCTAACGTGTCATCTCCAGCTAAGCCACGTGTCCTCATCCCCATTCTGAGCTCTCTATCCCACTGGGCCACACAAATAAAAAGCTGCCTAAGTGTGAGAAAACTACCACCAGGTGGGGCAGCCAGAAGTTGTCACCTACATGAATGTATTTATCCTGGAAATCAAAAATTAATAGAATTCTGAGAAATTATCATGAAACAAATATTGATATAATCCTCTTTGCTTCTGTCAGGGCTGGGCTTAGCTGCAGGACTGGCTTTTTACAATAACAGCACTCCAGTGCGGTGTCTCTTAAGAGTCCCAACCCAGGCACATTTGTCTGCAGAGAACATGTCTCTCTCTGAGGGCCACAGGACAGAATCAGTTTACTATCCTATGAGCAGAGTATTTACTTTGCTGTCTTCAAGTTCTGTAACCTGCTTTTCATGTTACCTCTCCATCTGAGACTTAGTCTGTTGAGTGGGACAAAAGCCCAGAAATCCAAAGAAATTTTATGAGGTCCTTGCATTTGATGCTCACACATTTTTCAGAACAGAGAGTCTTCTTCTTTGCTCTGATTTCCTGATGCCCTTGGTGTGATGAATTATCCACATAGAGAGAGAACCTAGGATGTCCACAGATTGTTCCTCTCCATATTCAAGAGTGTACTGATAAACACATGCATGTCAAGAACCTACTGAGGCTGGAGAAAAAACGGCATGAAAGATTACGAGGATGGGGGGGTGGGGTAGGTAATGCCTGGGTGGCTCAGTCGGTTAAGCATCCAACTCTTGATTTTGGCTCAGGTCATAATCTCTTGGCTCATGGGTTGGAGCCCTGCATCAGGTTCTGCACTGACAGTGAGGAGCCTGCTTAGGATTCCCCCTCCCCCTCCCCCACTATCCTCTGCCACTTGCATTCTCTCTCTCTTTCTGAACAATAAATAAACATTAAAAAAATTTTAGGGGAAATTTGTCAGAGCTCACACAGGGCCAGAAAGAGTTATTGTGTGCACCATTAGGAGTAGAAAACCTCATGATTCACAGGGCATCTGGCTGAGTACTCAGGAGGTACTGCCTTGGTAGTGAGGCAAATTACCCCTGGACAGAATGCTATTCTGGTCCTGCCTGACAAAGCTTAAAAGCAATACCCAAGTCTATCAGACAGATGCAAGTCACAAGATTTGATATTTCAGTAAAAATGATGAACAACGTTAGCACTAGAAATTGTCTAAACTGAACTATTATGAAAAAAATATTTGAAAAAACATGAACAGAGACAGCATCAGTGAACTGTGTGACAACTTCAAGCAGTCTGTTACACGAACAATTCAAGTCTTAAGAAGAGAAGGTGACAAAGGAAGTATAAGAAACATTTTAAAAAATTATTGGCTAATTTTTTTTCAATTATAAGAAATCATTATCAGGGCTTGCACAATTAAAAATCCAGAGTCAGCTTGAAACCATGTATTTGGTGGTTTGAATACCACCAAAGTGCAAGGCAAATCCCACCAAACTGCCTGCATGGTCCTGATTGCAGAGAAGTTTCTAGAAGATGAGTGGTCTGGGGAATGTCAAAAAATTTGCCTCCAACATGAAAGCACATTTTCAGGGGCTCCTGATTGGCTCAGTTGGAAGAGCATGTGACTTGATCTTGGGGTTGTGAGTTTGAGCCTTATGTTGGATGTAGAGATTACTTAAAAAAAATAGACTTAAGGGGCGCCTGGGTGGCTTAGTCTGTTAAGCGTCCGACTTTCACTTAGGTCATGATCTCGCGGTTTGTGGGTTCGAGCCCCACAAAGGGCTCTGTGCTGACTGCCAGCTCAGAGCCTGGAGCCTGTTTCAGTCTGTGACTCCCTCTCTCTCTGACCCTCCCCTGCTCACGCTGTCTCTCTCTCTCCTAGAAATAAGTAAAACATAAAAAAAAAATTTTTAAAAATAGACTTAAAAAACCCCACATATTTTCAGTAACTAGGAAAGAGTTAGGTTTGAAGCCAATATATACTCCTTTATTTAGTAACCTGTAAGGTTGATGTTTTGACTGAGACCCAGGAGAGAAGAGCGCTCTGCAGTAAGGACCACTGGCAGAGGACTTTATGACCCAGAAGTGCAGTGACACTTAAAGTGCCTGTGACAGATAGGCAGAGCACCTGGAGGCTTCAGAAAGCCCCAACAGGAGAAGCCCAGAATGGACCTCTAGGGTATTAGAATAGTGGTCCAATCTCTTCACAGGTAACAATTCCCTTGTTGAGATAAGCTCCTAGCCTGCTGTTCAGCCCTGGTAGAGACTACACACTGTATATAGATCCTGAAATAGCCATGTGACCTGAGCTGCCCTTATGAATTGAGTGGTGACTTATCCAACAAGCCATAAGGTCTGCACCCAGTATCCTATCCACCTGTAGAAGTGGGATATACAGGCTAGGCCTTGATATAGTCCCCCAGGCACACAGGTGAGTTATTCAAGCTCTCATGGGACCTACATTTGCTGAATTGCTTCCTTTCCATCATCCTAACCTTTATGTGGATGCTCTTTAGACAGCTGGCCATTAAAAATAACAATAATTCAGATCCAATATATAATGGATTTTTATGCAATCCAGATTTATGCAAGATATGCATAAATTCAGATCAAAAGTAGAGTTTTATAGCCTTACAGACTACTTTAAGGATAGTTGAGAATGAGCATGTAGGAAGAAATTTATCTACTGGGCAGAACTCAGAGTTGGCTTCTCCAATCCACTTCACCTCTCTTAGAGATAAACTGGATCAGAGAGGCAGTGATTAAAGGTGTGGTCCCATGGTCAGAAGATTATATAAAACAAGTCTGGGAGGTTGGTGATGAGAAGCTCAAAAGCAGAGTTTTATGAACGGCCCTCTGGACTGAGCACTTACTGTAAGAATATTTGTATCCTATGCAAATGTACACTTTAACACACACCCTGTACAGGGAGCTCTCAATCATTGGGCAGATGAGATGACCAACTCTGTGGATGTCAGTTAGCTTCTCATGCATACACCCCAGTGTTTGTTCATTGAGTTCAGAAATAAAGTGGCCGTGGTGGCAGGGATGGAGGCCATGCACGGGCTCAACAACGTGGAACTCACCTTACCAAGAATTAAATGGCTTTTTGCCTCTAGGTAATTGCCTAGCAAGACAAAGGAAGAGATCAATACTGTTCCTGAGCTCCCACAACGGCTTCAGGACCTGGGGATACTAGCTAGCCACTTGGGGCTATATCCCCTTCCCTTCCCTTACTTTTTAAATAAGGTGTATTTGTAGTAAATTCATTCTTCAAATTACTTAACGTAAAAGTGATTGTGGCTAAACTGGAAAACAAATAAGCATCCCGCTCTGGGGAAGAAGGAGAACGTCGTGAGTTTTCCTGGGATCATTGTATCATATGAGGTAGATGCATGATGCCGTTGGACTTTAATTGGAAATATAAATATGGGTAAACAAGTGTTTTGAATGTTGGAGTATAAAGAAGTGGACCAGTTGTTTATTTGTCTGCTTAACGTCACTGCTTTGCCCTTGTGCATTCTCATGGACACCACTTCCCAGAATCCCTTTCTCCTTTTCTCCAGATTTTGTTTGGTTAATAAAAGGTGCTTGTATAAGATCTAAAATTTGGAATGGTACAGGAAACCCTTACTCTCTACTGGTGTTATGGTCCAAAGTACGTGCAGACCACAGATGAGCTTCTTGTAATTCTTGAGGTTTATCATGGCTTCTGAGATCTCTGGTGACTCGTCTTCTTTGAGCTGCTACCAAAATTATTTGTAGCAGATTTTCCACGATTCAGAAATTTCTTGAATGAGGAACTCTGGAAGTGGCTTCCTTGACCTTTGGTCCTCAGACTTCCCAGTAAGTAACCCTTTAACACCCTGGACTAAAACCAACCTACTTGGAAATTCTGTGAGGTCATTTGTTTTCCTGGGAAAATCCCAACTCCATCTCTCTTTTACTGTTCATATCATTAGTATAGATTTTGTGTCTTCGAAATAAGATCTCTTATTTTAAAGTCTTATGATGACCTTTAATTGCTTCCTTCATCCTGTCATTTCCTTCTGTTGATGGCAGGCATTCAAAGCACAGTGATTTTTTTCTTATTTTAGTCCTACAGGAAAAAACGGAGTCCTCGACTCCCATGCTTATCTGCTATGACTTGGAAGTTCTTGTGCAAATTTACAACGTATAACATTCTTAATTTAAAAATATAGTCTGTATGTTTAATAAGTGTAAAAATGCTTTTGGTTTAATACAAATTAACTGGTTCAGAAATTCACATAAAAAATTAATTGATGCATGTAAGGTACGATTTCTAATTACAAACTTAGCAAAATGGTACATGAAATTGGATACATAGATTATAAAATATCACATTTCCAGTTGTTCTGAGAGACTCTAAACATCCAAAATAATGTTATCAAAACAGATGTACAAAGGAAAAACATACACAGAAGAATGAAAGAAATAAGGAAGGAAGGAACCCGCATGCCCACTATCTTACACAGTAATTACTCTTAAAGGGGGTAGATGATTATTTTATCAAGGAGTGAGTCACCTCTACTATGAGCTCAGCAAACTTTTCTGCTCAGCAGCTCTTGAGAAACAAAGCAGTCCCCTTGCCTAAGAGGAAGCAGCTAGAACCGCAAGGCCTCCCTGGGTGATAAGCTTGAGTGAATTAGGTTTATGTTCACAGATGCAAAGTTGTGAAAGCAAGTTATACATCTGACAAAAGTCTTCTCCAGTATCACAAGGGTGTTTGAGTTGCTGTTTACCCACAGAATCTTGAATTTTACAGAAGCAGCCGAGGGTTCCAGAACATTGGTCAATCACTTTGTAAATGGAAAAACTTAGGAGCCTCTCCTCGTTTTTGCGGTTTGGAAGCTAAAGTCACTGGTCTGCAGCTGATGGTGAATTTCTCTCCTGGAGCCATGAACTCAGAGGCTGGAAATTTGGTCAGCATGGTGTTCCCTTCAGGGCCAGAGAGTAAACATGACACAGGTGTCCGCAGTGTTCTCCAGATTGAAACTACCATGTTCCTAGCAGAGTGAATCTGGCCCCTCCCACTACAGTATGGGTGCCGTGCTGTCTGCCATGGCACCTCAAGGACTCTCCCAGTGATTTTCCTTCCTGTGGCCACATCCCTGTGTATCTCCATCCCTCAGGAGATAGAGGTTATATGCTCAGTCCTTGATTCTGGGCTAGCCTGTGACTTGCTTAGGTCTCAAAAGATCTTGCATAATTTCTCCTTAGTTTCTTGTCTCCTACAACTTCTACATGAACAAATCCTGACTGGGCTGCTAGAAGATTAGAGACCGTGCAGAAAAGTGTCCAGCTGCCAAAGATGAAGCTATTCTAGAGCAGCCTACAGCCAGCCAACCCTCTACAGCCCATGAGCTGAGGCACACCTGGGTGGCTTGGTCGGTTGGGTGTCCAACTTCAGCTCAGATCATGATCTTGTGGCTCATGGGTTTGAGCCCCACGTCAGGCTCTGTGCTGACAGGTCGGAGCCCGGAGCCTGCTTCAGATTTTGTGTTTCCCTCTCTCTCTGCTCTTCCCCCACTTGTGCTCTGCCTCTCTGTCTCAGAAATAAACATTTTTCAAAAAAAGTTCCAAAAATGAATTATGAGCTGAATAATGACTTAACATTTTCCAAAGCAGATGCAAAATGTCAACCTACAAATTCAAGAAACTCACAACCCACAAACAGCAGGAACACAAAGAAAATCACACTTAGGCACGTCCTAGTCAAACTGATGAACTGGTCCTAAGGAGAAAACTTTGAAAGAATCCAGATAGAAAAAAAAAAAAAGTAGGGGCGCCTGGGTGGCTCAGTCGGTTAAGTGTCTGACTTCAGCTCCGGTCATGATCTCATGGTTCGTGGGTTCGAGCCCCGCGTCGGGCTCTGTGCTGATAGCTAGCTCAGAGCCTGGAGGCTACTTCTGATTCTGTGTCTCCCTCTCTCTCTGACCCTCCTCTGCTCACGCTCTCTCTCTCTCTTTCTCTCAGAAATAAATAAAACATTAAAAAAAATTAAAAGAAAAGAAAAAAAGTTTTGGAGAGCAAGAAAAAGGAGTGCACATTTCTTATCAGGAAAAGATGCATAACTGACCATGGGACAGCATCTCCAAGCACTGAAGGAATAATATGTTAATTTAGAATTTTATTTCTAGTAAATACATCCTTAGAAAATAAAAGCGAAATAAAGCCATTTAAAGATGAAAAAGAAACATAATGTGTCACCATCGGACCTGCACCACAGAAATGCAAAGGAAAGTTCTGGCTAAAGATAAATTTCACCAGCTAGAAACACAAAAGAAATGAAGAGCTCCAGAAATGGTAAATGGCAGGTAAATGTAAAAGACTTGTCTTTTGATTTCCCATTTCCTTAAAGACAATTGACTATGGAAAGCAACATGAATGAGATTATATTGTGAGTTTCAAAACATATGTAAAAGTAAAATGCATGACAAAAATAGGACAAAGATTGGCAGGGGGGTAATGACAGTACATGGCTGTGAAAGTCTCATGGTGTACGTGAAGTGGGAGAACAGGAACTAAAAGCAGAGTAGGATAGCTGTCAATGCAAATAGTAGCCTATGGACAAGGTTTCTCAATGGGGGCACCCTTAACATTGTAGACTTGAAAATTCTTTATTGTGGGGGGCTGTCCCGTGCAGCCAGTGGCTTAACAGAGGATGCAGGAAGTCCAAGGTGTCACGGCTGCTAGTGGATGGTGATAATAAAAGTAGCATTATTATTAATTTGTAAATTTCTATAGTTAATTCAACCCTGTAGAGCCTGCACGTAGGAGTGGAGGTCTCCAGCCACACCTGCTCTTGTGTGACTAAGAGGAAACACAAGGCTCCCCACCTGACAACCAGCACCAGCTGGCAGATATGACAGGAGACCACTTTGGGTCTTTCAGGCCAGCTGACCTTCCAACAACTCGCAGCTCACAAGTGAGTCCCGGCAAACCAGCAGAGAGACCACCCAGCCAACCCACAGAATTATGGGAAATAATGAACTGTTGCTCTTTTAAGCCTTTACATTTTGGGGTGCTCTGTTCTGCTGGAATAGATAACAGGACAGTAATCAGGAAATCCATCTGAAGCATCTGCCCGGATCATTGCTTGGCTCTGTCTACTTCCACCGTCTTCTCTAAGTAGGTCTAGATTCAGTGTAATTCCAAATGCAGACATGTCACATCTCTCACGCTGTAGCCTCCTGCAGGAAGCAGGTGTCTTGGTTCAAGAACCGGAATCCACGACCCAGACAGGGTATTTTTGTTTGGGGACCTGTCACTGTGGGTGGCCAGCTGATGTGCTGCTGACAGTAATACACCCCGATGTCCTCGGCCTCCACTCCGTGGATGGTGAGGGAGAAGTCAGAGCCTGAGCCTCTTCCCCGGAACATACATGGGGTTCCGGCAGCCCGGGCGGAAGCCCCAAAGATGAGCAGCCGAGGAGCCTCGTTGGGTCTCTGTTGGTACTAGGCCATGGAGGTACCTACCTCCATGCTGCTTCTACAGGTGATGGAGACAAAGTTGCCATGAGGTGCTGCCAGGGTCTCTGGGGACTGAGTCAGGACGTACCGCCCCACACAGTCTGCAAAGACACCCCATCCAGGCCCCACAGTGTATTACTTTCCTCAAAGGCTTCGAGGAAATGTGGTTTCTCAGAAGGCTTAAACATGGCACAAACTAGAAATCATGTGTCCCTGGGTCTTCCCACCTTTGCTGTGTCTAAGAATTCACATAGTTGTCGATGTGTCCTCAGTCCTCAGGCCCAAGACAAGTTATGAAAGGTGACCCAATAGGGCAGAGCCCTGCGCCAGAGAGACTGATGCATGAGTTCCTCCCTTAAAGCCTAAATGGATCCCTGGTGAGCCTCCAAAGGCAGGGTGCACTTGGGTGGGAACATGGACAGGGTGCTCCCTGGTGTTCAGGGGTCCAAGGACAGGTTCAAAGCTGTTTGTGTCTCTGCCTCGTTGTCAGCCTGGGGCTCTGTGCCTGGATTTCCTACTAAGAGTTAAATAAAAACAACGCTACCTATCCCACTATAATTGCCCCAACCCCCCTTTGAGCACATGGTCTCTGTGTCGAAGGCTAAGGGTCCAGCTCACAATCAGCAGTGGGAAGTATGCTTACCCTGAAAGCCCATCACCAGGAGACAGAGGAGCTGGGCCTGGAAGCTCATCTTGGAGTATCCTCTGGAACTGCTGTTTCTGGACAAAAAGGTAATAGGGATAGGGCTGGACAGGTAAATAATGGTCAGGGCTGCTCCAGAATGGGGGCCTGTGCCCCAGGGTTAAATAAGCACAGGTCTCCTTGGAGTCGATTTGCATGTCTGAGGGCCCAACAGAGCTCTACTCTAGGGTATCTCAAGGCTGACAGACTCACTCTGCCTGCAGCTGGAGGAGGTGGCGGAGGTGATGGTGGTGCCTCTGGTCCCACAGAGGCTGAGGCTAGACTGAGTGAGGCCAGTGAGACTGGCCCAGTCACAGGGCTCCTCTCCAGGGGATGGGATGGAAGTCACCCTGGAGACAGATAGCCAGATGCCTGCAGAATGATCACTCAAGGATCTATTGTTACAGAGATGGGGTCTTACTCTGTTTTCTGCCAAGATTTCTAACTAGATGCCAAGTTAATCATTGATTGAGGCCCAGCCCAGGCAGATAACACAAAATAGCCAAGCCAAACTGCTTTATCACAGAGAATCTATTTCTGAATGTACACAACCACTACCGACAAAGATCGGTAATTAAATTCAAAGTTAAGCTGGGGTTGAAGAAAGCAGTGAATATGAGAAGCCAGATGCCCACAGAGAGGATTTGGACACACATTGCTGACCTGACAGTGTAGCACTGTGTCCGGCCCATGTCTCAGGAGAAGGGATGGCATCTCCTGCCCCCTGGAGACCACAGCTGTGGTCTTGGCCTTCTGTCATTGGAAGTGTGTTAGAAGCTGAAGCAGCCCCAGGGTCTCAGGTCAGATCTTCTGCACTCTTCTGTAGCCTTCCAAGTCAGGGTTGTAACTCCAAGGTCCCATGGATATGACCCAAAGAGGACATGGGGATGAAGTTTTGGGGGTACCTCCTGGGATGTTGGGAAGCCCTTTTCAGTGTCCTAGTTGTCTCCATGGAGCATGCCTATGTGGTTCAACCTGGTTCCCTTCTTTTTGTCTATCAGGTTGTCTACTTGTCATCAACGTCCCTAAGGGAGGCCCTGTCAGCTACTGTAGTGGGTCAACAGAACACAGGGAAATGAAGTAGTAGCAGGTCCCCAGGGGCAGGACACAGACCTGTGGTCACCCTGACTGTTTTGCTCTTAGAACCTAGCAGTGTTCATAGAAACTGAGTTCTGGGAAACGAAGAGAGCTGAACAGTCTTACTACTGGCATTTAGAATCCTCCAGAGATTTAAGGAGGCATTTAGGAATAGATTATTGTCCCCTCACTGGAAGTAAAGTCTTTTATTTGTTCTACAAAAGAATCTTTCATGACCAAGGGGGAATCCACATGTCAAGAAGAGTGAAATGCAAGCAAGAAGGTTGGTGTGGTTAGGGATGAAAGTGAGGCTATGTGTGGTCACTGGCTGCCCCCCTGATTTCTAGATGGCAGCCTTATGTAGGTGCCAGAGCCACAGAGTGGAGAGGGACAGCATCAAGCTGCAGACAGAGAGACTGTGCAGATTCCTCTGCTACAAACCTGCTAGTGGATAGCAGGAAACTAGCTCCAGACCCAGCGTTGCTGATCCAGGCTGGTGGGACCAGGGTGTGGGTGTTGTGTTGCGCGTGATAGAACCAAGCTCAGCACTCTATGAGCATCGGCCCTGGCGGTGAGTGGGACAGCCTCTGAGAGAGACAGGGGTGGAGGGTGAAGGCTGGATTTGCGCCAAATGCTCCTGGCCTTGTGAAAGCTCTTCAATGATCGTCCTCTTCTCCATGGGAGATATCCTGTCCACTGGAAATGGATTCTTAGCCATCTAAATTTAGACACTCCTCAGCATCCCATAGTTGGGCAAAGTCTAAAATGCTAGGCATATAGAAAGGATCTCAGTGTGACCTTGGGAAGCACCACAGTTCTTGGGGGAGAAAGGTAGGGCTTCCCTCACCTCTGGCCCTGGGAGGAAGGAGAGGAGTGTCCCATGCTGCCCTAGGGAATGAGGAAGGAACATTGGCAGTGAGCGCTGCCTCACTCTCTGCCTGAAGAAGGTTTTACCCTCGTCACCTTATCCCCCTAAAAATCCCTTTTCCCTTTTGAAATCTCTCCTCTCTGAGCATTTTTCCCGACTCCCCTAGCCAGTGCCCCTCTTTCCTCCACACCCTCATCTTATCTTTGCTATAACGACAGCACATCTCAGTTAAGCTATAATGCATATGTATTCATGAGTGTGTAATTATTTATGTATCTAGGGGTCTACCTTCCATAATAGACAATGACTTGCTTGAAGGTAAGAACTAAAGATTTCAATATGTGTATGTCTAGGGCCAAGGGCCAATAGCCCTGTCCTGTGAAAAGAAGTCCCCACCAGCAGACACAGCCCAGAAAGCCCCATCTTTCTCCAATGTTATTCTTCCCAGTCATGGGGCATGAGTGAGGGGGAGGGAGATAGTTGGATAGAAGGGGTTCTTCCAACCCCCAGGGACCTGCCCACAGGCTATACTCTCATGGTGATATGGTCCCAGGGTGTCAGCTGACTTAGATATGATGTCTCAACAGGTGCCCTGGGTTCTTGGCTGGGTCACACGGAGCCTCCCTGGGTCAGTGTAGGCCTAGTTCATCACTACAATATTCAATTCCCTGAATCCCTGAATCAAGACATTTCCCTGAATCCCTGCTGCCTGTCCTGGAGGGGAGAGATGTATGAATTTGGTAGGAAAGTGGATTATCTAACTAATAGCCTTCAGCAGTAGCTGAGGTCAGGTGAGGGGCAGGAAGGCAAGAACGTGATTTTTGTGTCACAAATCAGAGAAACGGTAGGATACTATGTTCCTAACTGAGGGATTTTTCCCATCTCCTGAACCAAGCCATGTCCAAAAAAGTGACTCTTAAGTCGGACTTTATAAAACATTTCAAAGTGCCTCATGAGCTTAAGAAACATATAATCAAATTATAGTCTTTTCCATCCTTTGGGAAAGTTAGGTATGCCACTCAGCCAATAAGTGAAAAGGATTAAAAAGGGAGGCAAAGTGGATCATATTTGAGAGTGGCCCCCCACATCCTCCATGAGAGCTGGGGACCGCAGCCCCTACATCCCATCGGAGAGTCAAAGAATAATAACCCAGGACTTTCTCCATAGAGATAGTTTCTTCCCAGATGGTTAATGCTATCTCTGTCCATGTCTTTTTTTCTGTGAGATAATGGATGACAAAGCAGGTCATTAAGCACATTCTGAGAAAAGCCTTCCTTTGTGTACCCCTCTGAGCCTGGACACACTTGGCATTGGATATACTTAGAGAAATGTGTTGTGTACATGAGAGAGGGGGTGGGGAAGTGGTGCATATTCACAGAGAGTTGGTACTGGAATAGTACAGCAGGTTGGCATGGTCCCTAAAGGTCCTAATCCTCAAATCCTGTTGTTACCTGACATGAAAGTCATCCATTAAATTAAGATCCATTAAATTAAGGATCTTGATCAGATGAGATTGGGCACATTCAGGGTGGTATGGCCGTAGATAAGAGACAGTTGTGGTCTCCCTGCCCAGCCCTCACTGCATTCATGGTGGCCAGGACCTAGGTCTCAGTGGGCAGGTCTGTCCCCATGTGGCAGCTTCTGAGTATTTATAGTTTACTTTTTTGGTTTCCAGAACCACCACTTACCAACAGAGGGTTCTGAGGTGGAGTCAGAACCGCAGGTCAACAAGGGCCCGGATATGTGAGGGAAGGAGGCTGCCCTCTGAAGGCACTGATGTAAAGCCTGTGCAGGCAGTAAGGGGACCTTGGGGGAGGGGTGGGGGATTCAGAGCAGGAGCTGCACAAACACCCTGCAGTTCCATTCGGGGACCAAGAGGAGGCGCACTGGAGGAGCCCAGATAAGGAGGCAGGGAGCCAGTGATAGGAAGAGGGATGCCATGTCAGAGCTGTTGGCCCCTCCCCTGTCCCCAACAAGGTCCCAGACCCTCAGCAGCCCCAGGGCAGGAGTCACAGACGGTGAGGTTTGTGCCCCAAGAGGTGACAGGAGGACGGGGACTGTGGGCCTGACAGCATCTTGGTCTTTGACAGTGAGGGTGACTTCTGTCCAGACCGGCTGCCCCTGACTAGGCAGCCATCACGCCCAGGGGGCCGCGGGAGTGAGGAGGAGCCCCGGGAGCTCTTTCTGGTTTGTGCTGAGGTCAGGCTCCAGCAGTGTTGATACGCTGGCTGGCCCTGCAGGGAATGTTGACCCTCTCTCCTGCGACACAGCATATAGTGTCCCCACTGGCATGGAGGGGGAAGCCAACATGGACATCGCAAACATGAACAGCAAGCAGGTGGCTCATTCACTTGGATATATTTCTGATCAGAAAACAAAACATGCTAACAGCTTCATCTTGGGGGAAACATCTGACTTTAATGCAAACAACCGACGACGAAACTGGAGTCCTCCTTCCTCAGCAGTCAGAGCAGCAGGAGGAAACAGAGCGAAGCTCCCCAGGTCCCCAGGCACTTTCTGGTGCCTCTGCAGCGCAGACCGGGTAGGGATGCCCTATCGTCAGCTCAGGCTGCCGCACCCAAATCCCAGAGGCTGGGAGGCTTCCGCCACAGAAATGTATTTCCTCGGCGTCCAGGAGGTGGGAAAGCCCAAGACCCAGGTCCAGGAAGATTCGCCTTCTGGTGATGGCCCTCTTCCTGGTTATCAAAAGGCCACCTTCTCAACGTGTCCTTGCAGCTTGCATGTAGGAGGAAAGTGAACTCTACAATATCTCTTCTTAAAGGGACATTAATCCCATCAGCACAGGGACCCACCTTATAACCTCATTTAACCTAAATTATAGGCCGTATCTCCAAATACAGCCACACTGGGAGCTAGAGATGCAACATGTAAATTGGGGGGGATTCAGGATTCAGTCCATAGGAGATGGGCGGGACTCGGTTTCCAGTCACACACCCGAACACTGACTGGGATTTCCCCCACCAGTTAGCACACAGGTGTCTCTCTGGGTGCTCCCTGTCATACCCAGAGAATTCGTTCAAGCGCTAGGTGCTTCCCTGTTGATGATGGGCCACTATCACTCCATTACGTTCCAGTATTTTCAAGATCCGGGTGATCTCTTTGGCTTATTGTGGGGCTTGTCTGCCATCTACTGGCGGTTTTGTGATATAGCAACTTACAGGAGTGTAGAGGTTGAGTCCAGGCGAAGCGGGACTGAGACTTTCCACCCATTTTCATGAAGCTGACATTAGGACATCCGTCACTAGGCCAGAGTCTGTACGAGGCATAAAATGATTGCTCTCCTCTCAATAAATCAGGCACCCGGGAACCAGGTTAGCAGCTAACAACTAACCAGGAATGAGAAAAAACATCGGTCACAAGACCGTTAAGAGTATCCATACAAGATGCCAAAGATGTAGTTTTGGAAAAGAGAGGTGGGCCAGGGGGGGACCCTGCAGGCATAATGGCAAGGGGTAGGGGGGATGCAGAGGGCTCCTGGTCTAGATCTATCACCCCAGCCTCTTTCCTGCCATCAGGTACTCTGCCCGAGCAGCCCGGAGAACCACAAGAAGTGCACCAGTGAGGGAACATCTGCATCAACAGCTGGTGAGGCTTGCGTTCCGGCTGTAACCCCATGAGAGATTGCGTGTCATCTTATTTAGCCCATGACTGACCAATTGCACTCTCTGTCATGGTGAAGCTGTGTATTTGTGCTGTCCCGTAGGGGAGCCATTAGCCCCATGGGGCTATTGAGCACTTGAAACGTACCTTGTACAAGTAAGTAACTGAGTTTTCATTTCAATTAACTCCAATTTAAGTTTATTACATAGCTGTATGTAGCTGATATTTACTGTATGAGCAGTGTCATTTCCGCCTGTAATAACCAGTGCTGTCATCAGGACAACCAGATTATCATTATCAAGCACGGAGCCTGTCCCAAAACCACTGCACCAAGATACATACAGGGTGGGATATGGTTGTGATCAAAGTGAACGAAACACCTGGTGGATCTTTGGAATCTTCCCTGCTTCCAGGCAGATGACGGAGACCCTCTTTCTTGGAGACACTAAGAGGGAAGTTGCCAGCAGTGTCACCACTAGAATAGGAAATGGACACAATACACAATGTGCCCTGGTATTGAAGATGTCCCATCCCATGGTCTTCCCAGCAAAGTCATGCTGGTGATCAAAGGGGGCTGGGAGGGCCTCACTCATCGAGCAGTGAGCTCAGTCTCAGTCCCGTAGAATGTGTGCACCCTTCACACACACCGCCCTCCCATTCCCTTTCTCAGCTCCGGCCAGAGCCCAGGACCAGAGCCTTGTGTCCACAACCAGGACTGCACCTGCCTGACATGGACCTGCCCACAGGCTATGACCAAGTACTGCTAAGGGCTTGAGTAGCAGAGGGTGCACTTTGGGGAACATGCAAAGCAATGAGGAGTGTGGGTCTGTGCATCCACCTTCTGAGCAGAGAACACAACCCATTTCATGGCTGTGAACCAGACCAAGGGGCTTGATGAAAAATGTTGTCACAAATGTTACCTTTCCAGTGAGAAAACCCTAGAAGTCTCCTCATTCTTACCCGACTGGTTTGGTTTATACTAGAGAAGAAAAAAAATGTTCTTTTTAAATAAACACTTAATGGTTTGTTAGGAATCTCCTGAGGAGATAATGATTTTAAACACTCTCACCCCCCTCGGATAGCTTCAAGATGCCGAGCGGGCAGAGAGGAAGGGAAAGTCATTGTTGATCCTCAGATATTATTCCTGCGTCGCCTAAGGGCTGAGAGGACTTACAAGAGAAAGTTCTTGACATTTCCCCTTTTCCATGACCCCTTTCTTGCTTTCACTCCCCAAATATCTTCTTCCCCTGACATATGTCTAAACTTCACATCAGATTTAAAAGGTTTTGAATACAAAGACTTATTGACTCCTGTCAAGAAAAAGTTTTCAAAATAAAACTGGCAGCTTGGACTTAAAACTCTCCCATGCCTCCCCAGTTTGGGTAACAGAGCCAGCTAAAAACCCCCCAGCTCTACAGACTGCAACCCCTGGAATGAGAAGCCTTCTGTCTCTGACCCAGCTTCCAGAAAATTCCACGGCAGTCATGGAAATGCTTTTTGTGAGTCTTCCCATATGAAAGAACTGTTCAGCTGTGAGGTGTGCAGTTAGCTGACAGCCTCCAGCTGTGGCCCCTCGGGACCTGTCACAACATTGGAATCAAATCCACAGTCTTCCCAGACAGCTCCCAGCTAGTTGACCGAGCATGACTAGTTGACTAAGGTCTGGCCAGTTCTGCTCAGTGGTGGTGAGGGGGCCCTTCCACTGGGCTGGGGAGTTTCCCATTGGGTTACTGAGACAGTCGAATCTCATAACTGGGTTGAGTGAGACTGTCGAATATAACCTTCTCATAATATACTCATAAGAAGTCCCTGGGGTTCTCCCTATCCAACTCTGCTGCCTCCTCCTGTATCTTTTGTAGGTGTTACCTTCTCATGAACCTCTTACCCCCTCAACTCCATCCTACCACCGGCTTCCTAGGGGATCCAAAAATATGGTTGACACCAGGAAGGACCTGAGAAGGCAGGGAATAAGGATGGAGTTGGGGACAGGATCACTTGGTACCCAGAAGGTCATCAGGACCCCCACCCATGACCCTGGGGTCTCAATTGCTAAAATTGCTGAAAGTTACTTGAGAGAATGTATGTATGGAGGGAATACGCTGGTGGATGCAATGGGTCAGGGGTCTGGAAAGGAAGGGAAAGGCATTCGAGGACAGTGATTCCAGCAGCTGGTTGTCAGGTGGCATTGGCCCAAAAGGGCCTGAAGACAGTTCAACAGTTGAAAAGCAGATGTGAAGGTCAGAGGACATCCTTAGCAGTTGAGCAACAGACCTTTTTTCTCATTGTGGAAAAGCAGAGAAGGCTGAAGACCAAACCGAGGACTTAAAAACCTGAAAAAGATGGAATGTTCAACAGAGACAAGCCTGTCATGTCATGGTCAGAGCCCTTCTGGGAAAACTTGGGACCTTGGCACACAGATGGGGAAAACTGGTAGAGGGTACACCATGTTGTATGGTGGAAACTAATAAAATATTGTATGTCAATGACACCTCAATAAAAAAAAAACAAAAGAGAAAGTGGTCTACTCAACTCATTATTCCTTAGAAACATGCCATATTTTTTTCAGTTTCCACTTGTTTGCTGACACGTCCTCTCATCTGGCATTACGATCTGACAAGAGAAAAGTTACCCCAGTCAGTCCATGCTAGGAGGCCAAGTCTGCACATCGCTTGGTGATGGAATGAGAGCCCAGATGAGTACTATCCTTGCACTGTATCCAATATTCAGTTAAACAATATTAATTTTAAAAGTTTATTTATGGGGCACCTGGGGTAGCTCAGTCGGTTAAGCGTCCGACTTCGGCTCAGGTCATGATCTCACAGTTTGTGGGTTCGAGCCCCGCTTCAGGCTCTGTGCTGACAGCTAGCTCAGATCCTGGAGCCTGTTTCGGATTCTGTGCCTCCCTCTCTCTCTGACCCTCCCCTGCTCACATTGTCTCTCTCTCTCAGAAATAAATAAAACATTTTAAAAAAAAGTTTATTTATGTATTTAGAGAGCAAGTGGGAGAGGGGCAGAGAGCCAAGGAGAGAGAGGGAGAATCCCAAGTAGGCTCAATGCTGTCAGCACAGAGCCTGACACGGGGCTCAAACTCACAAACTGTGAGATGGTGACCTGAGCAGAAGTTGGACACTTGATCGACTGAGCCATCCAAGCGCCACCAAATAATATTAATTTTATACTGCTTCTTCCAATGTCATCTATTACAATGTTAAAACTCCTCATATCACCATGTTACCTTTTAAAAATTATTGAGAAATGGCACTTTTAGAAAATATATCATGGATAGTTACTGTGCCACTTGGTGTCAAAACAGTCTCCTGCCTGCACATCCATCTGAAATCCCAATTGTTTATATTTTCCTTTAAATTCGACAACTTTTTAATGATATCCTAAAAATTGTCTAAGACTCAGCTTAATTGCTACCTCCTTCATTAGTCCTTCTTTGATTCCTCTGGTCATGTCTTCCTCAGAGGTCCCAAGGACTTCCCAAAAGAACCTTTGAGCTATATTTGCATAATCATTGTTTGTATACATATTTCACCTTCTCTTCAACACTGTGAACTTCTAGAAAGCAGGGATCCTAGATTCCACAACCACAGTTCCCCCAATACACAGGGACTTCCGTTCTTACTGCTGTTCTTATATCTGATCAAAGAAGAAAATGGAGTCATCCCTCTGGGGGGAATGAATCACCATCCGTGAAAAGATCAGTCAACAAGGGTCAGTGAACAAGTCACTGGTCTCTTCAAACTCTGAGGCCATAAACTTTGCATGGAAGGGTCAGAGGAATCAAAGGGCAGATGGGTGAGCACCCCTTCAAGACCAAGGATCCACCCTTTGGGGACAGCGTGGAAAACTTCAGGGCTGTGGTTGGGAGCGGCCTATGTGAGGAGAACAGGAACAGACACAATGGCCAGGGGTTCCAGAATGGTTGGAATAAGAAGATAGTTTCCTCAGAGCATTTGGGCAGATAGGAGGTTGAGGGTGGACGTCAGGGAGGACTGTGCGTGAGGAGCAGAGGCCTCAGGGACCCAGAGGGGAGCATAGATGAAAAATAGCAAGGTGAGAATGGAGTCCCCTCTGACCTACCCTCCTTCAGGGATGTCCCTTGGCCACTAACTACTAGGACATAGCCCAGCAGTACTCAGACAGGAGGAAAGTGATCTACAGCACCCTCTGTGGCAGGAGAGGGGATTGCGGTGATGTAGGTGGTGACACCGTGCCCCCTGGCCCCCACTCCCCACTGGCACTGGTTCCGCCTGCTCTTGGGGCCTCTGAGTTGGGACCTCGTGTGACCCAACGGCTGGACTCTCTGATAGTTTAAATTATGAGGCGATGTAATTCCATTTGCATAGTCATTCCCAGCAGATACAGTTATGTGAACTGATATATAACAGTAGAGAAAAACACGATTTTTCTAGGGTGATAATTGCCTTTTTAAATGATGATAATTGCCTTTGTAAAACAAGTTAATATTCTCATAATATCCCTTCTCTTTTCTGTTGGTTGGTCAAGCCAGACTATTCTAGTCATACTTTTAAATAACGAATCAAATCTTGGGTTCCATTCTTGGGTTAACAGTACTTCCGGCTTCAATTTTTTTTTCTGATTTTTTTTCACTGTTACAATTAGGTTTTTTGTTTTGTTTTGTTTTGTTTTGGCAAGGGCTGACTGATTTGTTGATTTTCTAACTATTTTAATTACTTGGTTAGGTGTTCCAAGGAGGCCTTTTTTTTTTTTTTTTAAAGATCTGGATTAATGTTACATATTTTACACTCACTGCGTTCCCTGCATCCTGTATGGTCACTAGTTTTATCTCTGGTATACTCATCATCTCCAGATGGTTATTTAATGTCTCATTCTTTTTATTTGTGACGACGGAGTTATTGAGTATGCATTTTCCTTGTTTGTCTGAATTTTTTTTCTTGCCCTTGAACTTGCCAGTGCACGATGCTCACATCTGAAACAAGCAAACCAGCATAACCAGATACCCCCGGGGGCCACCTGCAGCAATTCTCAGCAGGGACTCTCAGTAAGAGGTAAGGGGCTGTTCCTGGGCTCCCCAGGGTGAGATCCTTTTGAGCTGGAATACAAGAAAGTGCTTTTTTATCCACCTTCTTCAAATAAAGCCCTCAGAAAACCCCATCAAAGTTCCTGAACCATCTGCAATTGTGAATTTAAAGGACTAGATCTCCTCTCAGGGCCTGTAAATTACTTAGCCTTCAGTACACATTAGAATCCTTTTTTCCCCCCTTTCTTACCCCCATGGTCTTCTGTTAGGTTTCTCAAGATTCACATATGAGTGAAAACAATTGGTATCTGCTTTCCTCTTATTTCACTTAGCATAATACCCTCCAGTTCCATCCACATTGCTGCAATGCAAAGATTTCATTCTTTCTCATTGCCAAGTAGTATTCCATTGTATGGATAAACTACACCTTCTTTATTTAAAAGATGGACATTTAGACTCTTTCCATGATTTGGCTCTTGTTGAAAATGCTGCTATGAACATAGGGGTCCATGTGCCCTTATGCATCAGCACTCCTATATCCCCGCACTGGGTGTTTTATGGAAGCCAATTTGACTGTAAATTATATTTTTTAAAAAAGAATCATGTCATGGGCTTCTTCAAAAAGATCAGTGCCCTGATCCCACCAGAGAACCGCAGAATCAGATCTCACGGGGGTGGGGGGACACTCTCAGATTTGCTGTCACTTGCAACCAATGAGTCTTAGGAGCCGCCAAGCCCGGCTATCAGAAGTTGGTTCAGGAGCTCTAACTGCTGGAGAAATCTCTCCCGACACCTGGACTGAGGTGGCAGCCGGAGCTGGCACGGGTCTTTCTCCCCGCATCCGGGGAAAAGACAGCCCCAGGGGACCCACTGGATGATGAGGAAGAACAGTGGCGAGGAGGCTCTCAGCCAAGTGTTAGCATCTGTCTGTCCTGCAGCTGGGGCTCCGCTTGATCGGACTACATGCTACACATGACAAATTGGCTAGGACACACGGTTTTCCAACTCTGATTCTTTTGGGAAAGCTTTTCTATCAAAACCAAAATTACTTTGTTGGCCTTTTCCCGTGCCTTTTCCTCAGGAGTTCTCACAACCTGAGGGTCGTTTCTCCCTGTCAAACATTCGAGACTGTCAGTGTGGCTGTTAAATGGCACTACTGTCTGAATTATGGAAATTAAGTTATCTGCTTTCTGCTTGGTCTCTTTCCCTAATTCTGTAAGTCTGTTCCCTGTTCCCTTGATTCAGCGGTTAACGACTTCCAGTGTGTGTCTGAGGTTCTAATTGGATCACGTCCTTCGAGTACTGAGAAACTATTCTTTAAAGCTTTAAGGTAGAAGAGGTGAGAACGTAAATGCCCTGAGCTAGCCTGGATCTTGGACAAATTGCCCCTCTCCCCGTTCATCTCTTCCTCCTCCAGACAAGTGGGTAGGTGGGAGCCTATGGGGCAGTGAGGACTTCCTGCTTCCACCTTCCTCTACTATAAATCACACCACCCCTGCACCTGGAAGAGCTGCTGTGACCTCTCTTCCTTTCTCGCTTGCTTGATTTCCCCCGCCAACCTTTCATCCTTTCTTCTCCTCCTTCCCCGTTGTGTTTTGTTTCTTGCTCTATTATACTTAGCTGGAAAGCCCAAGCTGTGCCATCCAGCTGCTCGTTTGGGCCATCACAAGGGCCAAGGTGAAATCTCTCAGTGTTTTTATACACACACACACACACACACACACACACACACACACACACACATATGTGATCTCTGATCAGAGTTCTGGGTTCACAGATAACAGCAGGAGAAATGCAGTCATTTATTCCCAATTTGGCCAGTCCAAGAGCATTTCAGAGAGATTTCCAGGAAGAAGGAATTTGTCAGGAATGATGGCTTGAGCACTTACTACAAGATAACCCCTGTGTCTGTGTTCTTGCCTTAACTCAGACCCTCCCCTGCCAGGCCCTAGTGCCTCCACCTCCGTCAGTCTGATGATTGAAAGGAGCCTTGCTTCCTCTTCTCACAAACTCTGTCTATCACCCCAGTATTACCCAATCCAGCCCCTGGGCTCTCGGTCAGGTTTCAGCATCCACATCTCCAGCATATCCCCACTACCACTTACAATCACATAACAAGTGCCTATAAGTGACCTGACCACATTGGGGGAGGGGAGTCCTTCTTCTCCTTGCCACGTGGATGGGCATATCTTTCCCGAAGGAGTTACTCTATTTGGGTGTGGGGTTCTGATGGGGAAAAACAAAGAAAGACAGCCGGTCATTCTCCTCCAATATACATCTGGTCTGTTACGAGAGAGTGATTAAATCATCTGTTATGTTCAATGACAAGTATCATTTACCACCCCTCGCCCCCATGAGGCTGTGTCTTCGGGTCTTCTCAAACTCTTCAAGCTCAGCCCACAGTTATCCAAACTGATCAACAGGACAAGGCAGATTATATAAACTCCCCATTTTTCTACCATTGTATGGGACCACTGTAGGGAACATGGGCTGGTTTGGGTCACACAAGCATCCTTGCCCCCACCTTTCCCATAGCAGCACCTGATGGTTTTCTTCTAGTCAACTAATCTCTCTTGAGTCCCAGCCCTTGTCTTCGGATAATGGTACTGAGTCCATCCCCTGCTCCCAGGATAGGACTATGACCCACACCAGATCCATGAAAGCCTTTCATTTCCCAGCCATTGACTGGTTCTGGGATCAAGCCACATTTGAAATCATACCCTTGAACTCTCCGCCACCTGAACCTCTAGATTCCCTCTTTACTTTAGCAGCTCTGGGTCAGGTTTGCTGTCACTTGCGACCAGAAGAACACTGACGATTCATCAGAGCCTGGTGACTGAGAGAGTGTGCCCTCTGAGGTCAGCTGCCAGGAGCGCTGGCCTCAGCTCTGGGAGCAGCTGCTCTGACTGGAAGCCTCTGGGAAGAGAAGGGGCATCTAGGAGACTGGGAGGGGTCAGATGTGTCAAGGCAAGTTGGGTCAACCAATGGCCACCAGAGTGTGCCTCCAAACCCACCAAGGGACCCCAATCTCCAGGCCTCTGCTCTGCCCACCTTCCAATCTGGCCCTGCTTTGTGTTTCTTCTTCCTCCATTGTAATAAATTCAGTCAGGTAGCCATGTGTGGCATGTTCCAAGTCTAGTCCAGACTCACCCCAGCTCGTTCTCATCAACCCCCAAGGTTCTGCCATCTTTTTCCCTCCCCCTTTTCCTTCTTTCTTCATAGCCCATGAGAGTGATGGTCAGCCAATGGCCATGTCCAAAAGCCCAGGATCCCATAGATGCCCCCCCTCAAGCCCTCACCTTAACAATGGGGGCCAAGGTTCCCCAACACATCTCAGTTCTCAACTCCCGTGATGCATAGAATCACTGGAAAGGAGTAGATGAAAAACCAGCCTGGGCCCATCCACAGCTCCTCTTATTGAATTGCTCCTGGGCTGTACCCAGGCATCAGCAGCTTGCAAAAGTCCCCAGATGGCTCAAAGGTGTGGCTATACAGCGTGGATCTGTTTCCCTGGGGAAGCTCTTGAACGTTTTGTGCCTGTTTGTTCAATTTAATGGCAAGATCAGCACAAACACAAAGAGCCTCACAAGGCATTGCAGACTATGTCACCCCTTTTAGTGGTTCCCAGACCGCATGGATTAATCTCGAAGGCTTTGTGAGATTTGACCCCTGCCTTCCTCTCCACCGTCCTTTGGGACCACTACTCTCTCACACACTTGCAAGCCAGCCCCACTGGCTTCATCCTGCTCTGTCTGGGGACTTCCCCTCACATGCCTGACTCAGGCTCATCACTCAGTTCTTGGAATAAATGTCCCTTCTTCAGAGGCCCCATCCCTGGCTGAAGTAGGTCTCTTCTCCAGTCATGCCATTGCATTGTCTTGTTTCAGTGTATAGCACTTAGCGCATCAAAGTTATCTTGTTTTTCTCTGTATTTATTACCCATCTCCCCCCTAGACACAACACACAACCCATAATATAAGCCCCAAGAAGACAATAATTCTTGCTTTTCTTTTGCCTCTATATCCCCAGCAGTTAGTGCCTGAGAGCACGCTCATCAAATACATACGAAGTGGAAGGAAACATTTCCCTCAGTAGGAAACACAAATAAAGAGCAGCAGACATCAATTTCCACCACACAGTGGCAGCACCCGCCCAGGCAAAGAAGCATCTACTTCACTAAGACTACGCGGTCTGGAGAAATTGTCAGCCATCAGACACTTCTGGCTTTCCATCCTTCCAGATCTGTCTAAAGATCCTATGGGCAGTGAAGAAGACCTGCTGTCAAATCACTGACAAGGCATTTAGGACTTTAAACTGTCCTCACTCAGCCTGAACTGTTCTATCTTTAAAATGGACACATTAATATTCTAAAATATGTGACATCCTTTAAAAACTGGCTGCAGAATAATTTAAAAGGAGGGATTCCAAATGTTTCAGAAACAAAGTGTTGGGAAGACTTTTAGAGGTGAGGACAGAGACCAGTGTTCAGGGAGGAAGGGAGCTAAGAATGGAACTTTAGGACTTTCTAGTTTATTCATATTTACTGAGCAACTCCTAACATAATCTCAAAGTATCTGATATCAGTGCCCGGCATGGGGTCCCACACAGGACTGGTGCTTCATACATGCTTATTGAACAAATGAGTATATTTGTAAAGGGGGAGTGATAAAATAGTGCTAGTCTCTGAGATCGTGAATTCAAACAGAATTTGTAATTCATAAGATGCGATGCTATATTGTGAATTATTATTAAGAGCCAATTGTACAAATAATGAGAGGCTGAAGTAGGGTTGGAGGGTCACTGTACACCATGGGTCCCAGGGAAGGCTTGTCAGAGATGCGGAGGGCAGAATGAAGTTCCAAAGCATGCTTTTCCACCACTGCCAGCAAATCTGCACTCAGGAGGTGCCTGCCAGATAGCAGGGGCATATTTTGCCCTTACAAAGAGGGCTGATGTGGTCTTATTCGGGAACAGAGGCCAGAAACCCTTTCCTCATGGTGAGGTCTTCTTCATACTGCTGAGAGTTTTTTCCTATCAAATTGGATCTAATCATATTTCTGTTGGACCTCTTCTACCCCCACCTTACACATATTAGCGTCTTCAGAAGAAAGCTCTCCATCCATTTGGAATCTTATTATTGCCTCTATAATTATTATAGTTATGACTATGACAATCATTATAAAGAAAACCATCCAAATGCAGTAAAGCAGAGGAAGGAGGGGGCCCTATGGCTCTGAGTACGGTCACAAGACCACAGATATAAAGAAGTAGCAATGGCTCTTCTCCCAGGCTCCCTCAGGGCTCCCCCAGGAAGTGGGGTATGAGCAGCAGGAGTGAGGGTAATTATACTATGGTCAGAGAAATCCCTTTCTTCCTCCTCCCTGCTCAAGCTTTGTGCATCCTTATTTCCCCTCCATCTCTTCTATGATGGCCTCCATTCGGGCCCTTACTGCCTCTTTTCTGGATTATCCCAACACCCCTGTCACTTGCCTCCCAGCCCCCGGGATCACCCAGTCTTTCTAGAACGACCCCAAATGGGTCTTCCCCAGCGAGGGGCCATCATGTCACTCTCCTGCTCAAAGTCAACAGGAACTTCTCGCTGCATCGAAAGTTTATGTGGACGTCTTCATCGCAGCTGGGAAACCTCCATAGACTGGCCACCACCCTACCCTACACAGCCCACAGACAGAAAGACAGACTCACTGTGGCTGCACACATGCCCCTAGTTCACTCCTGGTGCCCCTGCTTCTGTCTGTGCTCAGGTTAATATGGTAGCTTGACTGTCTGGAGTTACCTACTATCTTTCCATCTGACTCAAGGGTGGCAAAGCCCTGGCTCAAGCTCCCTCCTCCAGATATTTCCCAGTATTGTGATGCTTTACTCTTCCTCCTCTCCAAGGTGTTTCATTTGCATTCATGCTATCCTGCCTTGGGTTGGAGCTACTCAGTTCACACTGTTACCTCCCTCAACTCTATAATCCTTGACGATCACGGCCTATACCTGAGTCCCTCTCACGTGAGTACTTAGCACCAAGAAACTGTTGGAGCTGCATAAATGCCTAGTGAGTTGAAGGTGTTATTCATCACTTTCCTCTGATTCATCCTTGCCTTTGCCCTGTGAGATGAGTATATCAGTATAATGACCTTGGTGCCACATATGGGCACAGGGAGGCCAAACACCTTGGCCTGCACCAGACACCAAGTGGTGGATCCACACAGAAGGCCAAGTTCAGTACAAAAGAAGCAAGGGTGGGCCTATCTCGGGTGGCCCACTCTGTGGTGGGGAAATACCCGAAGTGACTCTGACTCAGAATAACGTTACATGGTGAGGAAGAAATCCAGACCCTGTGTCCGGGTCCTGGTTTCATGATTTCTACCTGTATGACCCTGGGGAAGTTTCTCGACCTCTCTGAAGCAATTTCCTCACTTAATAATTTCGTGGAATGGCAGAGGATGAATTGGCACCAAACATCTCTCATCGAATCAGGCACATACTCATACATAGATAGAGCTTTGTTGTTAGGAAATTCACACAAACAGCGCTGGAAAACAACAGACTCAGATTTTTCTTTGGTGCCTGGGAAGAGTGGAGAGGAGTCCAAAGTACCATGCCAGGAACGGGGAGGAAAGGGAGAGGCTGAAAAAACATCCCCGGATCATCTGAGCACATTCCCAAGATACCAGGCCACCCATTAGCACTTGTCCCAAGCAGCGAGTCACTGTCCCTTCCTCCCCCATGCCCTGGGAAAGTGCACAGATTGAGTTCATTCCATGAGCTGCCACCGTCTCCTGTTCTCAGGCCCAGTCATGACCCTCACTAGCTACTTGATACTCAAATGTCAGGGATCAGCCATGTTGAACGTGGACCCAGGGGCGTCTGGAAGCACCCAAGAGATGAGAGCCGTTTGCTAAGAAAGTGTTAAGAGTCGGTGTCTGGGGGACATACCTACTCCGTCCTCTGCATCCATGGAAGTGTTAACTGAAGGCAAATGCAGTCATCCAAATAGAAGGCAGAAGACAGTCGGAAGTTAGCCTGGCCTATGTGTGATGTGCTGCCCCTTCACTTCTGGCTGCAAGGCTTTGGGAAAACAATCTAAGCATTCAGCAATTCCCCTCCTTGTACTTGGAAAGTGACAGTAATGCCAGCTAGCGCCTGCGTGAGAATCGTGGCGACGATTAAATGAGATAATGCACAGAAAGTGCTGCCCGTGCTGTGTCGCACGTGGCAGGGGCTCACTTGGTTAGGAGGGCCGGGGAGGGTGGCAATTTGATCCCGACACAGGCTCCGTGGATGTGTTTATTCCCATTTCACAGCTGAATAACCTCAGACCCCAGAAGTTAAGTGTCTTGCTCAAGGTCACCTGGTCAGTACAGGGCAGATCCTTCGATTCAAGTTTCACTCCTTTTGTGCCCAGGATCCCAGTGAGTGATCCAGACGTCCTGAGGAGGAGAAGGTGGGACCGGAATGAACATTCTTCTTGGGAAATGAGAGGGTAAAGGAGAGCCAAACCAAGAACCGGCTGAGCCTAACAGCTAGGTAAACATTAAAACGCTCCAAACCCTTACACAGAACTGGGTAGGGGCATGCCTGCCAAAGTCTCTCTTCTCTGCCTGAAAGTGCCGACTTGAACAAGATGTAACTACTTTCCCCCTGCTGGATTTGTACTCCTGGGGTCATTGAACTGATGGGAAGTCTTATTATATGGGAGCAGATGTGATCTTTCTTCTAGAAGGAGCCCAAAGTCTGCAGGGTTCAGCCTCAAAGGTAGGGAGTCCCCAGTCTTGCCCCCAGGACTATTTCAGGAGGGCCTGAGATTCTGAAAAAGACCACCTCTCTAGGACGTCCGTCTACAGGCCTTTGTCCTACCCCTGGTGAAATCCGCTCCATCAGAGCATCAAGGCAGTATTTATTGACCAACTTGCCCAAGGGCCAAAGGTCAGAAACTGCAGCTGCGAGTTAGGACTAAGAGGCGGGGTAAACCCTAGAGTAACAAACGCCCTTAGGAAGCCCTGAATTGTGGCATTTGCCACAGTTATTGGCTATTGTAATGTCACTGGGAGCTTGCCTGTCACTCTCTGCTCTGAGCCCAGCACCTATGTGACGGTGTGCCAGGTGCTTCATAGATACGTGTCAAATGAACAGACAGAAGTCACCATCACTAGAACTGAGCTTGGTCACTCCCTCTGGCAGCCACTCGTGCCTTTGGTCCCCGTAGAAGCTTGAGAGTCCCCCTTGGCACACGGCACTCCCTACCGATACACACGAGGCTCATCTGGGACATCTAGCTCATAAGCAGCAGCACAGTAACTTCTGAGCACAAGTCCTGGGAGTCTTCCATGGTGCCAGGGAGTGAAGGGGTGCGGGAGGATGGAGAGGAGGGCTGCCCAGTGCATTCTGGAACCAGTGCCAAACCTTTGCTGCCTTCTCCTCCCCCTGCCCGGGTTTCTGGGGAACCAGAAGCTTGGGCCAGTGTGACATCCTGCCCTCAGTTGCTCTGTCACTCTCACTAGCTTCTCTGAGCAAAAGAACCAGGTGGGACACTGTCAAAGAGCTGTGGCTTTTTAGTGGGAAGACCCAGAGTCTATGTACAGCTCAGTTCCCTGCTGGCTGCGGGTCCCTGGCAAGGTCATGGGCTATTTCTGTTCCTTGGTCTCCACATGTGTCTCCTGGGGTATGGAGATGGGCTAAAAGCCAAGGGGAAAGCAAAAAGACCTTGGGGCAGGGGGGTACCTGGCACATGACAGGTGCCGGAAAAATTGTTGTCAAGGAGGAATGAGAAGGTACATGCCAAGGCCTTATCACAAGCTCTGGGGTCAACGAACGCTGCTGTTTCACTTCTTGCTCCCAACCAGCTTTAGTGCCTGGATGACATATGTCCAGTGTCCTCACCCAGGGAGCTCCCCGTCTCTGGCCACCCCCTCGCGTCCTCATCTCCTGCTCACTGACAACCACCCACTGCTTCCCCACCCTCTCCCGGTGCCCCAGATTCTCTGGGCCTCTCGTCACCCAGTCCTGTGGGCTCGAGTCATGTCCAGCCTGGCCCCACTACCAACCTCACTGACCTGCGGGAGCCTCTGCCTCACAGAGACATGCCAAGTCCGCCTGGCACAACTCTGGGCCGTGTCAGAGGGCCTCATCATGGCTTTTATGTCTCTCTGCTGAGCTGGGCAAAGGTTTTTAATCATCTCATGGCCATTTTGAGCACATTCCCCACCAGAGCTATCTAGAAACTCTTCCCCCTTCTGGAGTGCCTGGTTCTCCCCTGGCCTTCCCTTTCAGCAGGTGACTTTGCCTCCCTTGTGCCAGCAAGTCAGGTGCCCTGGGAGGAGCGCCTCTCTATGTGCATCAGAGAGCAGTCAGAGGTCCCACGGCACAGCTTCAGGGCAATGGAGAGAGGGGACAAGAACAGAAAGGGTAAGGCGAGGAGGGGTGCGGGGCATGGGGCAGGTAGAAGTCAGGCCCGCTGCCCCTGCCCAGGAGCCTTGAGTGGGCAGCGAGGCCTAGTGTCAGTGAACTTGCTCAGGCCCTGTATCGACAGTTCATAAACAACTGTGTTTTCAAAAACACCCCAAGAAGGCTGGTGTCCAAGACCAAGGTGCCCACCTCTCTGCCACCTTTTGGACTCTGTGTCGAAGCAGGAATCGAAGAGGGGACACTTCCCCAGCTCCTCTCACCCTGGAAAATATGCCAGCAATAGCCTGGAGCCTCGAAGAAGAGCGCAGGGGACTCTGGTGTGGTTCAGTCCCAAAGACTGTTCCTGAAGAAAAAAAAAGATCAAAGGAGGCACAGGGCAGGTGAGAGTAAGAGAACATATTTGTACATTCTGACTGTCAAAAGGCGGGCATCCTCAGTGTAGGGACCTTCAGAGTCCCCTACCGTCCAGGACAGTTAGGTTGTAGGCCGAGAGCCTGGCCAGAAGCACAAATGTCCACTGTCCTGGGGGCCGCTAACCCCCTGCCTGGCTCGTCTTCTGTGCACTCTGAGGTAGAGTGAGAAGCAGGCTGTGGAACTGCTCATGGAAGGGGTGACCCGGAGGTCAGCAGAGGGAGTGGGGCCAGGGGAAGGTGTGGAGCACCCTGTCTGGGAAGTGGCTTCTCATTTGGGCTACCCAGCCAATTGCCTTTGAGATGAGGAGCAGGACCTTCTGCCTACAGGGCCTCGGTTGGAAATCTAGAAGCTGGCCCGGATCAGCAGGCTTTCATCTCCGAAGTGTCACATAGTGGGCTTGTTCAAACGCAGATGGTGAGTGTCCCCTACACACACACACACATGCACACACACAGTGTTTGAGATTCAGCAGGTCAAGGCTGGGTTGTGCGTCTGCATTTCTAACAGGTGCCCTGGGGCTGATGTTGCTAAGCCAGGGACCACACTTTGCGACCTGCTGGTGTGCCTCATGACCACTAGCTCCTCTCCTAGTTCTGAGATTTTAGGATTTGGTTTCCAAGAAGGACATACATAATGGAGCATCTCAGAAGAAGGGGGAAAAGTTGCCAAACCTTTGGCCTAGCCCTGACCAGGGGCTGGTGTCACATTCTTGCCCGGGCCCCCACAGGGAAGGGGCAGTGGCCCGATGCAGCTGCACTCTCCTTCCGTCTGCTCTCAGGGTGTCTTTTCATTTGGGTTTCATCGGATTTTACATCTGACACCATATTTCATGATGCCAGCTGCTTGAGTCTGTAATGAAATACTTTATGGGGAAGCATTTTGAAAACAGGAAGTGGGAGGCAGGGGGGTTATTTTTAACGTATGTTCATATTTTCTGCTTTATCTCCTTCCAAACAGCACATGATGATTGCGATAAAAGAGTGTAAGTCAACGGGAGAGAGTTGAATGGGGTGGAATTGAACGGATCTGAATTAAATAAGAGTTGCATTATCCCTCCTGGTAGTAACCAAACACTGAATGAATGCTGGAGGAAGGCCTGGGTGGCTCCAGAGATAAGAAACCGGCTCTCCCCGAGGATGGCGAAGTCGACAGGCGACAGGAGTGCGGAGCGTGGACCTGCAAGTGCCACGGAGAGAGAATATTTGTCTTCAGGGAACCTGGAGCCACATGGACACTTGATCTTTGACACCGGGGTTGGGGGAGGCAGGCAAGGGTGAGCTCCAGCTGGCCAAATGGAGCCTGTGGCCAGAACATCCAGCGGCCGGGTCTCAGAGTGAGAGCCCACATTCCCTGACACCAGGCCAAGGTCTCCCCCACCATCTCTAGGTGTCCCCATGTTCTCAGACTGTCTTCCCTACGGGTACAGCAGAGCACCTAAGGTGTGGACTCCATTTCTCTCCGTTTCGGTTTTCTGCCTCTACATGTTCAGCTGGTCCTTCCAGCCATCCACCCCAGCGGCCCTCCACGCACAGAAGCATAGCAATCGACGAAGCAATCGACTGAAAGGCTGACTGAACACAGTTTGCCCATGAGCAATATCACCTCAGACCCTGGGACAATCAAAGAACCTGCCCGAGGCCCCATGGCGGCCAAGGCCTTGCTCTGGGCCCCAAAGCTCTGCCTCTTCCCATGAGAGGAGGGGTCCGAGGGGCCGCACCAGCGGGCTGCCCGTGTTCCTGTGCATGTGCCCAAGCCTGCGGGGCGGCACCGCGTGCCTGCTGTGGGAAGACTAATGGAACCAGGATGCCCACACACCTGGGCGCCAAGTCCCGCGGGGTTCAGTCAGAGCTGGGGATGGGGAGTCGGCAGGCTTCGGACTTGCCTATAAGACAGAGCAAAGTGCCGGCTTCACAAAGAAATTACAATCTATGTGTGTTGAGAAAGAGCCCGAAGAGAGCAAAGGAAGCCAGAGTTCTGGCAAAGTCTCAGGGCTGGCCTCTGGGTTCGGCCAGAGGTGCCCAGTCAGGCGGGTCCGTGGCCTGCAGAGCCCCGTGGCCGCTGAGGCAGCCCCTGCCCGGCTGGCGGAATTGTCCAGCAGCACTCAAGAGCCCTTCTCAGAGGGGCCAGCCGCATTCTCCTCCACAGTTGTTTCAAGCCAAGATCCCAGGTCCTCCTGAAAATGCTTGTAAGTGGACTGCCGGCCAGGAAGGCGCCAGGCAGCCCAGGCCTCAACAGCCCCATGACCTTCTCCTGACCTCTGCTTTGGGACAAGTCAGTCCAAAGCCCCAGGTCAAGCCCACTGGGCAATATGGTGTGGAAACACACCCCAGGCACCAAAGATCTGTTTTCTGTGGGTGCCACTAGAACTTAAAGAAGCCGGGGCACTGAACTACTATTGATCAGATTTAAGTGTTGGGTTTGAGCTCAAAAAATCAACTGAACAGAGCGAAATAAGTCAGGCAGAGAAGGACAAATATCATATGTCTGCAAGTATAGGAGGATTAGGAGGAACTTGACGGAGGAACAAGGGGGAGAAGAAGGGGGGAAATGGTGGGGGAAAGGGAGAGGCAAACCATGAGAGACTCTTGAATGCTGACAAAAACTGAGGACTGATGGATGTGGGGGGGAGGAGGGGGGATGGGCATGGAGGAGGGCACTCGTGGGGATGAGCACTGAGTGTTACGTGGAAACTAATTTGACAATAAACTATTTGTAAGGAAAAAAAATACAAAAAAAAAAATCAGCTGAACAAGTGTCAATTGGGAGAGATCCCGATTAACCAGATTACTGAGACCTCAGAGTGTCAGCCTGCCACAAACTTACACGAGCCGCTAGACAGCGAAAACATAAAAGCATAGAACTACTGCAATCTTAGGCTGCATTAACGAAGCATAGGGTCCAAAATAAAAGAGGCAGGAATAGGGCAGGACATATTTGGTGTATTATGTTCTGTTTTAGGTAACACATTTTTAAGGCTTTAATTACAAATCAGAATATTCTCAGACCGGTAGAATGGTAAGGCAAAGGAGCCTTGGAAGAGTTTTTAAGGAAATGGCTGTTTGGCCAGAAGGAGGCAGGAATCCAGATTTAAGAGCTACCTTCCAATACTCGAGGGGTTGTACGTGAGATTGCTCATCCAGCCTGGGGGTTACACTGGCGGGCTGAAGAATCCACCATACCCGTAGAGATCGACTCAGCCTGTCTGTGGAACGGTGTGCTTCTCCATATCAAGGCCTTTAAAAATTCTCACTCTGTGGACTTATCCAGGACTTCTACTGCTGGGAATTTATCTCAAAGAAGTCATCAGAATGTGGTGAAGATTTTCCTCTAGTGATTTTTACTGCTGTGTTATTCACAATATCAAAAAGTTAGAGGCAACCTGAGGGTTCAATAGTGAGGACATGGTTACATATATTGTGATACCTCCATGCTACAGAAAATATGGCAACCATTAAAAATATGTCTTCAAGGAGCGCCTGAGTGGCTCAGTCGGTTAAGCATTCGACTTCGGCTCAGGTCATGATTTCACGGTTCGTGGGTTCAAGCCCCGCATCGGGCTCTGTGCTGACAGCTAGCTCAGAGCCTGGAGCCTGTTTCAGATTGTGTCTCCCTCTCTCTCTGACCCTCCTCTGCTCCTGCTCTCTCTCTCTCTCTCTCTCTCTCAGAAATAAATAAAACATTTAAAAAATATACATATATGTCTTCAAAGACTATTTAGTGATATGAGAAAGGTTCACAATGTCAGTGAAAGGAATGATCTGGGTGCAATAGGATAGTCAATAGGATTCTAATTTTGTGCAACACATGCATGCCTACACGTGCACAAATAGGAAGACATGCAGCCAAAATGCTAACAGTGCTTATCACTGCATGTTGTATTTATCAGCGATTCATTTCGTGTTCACTTTTGCGTGTTTTTCAGATCATCTTTATAATCAGAAAACAAATACTAAAAATATTCGAAAAGCAGCTGAATGCAGAATAAGTGACAGGCTCCAGGGTGAGCCTGCAGGTGGATCTGCTCGGTGACAGCTTCCCAGTGAGGCAGGGGACCCTGGCCACTGAGTGTCCAGCCCATGTCGGATGGGAGGTTGAACAAGAGGGTGGCTCCATGTGAGAATCGATAGAATGAAGGGGGAGTAACGTTTACCG